>JAJEJO010000201.1:475812-607727 GCA_020662805.1 Glaucomys volans | reverse complement strand
TATATATATATATATAGCATTTTAACTGATGATTTTGGAGCCAATACAAAGAACCTAAAGTAAAGTAGATAAAGCAGGATGTAAAAGTGCGTGTGTGATGATTAAAGTTGTGTAAGTATTTGCATACATTTGCTCAAAGCCTCTAAAGGAGTATAGAAATCATGTGCATAGGTGTCCCATAAGTGGTGCTGGGTCTTGAACATCCTCTCATTTTCTTAGTATTTATAAGGTTATTATACTGTCTTCAAAATAAAAAGAGGAAGATATCCTATTATTTTAAGCTGTCAAAACAATGGTCCCCATTTTCATGTTCTGCTCTTTTGCTTCAGAAAACAGCAAATAAGAATCTTCTGGCTGAGCTGTACCAGCCTCCCAAATTTAACGACTGCAAGCCCAACGAGCTTCCCAATGGTGTGGACTTCTGCGACATGGTGGGCAACGTGATTCGGGCAGAGAAAAACCCCTTCAGTGGCAAGGTAAGGAAAGAGAGCCAGCAGCCCACCCAGCCAGGGCCAGCTCTGGCCTATGGGCGGGGCGGCAGGGGATGGGCAGACACAGCTGTCCCCCTTTCACAGCCTAGGAGCAACTGAGGATCTGCCTGGGGCCATGTGCTGCAGGGTACTAAGCTGAGTGGGGAACCACAACCAAGTTCACTCCAAAACATAGACACCTTGTCTCAGTGCAGTGGTCCCCAGGGTGTCTTGATGATTACCCTTTGGCACCCTCACAGGTGCATGTCTTTGTAAGTCCTGCACACGTTTCTCTGACAGCATCCCCACTGCGTATCAGTGGGCTGAGCTTTTCTTTCTTAGTCACATGTTAGGTAGAACATTTTCCTCCTGCCCCCCATGGTGAGCGCAGTACCCTGATAACTTCCTCTCGAGCCTGCTGGTGCCTCAGAAGGGGAGGATGCCAAGCCCGGGGACCCACGTGTGCATGCTGACAGAGGGACCATGAGGGGGCCAGCCGAGGACACCAGGAAGCAGCCCCAGCAGCTCTATAGCTGGGCCTCTTCATCCGTCACCATTGCTTAACTTCTGTGTCCCCAGAGCAGCTCTGGTCATTGTTCCCTCTGTTCTTAACTAGTTCTGCCTTTCCTGGGACCCAGCATCTTTGACCATCCCTTCTACCTGTACTTCTCCACCCACCCTCACCTCTCTCTTTCTCTTTCTCTCTCTTTCCTCTCGTCCTTCCCACTCTCCCTCCCTCCCTTCTTCCTGGCCTCTTCCTGCTGCCTGGCTGTGACCATGTCTGAATCAGTCCCATCTGAGTACATGTTATGATAGCGGCGGCTTCGGATGCAGAGCAAGGTTCAAGACTGGTTACATAACAACAGAAGCTAAATTTTATGCTGCTCTGAGCTCATGGATAATTGTTTTAATTTTAGAATTTCATGTCTTTATTTATTTATCTATTTATTTTACTCGGGATTAAACCCAGGATCTTGTGCATGACAGGCAGATACTCTACCACTGAGCCACATCCCCAGCTCCTGTATGTTTGCTATTCACTCAGACGAATCTGCTGGTCCAAGTGGCAGAAGGCTGCTCACAGTCAGGAAGCCTCACTCGATGAAGCTTTAGGTCAGGAGTATGCAGACAACGTTGCTCCGAGCATCGTGTGAATTGTTGATATTTGGGATCAAAAGATGATTTGTCTGAAAAAATGTCTTGGAAACCCGCGAACTATATAGATGATAGTTCTGAAAACAGAAGGGAAAATAAAGGCATCTGCTGGTCCAGTCTTTTTCATTTGTATGATGTCTACATGGGGTCACTGTCGACTGGCCCTGGTGGGTGAGAGGTGGAGGACGCGGACTTGGAATTGCATCTAGTGTTAGGGTTCCAGTCCTGGCTCTGCCCCTGGTTGGCCTGGTGCTCTAGGTCAATGCTCTCAGCTCTTCAGTCCTCAGTCTCCTAATCTGTGAATCCTCATGAGAATTTCCTGGTCACATGTGTCTCATAAGATTATTGTAGGGTTAAATGAGAATACCTAAAAACACCTGGCTTAGGCCCAGGCAAATCGTGGGCACTCACTGCAAGATTAGGCAGCTTTTTGGATGACTCCAAAATATATGGACTCCAAAGATGACTGGCAGGAGTTGGTGCTCTTTGTAGCAATAGCAAACCACAGGCAGGGGAGGAAAGGCAGGCTTTGAGTGAAGATGATGATGAATCTGGCTGTGACTCAAGGTGAATTTAAAAACAAATATAATGTAGATTTTGTCTTTGTTGTTCCCAAGTCTTTCTGTTCAGAGGGCGAATTAGAGAAGTTTCTCTCCTCTCCTTCTCCCAGAACCATGTGGCTGGATAGCTTTTGGTGGATGTTTCACGAAAGGTACCAGGTAAATGCAAATCCCATTGTTTCTTTCCCTTGCTCACTTTTCTTTGGAATAAAGTCCAACCTCTTTAACATGAACTCCCAGCTCCTTGGATCCTGTGGGTCACCCCTGCAGACTCCTCTGTCACTTCGTCTCCTCCCACCCAGCTCTCACCTGTGGACGCTGCACATCAGCCCTCACCCAATGTCCTGTGGCTCCCCCCAGCTTTAGGAACGAGTCCACGTTATGGGACTAGTCCAGGGCAGTGCTGAGATTAGAACTCAGGACCCAAGGCCCAGAGTTAGTGCACCTCTTCAATAGTACGCTGCCTCTGGGCAGCGTCATCTGAGGCCACAGATGAGTAGGTTATTTCATAAAGCATACGGGATCAAATAGCTGGAGAAGAGGATTCCTGAAAATGACAGTGGTGCTTGAAGAGGGCTGGCCCCTTGGCTGCATCTGCAAGGGCTCAATAACTCCTTCCCCATTTCTGTTCCTGGCAGCCAAACAAGGAGGTCCAGAACAAGCTTCTAGACAGGATAGCCCGGCACTACGCCTTTCTTTTGTTTCATCAACCCAGATCCCATTTTGAAGAGGCAGTCTTGAAAGTGAGTATCATCTACTACTTAGAAAAACATCACACTGGGTTTCTGTTCACCTCTGGTGTCAAGTGCACGCCCTAAGCGTTCTTTGCATAAGGCAGTGATTACCAAGTTGCAGCATCTCTATGCACCGACTTACAATGCAGCAGCTACAGAAGTATAGCAGAGCTCCACACCCTCACGGGGAAGATGTAATGATATATTTAAATGAAAAGCAATTCATTCAACTCTGTGTTCAGATATATACACAGTCCTGCACCCCACACGATGGTTTGGTTAACAGTGGGCTGCGGGCTGGAGCTGTGGCTCGGTGGTAGAACATTTGCTTGGCATGTGTGAGGCCCTGGGTTTGATCCTCAGCAATCCATATAAACAAAAGATCCATTGACAACTAAAAATTAAGCATCTCAAAGTAGATTAAAAAAAAAAAAAACAGTGGACTGCATATTATGGCTATGGTATGAGATTCTATTTCCCAGAGACGTCGCAGCAGCCTGAGTTTATGTAAGTACACTCGATGCTCACGCAGCGTCAGAGCCAACCAACGATGCACTTCTCAGAACACAGCCCCATCGCTGGGTGGTATGTGCCAAAGAAGAGAAGAAAATTTGGAAAAATATTTACCAATCTCTTAACAGTATTTATCTCTGGGGACTAGGTTGTAAGAGAGTTTCTTTTTCTATTTTATATATTTCTGTAGGATTTTAGTAAGCCTGGAATGTTAAAATTAAAAGTGTGAACATACATATGTACTTTTTATATGTATGTGTGTGAATACAAGTACTAAAGGGTTGCCCGAAGAAAACATGCCTGAGTACTTGCCATGACTGGCGGGAGGGAGGGCTTTCTACATATCACTCAGAGGAAGCATGCTCAGGGAAAAGACTGAGAGATTTAACTATATAATTAAAAAAATTAATATAGACAAAGAGGCAAATGACACACTGTACAAAAATCCTGATGGCACATATGCTACCTGACATAAAGAACCATGACTGGGCTGGCTGGGCCCAGTGGTGGAGTGCTTGCCTCCATGCACGGGGCACTGGGTTCAATCCTCACACCGCATCAATAAATAAAAAATAAAGGTATTATGTCCATCTGCAAATAAAATTAAAAAAAAAAAAGAACCATTCCTGCCTTGCGTGATGGTAATAGGGATATAGATCTCTTGCCACCTGCTTGGCTATTTTTTTGGCCAGCTTGCAGAAGGGGCTCCAGGGAGGGAGGAGGCTGTTGGCCATACATGACATGATGTGGGAGAGTGGTCCTCTGATAGGGTAAGGGGATACAGAGGCCACGGAAGACAGAACAGGAAGAGGGGCTGGGGATGTGGCTCAGTGGTCAAGTGCTTGCCTAGCATGTGCGAGGCCCTGGGTTCAATCCCCAGGGCTGGGGGAAGAAAACAAAAGCCAGGCAGGGCAGTGGCACTGTGGTACATGCCTGTAATCCTATAATTCCGGGTTGAGGCAAGAGGATTGCAAATTCAAAGCCAGACCCTCAGTGATTTAGCAAGACCTTGTCTCAAAATAAAATATAAAAAGGACTGGGAATAGAGCTCAGTGGTAAAGAACCCTGGGTCCAACCACTAGTACTGAGGGAAAAAAGAAAAAAAAAAAAAAGAAAAAAAGAAAAAAAAAAAAAGCAGCAGAAAGGCAGCTTGTTGTTGGGAAAGAATTTCAGTGCAGGTCCTTTCTGAAGTCAGGGGTTCTTCTGCAAACCAGAAATGTCAAGAAGGTTGCCTGAGCTCTTTGTCCCCCTAGAGGTTGCCGTCACTTTTGAGCAAAGCTCTGTACACCAGCTTCTGCTGCTGCTTCCCACAGTCCTGGTTCAACACCCACGAATTCAAGTCGGACCTCTGCGACACCATGAACCTGTGGATGGCAGGTGAGAGCCGCCTGCTTCCTCCTGGGGGCTGCAATTCTGGAAGGAAGCCTTCCATCAGAGCCCAGGGACATTCTCATTGGCCATCCACCCCTTCCTCAAGGCCACCTTCCTTGTGTCTCCTAAATATCAAAGAGAGTAAAGTGTACCGTTAAAGCCCCACGGAGCATGGGCTTGCCTGCTGCCTCACAGCAGTTCCAAGCACCCTTCCTCATCCGGTTTTCATGCCCAGCCACCTCTGCAGGGAGCTCGGGATTCTCTCTTAATAGATTCCCAAGTTTCAGCTCAACCCTGTTAGTTAACCATGTGCCGATGGCTGAAGGGCCCAAAAGCGGTATGCTGGTTAGCTAATCCCACCTTTCCACCCTCCACGTGACCCTGGTGGCCAACCGTCCCCCCTCCATCCAGCACACACAGCCACCCTTCAGTGCCCTTCCCCACCGCCCCAGTTTAGCCTAGACGTTTCCTAAGCTGTTTATTACAAGGTTCCTGTGCACCAGATTCTGTGCCAAGTGAGCTCTTGTTACCTATCCTGTTGTGTTGGGGGTGACTTTGGGAACCACTTTAGAAGAACTTGCAGGTCCTCAGCATACAGCTGTAGTCAAGGCAGAGCTTTATGAGTAGTGATGCAGTAAGGACACTCAGCTGGATCCCAGTGCAAGGACAGGCTGCTTTGTGCTGTCCCCGTCCCACAAGGACTCCCACCCAGCCACTCCTCCCCCTGCAATGAAAAAGTAGCAACTTGGAGCCAGGTGCGGTGGCGCACGCCTATAATCCCAGCACTTGGAAGGCTGAGGCGGGAGGATCGTGAGTTCAAAGCCAGCCTCAGCAACTTAGCGAGGCCCTAAGCAACTCAGTGAGACCCTGTCTCTAAATAAAATACAAAATAGGGCTGGGGATGTGGCTCAGTGGTGAAGTGCCCCTGGGTTCAACCCCAGTACCCAAAAAAAAAAAAAAAAAGTAGCAACTTGTATGTGAAGTCTCGGCCCATTAAAGACGCAGTGGCGGAAGCTGTCATCAGGGGTTATCATGCAGACACCTCTGCCAATCACCTATCACTATCCTAGAGAAGAAGGTGTGCGGCGTAAGGCACACCGCACACTCTGGGCACAGTGAGCCCACTTGGTCTCAGAGAAGGTTTCCTATCAGTGTAAGGAGCTGTTGACCTGCCAGGTTCCCAGACACCAGCCAAGAGCCGGTCCTGCAGGCTTTTCTGAGGCCTCTCTCAGAGCTGCTGTGCTGATGCTTCTTTGAAATGCATTTAATCCTCTTAACTTGGAGCGTCCAGGAAATCCAACAGCAAACAACGGTGGTCGGGCAGGGGTCGGTTCCAGGGCTGGCCCCTCCGAAGCTGGTCTTTGACCACTGTGGCATTCTGCCTGCCGTCCTCCGACCCTCTCTTGCTCTTCCTTCTCAGTCTTTTTGCCCGAGGCTTCATCTTCTTCCAACTCCTCCCCAGTAACCAAGCTCCTGTCCATTGACTTTGTCCAACGAGCCAGCAGCTTTACTCAGGGGCCCAAGTTTCTAAAGTATCCTTAGAAGCATCACCATTTCTGAGAACCCATTTCTAACCCTTTAACTAAAAGTGTCATAACATGTTTAACAGACTTTTTTTTCTTTTTTCTTTTCTTCGTAGTGCTGGGGATGGAACCCCGGGTCTTGCACATGCTAGGCAAGCTCTAGCCCTGAGCGCCATCCCCAGTCCCTGCTTAACGTTTGCTGAGCACCAGGTCCAGCAGGAAAGCCTGGAGCCAAAGATGACGAGAGCCAGCCTGTGCCCTCAGGGAGCTCTCGGTGCAGCAGATCAGGGGCGATGGGTGGGAAAGGAGTAACGCAGCACATCCACACATGCACAGCACGTGAGAGGCACACACCTGTCGTCTGACCTCAACCCAGCCATCCATTAGGCAGGGGAGGCAGGCAGCATCAGGCCCCATTTGCCAGATGAAGACCCAAAGCCCTCTAGATAGGAAGTGACTCCTCCAAGGCCACAGGCCAGCCTGGGGTGGCTCCATCCCTCAGATCCGCGGCAGGGGCCTCAGGGACTTTGTCTTCCCCTGTCCTGGGTGGTCTGCTTCCCTTCTCTCTGGCCAGTGTCCATTCTCACTCTCCACTCTCTTAGGGACATACCCTCGCCCCCAGGGCTATAAGAGTTGGGACTACTCGGAACTGGATCCGGAGAGATTCCGGAGAGAAGAATTAATTTCGCAGAAAAAACGACTGACAAAGGGTAAGATACCGTTATGGACCCCCTCTGCCCTCTGCCACTCCCAGCATCCTTCACGGAGGCAGGGGAACCAGAGCATGGATGTCCCCAGGCCAGATTCTCTCTCAGGGACTCTCAGACTAACTGACATGCCCGTGCTTATGAGCGGTAGTTAGAGTTCACACAGCACAATTGCTGGGCAGGAGGGAAAGGACGTGAGTTTCGAAGAGCAGGTTCCTGTGAACCGGTGTCCATGTGGGCTGGCCCCAGGCTCAGCTCTCGGTCTGTTTTATTTCATCCTCTTGACAGCCAGCTGGCACACTGCTCCACCTCTGCCAGAGCCAGGAAACTGAAATTCAGGGCGCAGTTTGCCCAGGGTCCCTAGTTTTATTTCACTCAACAGTCACATCACAGGCACTGTGCTGACCACTAAGGGACACAGTGGTGGAGGCAAGCTGAGGCCCTGCCACCATCCATAGTGTAAGCATGGCCCGGGGCTTGGGCACGGTGATGGGGGCACTGGGTGAGGAGGCAGCACCCGGAGGCGTGCCCAGGCAGCCGGGACGGGTCATGAATGGCTCTGAACTGAGATCTGAAGGTCTCAGGTGGGGGAAGGGAGGACTCAGGTGTGGGGGAGGACCCTCAGCAACTGTCTCTGGAGATGGAGTGAGTCAGATGCTGCAGTGTCCAGTCCCAGTGAGCTGCAGGCACGGTGCTGCTGGGGTAGCCCGACCCAGGCACGGGGAGGAGAAGGCCGCGACCCTCGGCAGGGACAGGGCGCAGCGCTGCCTGGAAGTTAGGACCAGCGTTGACATTCACTCACCCACTTGGTGGGCAGGCTCCCCAGCAGGCAGGTGCACACAGGGAGGCTTCTCAATGTGGGAAAAACACCCCTCTCTTTAATTGTCTCCAGTTAAAAAAATTCTAGTGTGGCTATATTCACATTTAATGACATTTATGAGCGGTAGTTAGAGTTTAATGAATAGTTTAATGACTATTCAATTTAACAGTTATGAGCTTGAGAGTTGTTATCTTTTGTGGTCCTGGGGATGGAACCCGGGGCCTCACACACGCGGGACACACACTCTGCCACTGAACTACAGCCCTGGGTTTTCTTTTATGAACATTTAATCCCACATTTATTCATTCTGATGTTGTAGGGTTCCAGGTTTGTTCGTTCTTCTGGAAACAAGCCTTTTTAATTTTTTTTCCATGTGGGTTGCATGTCTGCCCTGCACACAGGACTCCACAGATAGTATTTCCTTTAATTAGCTGACCAGCCTTCGAGGTAGACAGTATTCAAGGTCTTTAACAGGATCTGAGAGGTGAGGTGACTTGCTGAGGTCACTCAGCAGGTGGAAGGCACAGAGGCTCCAGATTGCCTGAGGTTGTGCTCAGGTGAGTGTTTGGTGTGGGTGGCTTGTGTAGAGTCCCTGGTGTCTGAGGAGGGGCCATCTTCAAACTCCTGGCCTGCAATCTTGGCATCCCATGGCTAGAAGGGACTAAAGAACAGCTTCTTCCCTTCCTTAGGAAGAAATTTATCTTTCTTCACTTCTAAGAAAACCTCCCAGAAGACATTCCGGGGCAGGAGATCCCACTACCCTCAGGTAAAGGGGGAGGTCCAGATCGGGAACCCCAGGGGCCCCAAGCTGCAGAAACCCTGGGTTCTCTGGAGCCTCAGTGGCCTCTTGTCAGTAGAGCATCCCTGTGCCCCTGCCCTGGGTCTACTCACCTTCTCAGTGTGGGGTCCTGTAGGCCCTAGATGGCCCGTGGATGAGTGGAGCACGGAGGCCACCATGGAAGCACAGCAGTGGGCCATGTGCAGTGACACATGCCTGTGATCCAGCTGCTCAGGAGGCTGAGGCAGGAGGATTGAAAGCTTGAGGCCAGCCTGGGCAACTTAGCAAGACCCTGTCTAAAAATAAAAAGGACTGGGGGTGTAGCTCAGTGGTAGGGTGTCCCTGGGTTCAATCCCCAGGACCATAACAAAATAAAATAAAAGCCAGGCGTGGTGGTGCACACCTGTATTCCCAGCACTTGGGAGGCTGGGGCAGGAGGATCTCGAGTTCAAAACCAGCCCCAGCAACTGAGCAAGGCCCTAAGCAACTCAGTGAGACTCTGTCTCTAAATAAAATACCAAAGAGGGCTGGGGATGTGGCTCAGTGGTGGAGTGCCCTTGGGTTCAATCCCCAGTACCAAAAAAATAAAAAATAAAAAAATAAAATAAAATAAAATAAGATAAGGCAGGCAGGCAGCAGTGGGGGAGAGCAGCAGCTCAGCCTTCTACCCTGGCTGCAGTGACAGGGGTCTTCCTGCCTCTTCTTCCCTGGCAGTGACCAGGGCAGACGTGCAGCCTGGCCATCCCCGATGCCTGCCCTCCTCTGCCCTGCAATGTCCCCTCAGCGTCCCTCCCACTGGCGCTGCATTCTTGCCTTTCCAGTCCTGCCACCCTAGTTTGAGCCCCTGCAGTCTTTTCAAAGTGCAAAGCTGACCACACATCCTGGGGCAGCCTGGCCCTGTACCCCCTGCCCCGCAACACCTCCTTACAGCCCAAACAGAACACCCTGCCACACCTGAGAGCACTGTTGGTGTGGACTGTCCTGCATGGCCCGTCTGGTCTGGGCCAATCCCAGCTCCACCCTCGGGGCCTTAGGGGCTCCTGCCACAAGGCCCTCTTTCAGGTCCTGTGGACACTCCAGCCTCTCCCCATGGCCTCTGGACCTGATGGTCCTGGTGTCCCAGGTGAGTCTCCATCTCACCTGCCCTCGTCAGCATTTCTCCCAGTCTGCCCTGTCCTGCTCTGACCTAGCGGGGTGGAGTGTCGTGAGAGAACCTGTGACTGGCAGAGAATGAACCTCACTATCTGGCTCTTTGCAGAAAAAAATTTGCCAACTTCTGGGTGTTCTTTCATCTTGTTCTCCTCCTCCTCCTCCTCCTCTTGTTCCTGTGGTACTGGAGGTTAAAACCAGAGGCACTCTATCACTGCACCACATCCCAGCCATTTTTATTTTATTTTGAGACACTTAAGTTGCCCAGGTTGGCCTCAGACTTGCCATCCTCCGGCCTCAGCCTCCCAGGTCGCTGGGATTGCATGTGCCCCTGTGCCTGACCTCACCTCAGAACTTCTTGAAAGACTCATCTGTGCCCACATCTCCTTTTCCCACCTTGCAAGCGTGCCTCCAGCTGGGGTCCTAACGGAGCTGGCCACTGGGCTGCTCTTGCCAACCTCGAGGGACACCGTGTGCTTGAACCTAGCAGCCCTCCAGAGGGTTTCACAGGGCAGGGTACACCCGCTCTCTCTTTTCTTTTTTAAGTCACACTTCTAAATTAATGCATGAAGCCAGGCGTGGTGGCGCATGCCTGTAATCCAAGCGACTTGGGAGGCTGAGGCAGGAGGATCGTGAGTTCAAAGCCAGCCTCAGCAACTTAGTGAGGCCCTAAGCAACTCAGTGAGACCCTGTCTCTAAATAAAATACAAAATAGGGCTGGGGATGTGGCTCAGTGGCCGAGTGTCCCTGAGTTCAATCCCTGGTTCCAAAAAAAAAAAAAAATTAATTAATTAATGCATGATTATTATGCATATCAATGAAGTCCAGTGTGACACGTCAGCCCACGCAGGCCGCCTTCCCACATCAGGGCGATTAGCCTTTCTGTCTCCTCATCTTTCTCCAGTGTGGAGCCTTTGAGCCCCTCTCTCTAGAGCTTCAGGAAATAGGTTCCTGTGAATGATAGCGACCCCCCTCTGCGGCCCAATGTCGGAACTCCTCATTTCTAACTGTTCCCCTACCTGTTATCCAGTCTCCATCCCACTGCCCCTCCCTGCCTGGCCTCTCGGAGTCACTCTCCTGCATTCAGATGGACCGACCTTTCTTTTTTCTTTCTTTAGCTTTCTTTAGCTTCTTTAGCAAGGGAGAACATGTTTTTCATTCTGTGTCTGGCTTCTTTCACTATGGACTGACCTCCAGTTCCATCCATTTGGCTCCGTGACAGGATTTCATTCCCCTTCCTGGCTGACTAGTACTGCCTTGAGTGTCCGTATCCCGTTTTCTTAATCCACTCATTCACAGATGGGCCCCGGGTTGGTGCTGTGTCTTAGTTGTTGTGAACAGCACTGTTAATAAACCTGGGAGCGTTGGCACCTCTTTGATGTGCAACCTTTACTTCCTTTGGATTTGTACCCAGAAGTGGGGTGGCTGGATCATTGGTAGATCCATTTTTAGTTTCTTATTTTTTTCTTTTTGTGGTACTGGAGCTTGAACCCAGAGCCTGTGCAAGCGCTCACTCTCTCTGTCTCTCTGAGCTACACCCGCAGCCTTACAGTTAGTTTTTTAAGGACCGCCCCGCCATATTGCTTTCCACAGTGCCTGTACCAGTGGCCATTCCTTGGTTGCACGGTAATGCGGCTCAGCGGGACTGAACATGTGCAAGGCCTGCCTGGGTTTGAGCCCCAACAATGTAAAAAAAGTTTCTTAATTTCTTGATTCTGTGTTGTTACATGGGTGCCAGGGCTTCCTTTGTCACTGGCTGCCCTTTCTCAGTCATCTCTGCTGGTTCCTTGTCCTGCTGGTCTGCTCTGTCCTGGGTCCCCTTCCCTGCTGTATCAGTTTGTTTTCCCTTAGTGACCTCAACTGGTCTGGTGGCTTCAGACACCACTCCTGTGCTAGTGCCATCCAGACCTTCCCCTCCCTGGACTCGCCCAGAACTCTCCAGTGGGCTCTCCACCTGCCCTCTTGACCCCACAGGGGTTCTGAGTGAGGAGAACCCTGTCTCCCAGCCCCGAGCCTCAGGGCTCCCTGGTTGACTACAGGAGCCGCCACCTGGGCTCTTGTTATTTGTCGCCCCAGACTAGTCTCCACAGGGCAACCAAAGGACCTTTCACAGACAGACGCCAGACGGGGCCATGCCATGCTTAGAACTTCCAACAGCTTCTGCATTGCCCTTGGAATGAGATCCGCTCTTGTTCCACCGGCTTGAAATGCCCTGCAGAATCGGCCAGCAGACCATCTGCCCACTGGATGTCCCTCTGCCCCTTGGACACCCAGGCATAGACTCAATCGGGCCTTCGTGCTCTTTGTCACCTTTTCTGGAACGTACTTTCCTCTAGTTTCTGAGGGAATGTCTGGATCCTCCTTGTCCTTCAGGTTCCAGTTCCACAGTCACTGTCCTGCCCAGACTGGCCCTGACACCCTTGCCCCTCAACCACCCCTCCTCTGTGCAGCGCTTGTCCATCTTGCACGCTCCCAAAGGTTTAGGTATTGTTTAGAATCGCCCCTCAAAACATAGAAACTCTGCTGTCTGTGTCCTCCATGGCGTCCTCGCCTCTGTCTCTGAGGACAGGCCAAGCACAAAGAAGGCGCCCAGCAAAGATTTCTGAACTTGACGAAGGTGATCATCTGCTTGTCTGCGAAGCTCTTGGCCCTGCGCTTAGCAAGTGACGGGGCTCTATAAATGTCAGCTCCCAAAAGTACAGATGGAACAGGTGCTGCTGAGGGACAGTTGTCACTCAGAGACAAAGATCAAAATATCATTCAATGTTTGGGCGCTGTCTGTCACAACTACCAGAAACAAACACTTTTGCTTTGTACTGAAATACGTAAAGCCTTCTGACAGTCATTCAGGAGCTCAGCGGAGAGATTCCATTTTCTGCCCCAGAAACACAAATGGTGGAACACTCTGGAACCTTGAGAACAGCTGAAGCTTTCATGGCCCCCAGGATGGAGGGGGCGATTGACTCCTGTGGTAGGCAGAGCTTCTCTTGACCTGGGCAGTCCCACGGTCCTGTCTGCTCCATGGACTAGCTGTCAGTATTCAAAATATGCTTCTCAGTGGTGACAATCTAAGTTCATAATTCAGAGGAGTGAGCTGCATTTCTCCATGACTGACCTGCGGTCTGCACTTCTCTTATTTGAGTGTTGGGGATTTGACAAGAATGAAAAGCTGTCTGTCAATCTGGGCCCAGCCGGAGGCTCAGCTGTGACTTAGGGCTCTGACCTGTTAGAGAGTGAGTCGTTGGTCTGCTTAGTGAATCTTCTTTTTTTTTGGAACCAGGGATTGAACTCAGGGACACTCGGCCACTGAGCCACCTCCCCAGCCCTATTTTGTGTTTTATTTAGAGACAGGGTCTCACTGAGTTGCTTAGGGCCTTGCTAAGTTGCTGAGGCTGGCTTTGAACTCGAGATCCTCCTGACTCAGCCCCCCAAGTCACTTGGATTATGCTTAGTGAATCTTAACGAGGACAGTGAAACGCCATCTCTGTAAGGAGGAATCGGGTCCTAGGGGTGCCCACGGGCTCTAACACCCCCCAGGGAGGAAGACCAAGGCTAGAGTGCCTGCTGCTCCCGGAGTATTCAAGTGGGTGGGAAGATAGGTTTTATCCAAAGTCAGTTTTGAAGGAAGATGGAAGAAACTTAAATTTTTCAGAAGGTTCCTCTTCAGAATCCCTGAAGGTGAGCAGGACTCTTACAGAAGAGGCAGGGGCAGGAAGTGAGAGAAAGGCAGGAAATCCCCGTACGTAGGTTCAGTTAGCCCTGCTGGACAGGCCCCAGCGGCTTGGGCACCTTGGCTGCAGCAGAGGGAGCTTGGAGAGCCTCCACGTTCTTTTCTTTCTTTTTTTTTGTTTTTTCAACTATCAAGGTTTTTTTGGTTTTTTTTTATATGTATTTTTTTAGTAGTGGATGGACACAACACCTTTATTTTATTTATTTATCTTTATGTGATGCTGAGGATCGAACTCCGGGCCTCACATGTGCTGGGCAAGCGCTCTGCCACTGAGCCACAACCCCAGCCCCTGCCTCCGTGTTCTTATCTGCAAACTGAGCATCACAACTGATTTCAACTCTTACAGATTCAATCTGGGGATAGATAACATCCCATAAATTGTTGTCTAGGCATGTCCTGTGGGAATGTCCTGTATTTTTCCCCCTAGAATTGGGAACTGAATCCAGGGACACTCTACCTCTGAGCCACATCCCCAGCCTTTTTTATTTTTTATTTTGAGACAGGGTCTTGCTAAGTTGCTTCTGGCCTTGCTGAGTTGCTGAGTCTGGCTTTGAACTTGGAATCCTCCTGCCTCAGCCTTCTGAATTGCGGGGATCACAGGCGCACACCACTGTGCCCATCTTGTTTTATAATTTTAACAGAATCTCCCCAAGTTCCAGAGCACGGGTGTCGTGAGGTCCACTAACAATCCTGACCTACATTCCTCCAGCTCATTCTCATGCCTGCTAACACCGGTCTGTGCAGCCCACTCCTTTCCCTGGCACCCATGGGCATCCCAGATTGTATCTTGTGGGGGATCCAAACAGGCTCCCCCTGCTCCTCTGGTCCCATCACCTGAGCCCGCAGCGTGCTGAAGCTAGGCAGCCAGTGACCAAGTGAGGTAAATCAGCCCCGTCTTTTCTGGTGTGGTGGGGGCAGTCTTCCTTTACCCCCAATCCTAACCATGGTCACCTTGCCTCACCACACATGGGTGGCAGCTGGTCACAGCATGAGAGAATGGGTGGGAGAGTACTTTCCTGGCAAGGGCGTGGTCATTTCAGAGTCCACACTGCAGGCTTTCTTTGCCTGTAGCCTCTTGGTCCTTATGAGAGCCTTACAGGTGGGTAATTAGTAACCATTACCTTAACTTTTTTTTTTTTTTTGGAACCAGGAATTGAACTCAGGAACACTTGGCCACTGAGCCACATCCCCAGCCCCCTTTTAATATTTTATTTAGAGACAGGGTCTCACTGAGTTGCTTAGGGCCTCGCTAAGTTGCTGAGGCTGGCTTTGAACTCTCCATCCTCCTGACTCAGCCTCCCAAGTCGCTTGGATTACAGGTGTGTGCCACCACGCCCAGCCCATTACCTTAACTTGATAAAGGAAGAAATAGCCTCTGAGAGGTGAGTGACTTGTCCTAGGTCACTGAGCTCTTGGCACATCATCCTGCTGCTTCTCCACCTAACGGGAGGATCTACTAACTTGCTCTCAAGCTCATCTTCTTGTGCTGTTCTCTGCTCTGCGGGAGATTGTTACAGGCCTGTTAAGAATGAGTGTTGAAGCTGGGCGTGGTGGTGCACAGCGGTAATCCCAGCAGCTCAGGAGGCTGAGGCAGGAGGATCGTGAGCTCAAAGCCAGCCTCAGCAACTTAGCGAGGGCCTAAACAACTTGGCAAGACCCTGTCTCTAAATAAAATATTTTTAAAAGGGCTTGAAATGTGGCTCAGTGGTTAGGCATCCCTGGGTTCAATCCCCCATTCCAAAAAAGAAAAAAAAAAGAATGCGTGTTGAGCCGGGTATGGTGGCATTCACCTGTAATCCCATTGACTCAAGATGCTGAGGCAGAGGCAGGAGGATCACAAGTTCAAAGCCAGACTCAGCAACTTCCCAAGGCCCTAAGCAACTTAGAGAAACCCTGTCTGAAAATAAAAAATAAAGAAGGCTGGGATGTGGCTCAGTGGGAGAGCGCCCTTGGGTCCAATCACCGGAACCAAAAAAAAAACAGATGAGTGCGAAGGCCTCATGGAGCCCTGGGGGTGTGTCCAACAGACCCGGTGACAACCTGGACAGCACGAGCACGGTGGCTGCTGGACACGCAGCTGCGTGATGAGTGGGGAGTCCTTTCCTGCCCATTCAGACATGGCGTTTATTTAACTACAAAGCAGCTGCTGTCAAGGCTGGCGGACCATTTGTGTGCCGCTGGGTGGGCGTCAGTCAGACACCACCAAACTCCTACTCATCCTCAAAGACGGAGAGCAAGCGCCTCTGTCTTGGAAGCCTCCAGCACGCGTCACACCAACCCGAATCCCCGCTCTGACTCCCGTGCTGCTCTCGTATTGATGTCACACTGGGTGTGGCTTCCCCACACCCGCTGTCCTCCTCTTCTGTAAGGGAGGACCTGAGTTTTAACTGGGCGCACACGACAGAATAAGGACTATACTTCCTAGTGTCCACTACGTCTATGTGTAGTCACATAACCAACTTAATGAGATGTAGGCAAATGTACCATGTGGCAGTTTCTGGAAACCTTTCTTTCAAAAGCAACTTGTATAAACCCTTCATCTCTTTGTCCTTTATATCCTGCTGCCTGGAATGTGAATGTGATGACTGGCACTGTAGCTGCCATCTTGGACTCTGAGAACAAAAGTCCCATTTTAGGAAAAATGGGACTGTGAGCTGGAGGAAGTCAGAGTCCCTGAGGACTTGAGCTCAGGGTTCCCGACCTTTAGACTTTTATGTAGGAGATCAATTTCTACCTACCAAGTTTGAGCCACTGTAATTCTGAGTCTCTATCACTCATGCCCCAAACATGATCCTAATTTATATTCCCTAACAAATCTGGGCTGCCTTCTATATTGAGTGCACTTGTTGACCTGCTGTAATCTCTGCTGCTAGACTGGGAGCAACTCAAGGCAGGGGCTAGGTTTCACTGACTGCCCGGTACTAGTCACGGTAGCAGTGGCTCAAAGCAAAGCTTAGGGAAGGAGGTGTGTTGAGTGACTAATAAACCATGGTGGCAGTGCCCTTGGGCAACTCCACCAGCCAGCGGGCCCTTCGTCTAAGTTAACTGGCTAAATCCCATGGAAACCCCCACCAAAGAGAGGTTCAGCAACTGGCCCAAGATTCCCAGCTGCAGAGCAGCAGAGCTGGTCCTGGAAGTCCACTCTGCCATATCCTGGCCCATGGGTTCCACCAGGTCAGTCCTCTCTGCCCTGCTCCTGGGATTGTCCAGCTGGGCCTGAAGAGTCTCCTTCTTCTGTGTTCCTTGCCAAGAGAGATGGGGAAGAGCTAAAGAAGTTGCCTTATTCCTCTTGCTACCAATTTCCTAATATCATTATTGTTCTTTTTCTTTTTCCCCTGGAGTCTTCTAGCATCCATTCAACCGGTGAGAGAGTCTCCGCAACCAAGGGGAATTCAGAAGAAGACTTGCGAATGCAGAATGCTATGAAAGGTACGCTGACTTCCACAAGGACAAACGCTGGCTTTTGACTTGGTTACCACCTTCCGAGCCCTAGTTTCTTGGGTGGTTTTGAACATGATTTGCTTTGCCCTTGGGGCTCAAGCAAACTTCATGAGAGGACGTGGTTGTCTTTTTGGGTCAGTGAGCACTGATTTAGCTCCACTGCTGTGGATGAGTTCAGCACCGTGCTGGGGCTGTGGGGCAGCGAGCTGGTAGCACTGGAAGAAAATGAGCCCAAGGTGTGGGCACTGCTCTGCCCCCACCAGAGCCCAGCATTTATCCAGATGGAACCAATTTACACGTGTGTCTTAGGTCATCCTGGTGAGGAAACAGAGAGGTCAAGGCCACTGAAAGAAAAGCAAAATGAGGCATGCCACCCAGGCACTGGGGCAGCAGGTGGTCAGGAGACAGAAAGGAGCCGGGAGAAGGCAGGGGCCACAGCGTTATGGGGCTTTCAGGGGGGAAAGCAAACAGGACAGGGCAGACAGCTCAGGGCGGGCTATGGACACTCTGTCCAGGAGGCTCAGGGATGGCAGCCGGCCTGGTTGTCAGTACCTGGCCCTGGGTGATTTAGGGTGGGGGAGATGTCGGCTTGGCAGCTGAGAGTTCGATAAAGGAGTTGGTTCAGCATATGGCCTCGGGATGGCGGGACAGATACCGAACAGTCTAAGCCCAGAATCTAGGCACACACGGTAAGGACGAGAACTCAAACACCATCATTATTCTAAAGAACTTAAACTGCCTTTTTCTTGAGGGAAAAATGGAGGCTCAGAGATGTTAGCGTCTTAATGCTATTTCAATAAAGCTGTTAAAAATGAAGAAAGCTTGAGACCCATCAAAGGGCATGACCAGGGTTCCAACTGGAGTAAACATTCATTTGAGACTTTGAGGGCCCAGAGTGTGCAGATACGTCAATTCAGGAAGACCCCTGGGTGGAGGAGGAGCTACCAGGAGAACCTATAAAATATGTGGAAAGGCCTTTTCTGACATGAGCATCAGTGCTGCAGGTTCCCTCTAATCATGGCTGCTTCTGCAGCCCATGGGGGTCTTTTGTTTGTATTTGCTTGCTGCAGTACTGAGGGCTGCCCTGGGGACTTCTCCCAGAGGGCTAGATCCCCAGCTGTCCTCATGCTATGTTGTCTAGGTTGGCATGGAACTTTCTTTTTTTTTTTCTCATGGTGCTGAAGTTTGAACCCAGGGCCTTGTGCTTGCAAGACAAGCACTCTACCAACTGAGCTATATTCCCAGCCCTGGCCTGGAACTTTCTATCCTCCTGCCTTAGCCTCCTGAGTAGCTGGAATCACAGGCGTGCACCACTATGCCTGGCTAAATATTGCTGGTGTGGTGGTTTTATTTTTAATGTGCATGTTAGGCAAGGACCCCACCCCTGAGCCACACCCCCAACCCCACAAATGTTTGACAAGTTGTTCTTTTGTTTTCACTCAGTTCTGCGTGTTTCCACTTTGTGGCTGGCAGGGCCTTCGTGGCTTTGGCTGAAAGCACACACTCTTGTCTTGGGCCTGCAGATGCTCAAGGTCCTTCTAAAGCAGAACCAGCGCTTGGCACCTCTGCCTTCACTTTACATCTGCTCTTTGCTGCCTTAAACTTAGGGTCAGATTCCTGCTCACTCTGCCCTTGACATCTTAGTCATTCAAGGAGAATCTAAGACTAGTAATCCTCCCCCTTCGAGGCTGAAGACGCCAAGATCAGAGTCACTAGCGTATTTGCAAGGTGTGTGGGTGCATCATGATCGACAGATTGTCAGCTGCCTGCTTTGACAATGTCAGTGCCCTGTACTTGAAGGCCTGACCCACTTCTCCTGCCTTTCCGACTAGTTCTTTCTCTGGTTCATTCTCTCCTGTGTTAACTTTGGATTTCAGGAACAACAGGTCTGATGACAAAAGTCAAACTGCACCCAGGTAGCAGCCACTTCCAAAGGTGTGGAGCCTCCGGGCTCCCCAGGACCAGAGCACAGGTGGACCGAGACTGCTGGACCTGAGTTCTTGCCCCACCCCCCTCTATTCTTCTCCTGTAGAACTCCCAGGCCCTTGTTTGCTCCTCCAAGATGGGACTGAGGACTCTTTCCCCATGTTCATCCCCAGTACGGGTACACTGAATAAATCCCTTCCCTACTTTGCGGCTGTGCCTGGTTCACTGGGGACCCCCGGCTTCGGGTCTCTGGCCTAGCACTCCAGCGACCCGGCTGTAAGGAATAATGCTGCTGTAAACATTTGCGTGCAAGTTTTTGCAGGGACGTCTAATTCTCATTTCTCTTATGTAGGGGTGGCATTGCTGGTCGTGTGTTTGACATTTTGAGGAACTGCCAAACTATTCCAAAATGACCATCCTGCATATTTTAACACACTTAGGAAAACAGTAAATTATATTTATTATATGTGGCCAGATAATTCCAGTTTCTGTTGCTATTCATTCCTGAAGACCCAGGTTTCCCTCAGCTATCATTTTCCTCCCACAGGAAAATAAAACGTCCCTTAGTATTTCATTTAGAGTAGGCCTGCTTACGTGAGTGCCTTAATGTTCCTCCGTCTGAGAAAGTCTTTATCCCATCTTCATTCTTGAAGATTTTTTCTGGATGTGGAGTTAGGGGTTGACAGTTCTTTTCTCTTAGCACTTACAGTTGTTGGTTCTGGCTGGGGGGTTGCTTAGTGGGAGAGTGCGCTTGGCATGGTGAGGCCTGAGCTCATTCCCCATCTGCCCCTCAAAGATTGCTGGTGCGCAGCCTCCAGTCTCCGAGGTCTCTGATGAGAAATCCAGTCACTTCCCCTGTCCTGCCCCTTTCGGGTAACGTCCTTTTCTCTGCTGCCCTTGCGACCCTGTGTGCTCTTTCAGCAGACTGACCACCATGTGTACGGGCATGGGTTTCTTTGAGTTTAACTTCTTTGGGGTTTACTGAGTTTCTTTCTTTTTCTTTTTTAGTTATAAATAAATGGACAGAATGCCTTTATTTTATATGTTTATTTTTATGTGGTGCTAAGGATGAAACCCAGTGCCCCACGCGTGCCAGGCAAGGGCTCTGCCACTGAGCTAGTCCCAGTCCCTTTACTGAGTTTCTTGAATCTGTAAGTTTATGTTCTTTACCAAGTTTGGGCCTTTTTCAGCTATATTTTTCAAAAAACAATTTTTTTTTGGTACCACTTTCTTTCTCCTTTACCTTGGGACTCTGAGGACACAAACACTAGACCTTTTCATATTATGCCATAGGTCCCTGAGACTCTTCACTTTTTTTCTATTTTTTCCTCTAAATTGTTCAGATCCTGTGGTGTGACAATAAACTCCATTTGGTGTTTGTCCCCAGGTCCTGGCACAGAGCCCCTTAGGTTTTGTAATTTCCAGAGTGAGAGCAGTGACTTGTAATTCATGGTGGATCTGTTTTAACCACATGACCTTATGCGGAACCCTAGGGTGCGGCCCCCAGAGCGTGAGGAAGGGGACTGCTCCCCAGACAGACCAAATATTTACTAGAGGGTGGAAGCTTTCAGCCCTGTCCCCAGCCTCTTGGGAGGAGAGCTCCACTGGAAGTGGAGCCGGAACAGCTAACAGCTCAGAAACAAAGAGGCGGGACAGCCGCAGGTGTGTGTGGGCCTGGGCCCTGCACCTCCCTCCGGGCCCTGCACCTCGGAGCTGGGAGATGGGAACGAGAAATAAATCCGTGTGGAACCAGATGGCTCGTGTGCGCTGGGGTTTCCTTCCAGTTTACCTGCTACTGTGCATTTTCAGAGTCCCCCCGGCAGCTGTGCCAAGCGCCCTGCCCAGGGTGTTGAGCTGCACTCAGTGAGAAACAGGGTGGAACGAGCTTATTCCATCTTAACCTAAACCAGATTCCTGATTTTTTTCATTCTATTTTTCTTACTCCATTTTATTTTGTTTTTTGGAAAGTTACATAGTCCGTTTATATTCTTTATTGCAGTAGTTCTCAAACAGACAGTTCCCCTGAAGGAATATTTAACCGTGTGTGCACAGGGCCTTCCCCGACAAACAGCCCTCTGGCCCCTGATGCCATAGTGCTGAGGAAAGTGCCTGTGGTGTGCCCGAGAAACCCGCAGGCACCGTTCACTTCATCCAACCCCGCCCCTTTCCTGAACAAAACGGAGACCTTAGAGCCATTTAACGCCATCCCTGCCCTCGAGGCTGAATGCATTATTGTCCAGTGTCTGTCCCATAGCATTTCTTTCGGTTGTGAATTGCCACTTTGCCTACTTATCGAAGCTCAGACCATCTTTCTGGGACCATTTTTCTTCTTCCTGGAAAAAAAGCACACATGCGTACACACAGTCTTCTTCAGTAGTTCCTTTATCCCTGGGAAAGTTCCCTTAGTTTTTGTTTTTCCATGAATGCCTTTATTTCATTTTTGTTCTTGAAGGAACATGAGTCTAGGTCACAAGTCTCTATTAACAGTTATTTTCAGTCAATGCTTCGCTCATTTTGTTCCACTGTTTTCTGCTTTCATTGCTATTGCTGAGAACTCTGCTGTTGTTCTAATCACCATGGTTTCTCCACTGATCTTTGAGATATTCCCCGTTGGCCTTCTATGGAAGAAGGCATAGTTTTGTGCCAAGGTTGGATCTTTTTTTCCCTCTCTTCCTGCTACTGTTTAACTTTTTTTTCCTTTTTTCTTTCAATACTGGAGACTGAACCTAGAGCCTTGTGCATGCTAGGCAAGCGCTCTGCCACTGAGCTACATCCCCAGTCCCCTGCCTAGCATTTTTAAAGACTTTGGGCCTCTCCTTCTTTAGTCTGTGACTACACAGTATCCTGTAGAGAATTCTATCATGGCACCTGAGTTAGTGTTACATTGATTATTTCCATGTTTTCCACCCCACCCCACTAACCTGGGAGGTCCTTGAAGAGTCTATTTCTAGCACCTAGAAAGTGCTTGGTACATAGTAAATATTCAGTAAATACTTATTGAACAGATGGATGAAAGAAATAACAGATATTAGATGAGTAAATGGATAAACACATGACAAGCAAGTTAAATAAGATGGATTCACCGTAGCTGCATCCACTGGTGTCTTATTAATCATCCATGTCACCCAGGCATTTCCCCTTTACAGGGAAGCTGAGACCTACTGTATGCTTTTTCCCATCGTAACTGGCAAGTGTCAATGGCTATTCTTTGCTGTATCACATTGACAGGACCTCGTCGTCCGACCCTGGTCTTGAGGAAAGCCACGCCACTAGTCAAGAGGATATCAGAAGCAAGAGAAAGTGCCAGTCAGATTTCTAAAGAGGTGAGCACATGGCTGGAGAGGTAACAGCAGAGGAGATTTACAAGGGATCAGAGATGTAGCTGGAAAACATGGCTCTATGACAACGTCAGGGTAAGAAGTGGGTACTTCTGATTTTAACTCAGGTGCTACATTCAGGAAATCTAAGGGCAATTCCTACATTGACAGAGCATTTTGTTTGGATTTCTAAGGGATTCAAACTACCTGCTGGAAACCCAGGAACCTGTGTGTAGTGGACAGAGAGCAGTGAGCCTCAGTTCCCTGCTTTATAGAAAGGGACTCAGGGAGATCACGATGTTCTTAGGAGGCGTACCTGAGGGAGTGATGACAATTAATATTTAATGAACACTTATATGTCAGGCACTGTGCTAAGTCCTACAGGCACAGTGCATTTTATTTTACTGTGACAGTGCTCTGGGATAGTTACGACTCCAGTTTGTGGAAAGGGATGCTGAGAGATGGTAACTAATGTGGCCAAGATCACAAAGCAAATAAGTGATAAAGCTTAGACTTGTATGTCAAGAAATGTAAACATTTTTAAAAATATAAATATTTGAATGTTTTAGTTGCTGTTTTGCTTTTTCAACTTAACATATAATAGATAAGATTTATCGAGTGTTTACTATATACCAGATATTGTTCTAATCATGTTACATCCATGTATAAATTCATTTAATCCTCACGCAACCCTAATATTGTCTCCATTTTATAGATGAGGAAACTGAAGCTCAGAAAAAGTAAATAATTTGCCCAAAGTGAAATAGCTAGGAAATGGTGGAGCCAAGATTTTTTTTATGCCAGAAAGTCCAGCATTCTAAGGAAGGAATGAATTAAGTTCTGCAGTGCTAGGGATCAAACCCAGGGCCTCACCCATGCCAGGCCAGCGCTGCACCAAGAAGCCACACCCAAGCAGTGTGCAGTGGGTGGTTCATTGACAGAATTGTGCGGCAGAATCACCACTAATTCCAGAAATTTTTATCACCCAAAAAAGAAACCTCATACTTCTTAGCAATCATACCCTTGTCCTCTCCTCAAACCCCAAAACCACCAATTCACTTTTGATCCTGTGGATCTGCCTGTTTTGGACATTCCGTACAAACGAGATCGTATGGCACGTGGCCTCCGGTGACTGGCTTCTTACGCTCTGGTTGCTCTGTGTTGCAGTATGTCGGTACTTCATTTCTTTTTCTGGCTGAACTATCTCACTACACAGACACGCCTCATTTTGATTATTCATGTCCCATCTGATGGGCATCTGGGTTATTTCCCCTTTGGGCTCCTCTGGGTCACGCTGCCTCTGTGAACATCCGTGGAGGAGTTTTCATGGGGACATGTTTCCTACTCTCCCTGTTGTACACCTAGAGGGAGAGTTGCTGGGTCCTGTGACCACTCTGCCTAACTTTCTGAGCTGCATCTGTTTTCTGCAGCACTTCACCAGCCTCCATTCCCGCCAGGTGTGAGCTTGCCAGGTGCTCCTCATTCTCACCAATGCTTATTTCATTGCTTTGGTTGCAGCCATCTTGGTGAGAGTAAGGGAGAGTCAAGGGGTATCTCCCTGACTTGCATTTCCCTAATGACTGATGACCCAGAACACCTTTCACGTGCTTACCAGCCACTTGTGTATCTTTTTTGGAGAAATGTCTATTCAAATCCTTTTCTTTTGTTGGCGGGGGGGACTAGGGTTGAACGCAGGGGGCACTTGGCCACTGAGCCACATCCACATCCCTTTTTTTTTTTTTTTTGCAGTGCTGGGGATTGAACCCAGGGCCTTGTGCTTACATGGCAAGCACTCTACCAACTGAGCTATATCCCCAGCCCCACATCCCTTTTTATATATTATTTAGAGACAGAGTCTCACCGAGTTGCTTAGTGCCTCGCCGTTGCTGAGGCTGGCTTTGAACTCATGATCCTCAGAATCTTGCATTGGCTTCCATCACACTTAGCACACCCTAACTCCACAGGCCCAGCTCCTCTGCAGCCTCATCCTCTGTTCTTAATTCAGTGCTCCACTTGGGCCACACGGCTGCATGTGGCTCATGTCTGCCTCAGAATGTCTGAGGGATCCTCCCCCAGGCCCTCTCCTCACCTCATTCCAACCTGCTAGGATCTGACCCTCAGGCAGCTTTCACTGACCACCCCCTGGAAAATGGTCCTCTCCAGCCTCAGATCTTCACCCACTTGACCTTCTTGCTGCTTATTCTTATTTACAAGTTATCCTTTCATTTGTTGGCTTAGCTCTTGCATTTCTAGAATTGTCTTGTTCTCTGCGGAATCTCTAGTGCCTAAAATTTTGTGCAAACCCATAGTCAGTCAATAAATATTTGCCAAATGAATTGTTAACATATTGGTAAGTATCTCTACAGTCTCTTAACCTTCTTTTCCATCCTTTTTTTTTTTTGGAACCAGAGATTGAACTCAGGGACACTCGGCCACTGAGCCATATCCCCTGCCCTATTTTGTATTTTATTTAGAGACAGGGTCTCACTGAGTTGCTCAGGGCCTCGCTAAGTTGCTGAGGCTGGCTTTGAACTCTGGATCCTCCTGACTCAGCCTCCCAAGTCGCTTGGATTACAGGTGTGCACCACCACACCCGGCCTCCATCCTTTTTTTTTATCAATTTATTTAATATAATTATATTTATTATGTATGATATGATCCATCCTGTTTTGCTTCTCAATTTTTAAAATTTTGCTGTTATACCTGAAATACTTCAGGTTATCAAGTCTTCAGAAACTTAGGCCGGGGATGGAACCAGGAGCTCACATGCCAGGCCGGCGCTCTCCCTCCCACCTATGCTCCAGCCCAGGAACATTTTAATATTCTGTCGTCCGCTGTTCCCTTGGGGAGAGATATCAGCATCTTCTCCTCAAACATTCAGCCCATTCTGAAATATGTGCTGTGTTCAGTGACTGTCTCCTAGTGCCTAAGGGTTTTTTTCTTTTTTAAAATATTTTTAGTTGTAGATGGATACAATACCTTTATTTTATTTACTTTTCTGCGGTGCTGAGGATCAATCCCAGGGCCTCAAGCGTGCAGCCCCAGCCCAGGCCTCAAGGTTTTTTCTTTCCCTCGGTTATTTCCTTCGGGATGGAGTTATGGGATGGAAGCATGCGAGTGCTGTAAAAATGGCAGTGTGCTTTACCTTTCCCTCTTTCTTTCCCCTCAGTCTCACTATGCCTGCAGAAACCCCGAGCTGGTTCCAAACCTCTTCAACATCCACGGGAAGAGCCCCTTGATCGTCCACTTCCTCCACCACCACTTCACGCTGCGGCAGGCGGGCCAGGACGTGTTGATAGTGAGGAGGGAGAACACCACCGCCATCCCATATCCTTGTGGCTGGAGAGAGGGCACAGACTGCTCCCCTTCCAAGGAGCAGGGGTCAGCAAGAGGTACCCAGGCTGCCTCGCAGAGCCTGGCACAAAGCGGGTGCTGGCCAGGGGTAGCCATGGACAGGAGCCTGGGGCTCAGGGTCCTCTTTATCCTGATTCCAGGTCTGGAGCCACCTCCTGAGCTGGCAGGGAGCCCCCAGCAAGCCGAATCTCCCTGTGTACAAAATCTTCCTTTTTCCATTTACCAGAATGAATGGGCTGATAGTCTTTCTTTTCAGAAGCTTGGTTTCGGAAGCTCAGTGTCCTAATCTACTCATTCCTAAATTAAGGATAGTTATTCCAAACTTAATAGCATCAGGATTAAATGGCACATAGGCTGCTGAGAATTGGTTCCAGGGACCCGGTCTGTGTGGACCTATGTGATTCCAAATGGAACCCATGTTCTGATTCTCGTGGTAAACGGCCAAGGCTCAGCACCCCAACACATGCCATACCTGTTTTCTCGAGATCTGAGCTCTTTACCAAATCTTTAGGATACATAGCAAAGAGGCCAGGAATTTGTTGGTGGCCTTGGGGGAGGGTGTGTGTACTAGATGAAACCCCTTGCTGATCAGTAGGGTTGGTCCTGAGTCAGTAACCATCATCGTTAGTATTAACTAATATCATCTAGAGTAGGTATTATCCTCCCTATTTTGCAGATTAGGAAATGGAGACATAGAGGATGACATATCCTGGCTGAGGCTCGTGACAAGCGTAGCCGAGATTCCAGCCAATCAAGAAGGGGTGGAGGGCGGGCGTGGCTCAGTGGGAGAGAGCTGGAGGGTAGGACTCCTTGGCTCCCATCCCCAGGGCCACCCGAGGAATAGAGAAGAACTAGGGATGGAGGAGGGCTGGGGAGGAGGCCCTGGGCTTGAGGCCCACCATCACAGAAGAGTGGGGGCCAGAGGAGGTGTGAGCAGAGAGGGACTTCAACGTGCAGACCGGAGGTGGCGGATGAGGCCGTGGCCGGAGCCCTTCCAGTTCACCGCGTGAGCACATTTAGGACCCCAGATGGCCCAGAGAAGTGCTGCCCACCCCTCCTTCCGCAGGGCAAACAGGGGCCTTGCCCCAGGCGGCCTGCTCAGATTCCAGCTGTCTGTCCAGGACCCAGGGTGTTCTGCTCTGCCCTTTGGCTGCCCCTCCCCACACGCTAGACTCAGGCCACTAAAAATAAAGAAGCAAGTCGAACGTGGTGGCGCATGCCTGTAATCCTAGTGGCTCGGGAGGCTGAGGCAGGAGGATCGCGAGTTCAAAGCCAGCCTCAGCACCAGCAAGCTAAGCAACTCAGTGAGACCCTGTCTCTAAATAAAATACGAAATAGGGCTGGGGATGTGGCTCAGTGGCCGAGGGCCTCTGAATTCAATCCCAGTTCAAAAAAAAAAAAAAAAAAAAGAAAGAAAGAAAAAAGAAAATGAAGATGAAGAAGCAGGCACAGTCCCACCTGGGGTCTTCCTTGACAATAAAAACCACTGAGTCCACCCCGACCTACGCCGAGGTCATCAGCACGACCCTGAGAAACATGAAGACACGGAAGGAGAAGCTCAGCCCGCTGATCGAGTTCCACGTGAAGGAGTGGGATTATTTTGATAGTTACCTGAACGAGCTGCAGGACAACTTCTTGAGGTACGGGCGGGGCTGCCGGGAGGGTGGTGGGTCCGGCCCTGGTCCTGGGGGCGGGCTGGCTCTCACCAGCTTGGGCCTGCTCGGCTCTTGGTGGTGGAATGGAAGCTCCTCAGCTACAGAGGCCTGACCTTGACTTTAAAAAGAATTGTTCTTTATGGGGCTGGGGGTGTGGCTCAGTGATGGAGCCCTGGCCTGACCTAGGCAAGGATCCGGGAAACCCCCCAGCACCAAAACCAAATAAATTCTTTTTCTAATTACAAAAAATATTACATGCTCAATGAAAGCAATCAAAAAACTTGGAAAGCTCCGCAAAAGCCCCTGAGAGACACTGCCAACATTTTTCTATAAATCCTTCCAGTCTTTTTCGGGGCACATTTATCTAAACCATATTACTAAACCATGATAGTAGATTCACAGTCAATCTGTTCTTTAGACTTAGAAGCATGTTAAGGACACTTTTTGGTACTTTCTGCTTTTTTCAGCATTTTTGTTTTATTCCGAAAATTTTCAGCCCTTTCAAAAAAGTTGATTTATTTCTAAATATTGTGGGACAAACACACACACACAACTGTCAAACACGACGCCACAGGAATGCAGTTGAGCCTGAGTGTTCATCAGAAGAAGCCTTGTGCAAGGTATGGTGGCCCTTGCCTGTAACCCCAGCGGCTGGGGAGGCTGGGGAGGCTGGGGAGGCTGGGACAGTAGGCCAAACTCTGAGCATGGCTGTATTAATACAGAGCACACTGAGCTTTATGCTGAGCGCTACCTTATCCAACAGAAAGCAGGAGTAGTTAGCGATGCCGTTGCTAACACATACTCACCAAGTTTCTCCTGACTTAAAAAAAATCTCTGAGACCAGGCATGGGGGCCCACGCCTGTAATCTCAGTGACTTGGGAGGCTGAGGCAGGAGGATGGTGAGTACAAAGCCAGCCTCAGCAAGGCCTTAAGCAACTCAGAGAGACCCTGTCTGTAAATAAAAATATAAAAAGAACTGGGGATGTGGCTCAGTGACTAAGTGCCCCTGGGTTCAATTCCTGGTAGAAGGGGAAGGGGAAGGGGAAGGGGAAGGGGAAGGGTCATTAAATAAACTATCTGAGGTCCATACTCTGCAGCAAGAAAAATGCCCATCGTGTTTTGGAGGGGGTTGCTTGCAAACCATTGTGAAGGGGGAGAGAGCAGGTCTGTCGGAGGGGGTGGGAAAGAAGACAGACGTGGGGCCTGCTCTTTAGGGCTCTCCGCTTCTGCCTCTTTTTCCATTCCACCACAGAGAGCTGCTCCCATCTCCGGGGCTGTCTCACTGCCGTTCCTTGTGCTTTGGTTCTTCTGTGACACATTCGTTGCCATCGCACAGCAAGCATCTTCTGAGCCTTCTGCCCCAGGCATGCTTGGTTTGCACGTCTGTTTCTCCCAATAGCTGAAACAGCCCTTGATGGTGGGAGTGTGGATGAGGGAGACTAGGGTTGGAATGTGGGGGTTTTCACTTCCTGGCTCCACAGCCTTGGGCCAGTTACCTAGATTGCTGAGCTTCAGTCCTTTGTTGGTTAAGTGAAAGTAGTATTTCCT
Source organism: Glaucomys volans (assembly GCA_020662805.1). Classification (NCBI taxonomy): domain Eukaryota; kingdom Metazoa; phylum Chordata; class Mammalia; order Rodentia; family Sciuridae; genus Glaucomys; species Glaucomys volans. Next base: position 578,975 of record JAJEJO010000201.1, on the reverse strand, counting down.
ACTTTGCATCGGCCAAATAAAATAAGGCATGTAAAGCTATACCATCGTACAGGTCTACAGATAGTAATTGTATCTGTTAAAATTAAGCTTGGCTTAGAGTGACATAAAAATTCAGTGACTATAGATAGAACTTTTTTCTCTCATTGACAAAGAGTCCAGTGAAAATGGCAGTTCACAGTGTCAAAGACTCAAGCTGCTTTTGTTATTGCTCTGCTGACCTCATGATTCAATCGTGTGGTCCAAGATGGCTGCTCAAGCTCCAGCCATCAGGTCCACATTCCAGCCAGTTGGAAGAAAGATTAGTCCAAATAAATGCATTCTTCCTGAAAGTTACAAATAACCCTTCTATTTTCATTCCAGTGGTCAGAACTTAGCCCCTGGCCACTCTTTGCTGTGGTGTTAACAAGGCAAAAATAATTTAGGGTTAATATTAAATTCATGTAGTAGAATATTCAAGATTAAGTCTACAGCTTATATATTTCAGAAACATATCAGGGTATCCTTGTTTAATGAACATTTATCAGGCTAATCATCAGTTTGTTTGTTTTGTTTTTGGTACTGGAGATTTAACCCAGAGGCACTTAACCACTGACACACAGCCCAGCGCTTTTTATATTATTATTTTATATATTTATTTCTAAAAAAATTTTTTTAGTTGTTGATTGACCTTTATTTCATTCGTTTATTTATACGTGGTGCTGAAGATCAAACCCAGGGCCTCACACATGCTAGGCAAGCGCTCTACCACTGAGCCACAACCCCAGCCCCTACATTTTTATTTTGAGACAGGGTCTTGCTAAAAATTGTTTAGGGCCTCGCTAAGTTACTGAGGCTGAGCTCGCCATCCTCAGGCTCCCAAGCTGCTGGGATCACAGGCGTGCGCCCCATGCCTGGTCCATAGTAGATTTTTTTAAGTCAGGAGAAACTTGATGAGTATGTGTTAGCAACGGCATCGCTAAGTACTTCTGCTTTCTGTTGGATAAGGTATCGCCCAGCATAAAGCTCAGAGTGCTCTGTACTAATAAAGTGATGCTCAAAGTTTTGCCTACAGATACACAGATGTCGCCCTAAAACACATCTGTGCCTCTAACGCTAGGGCACAGTGGCCCTTGGGGAAGCAGAGTCCCAGGAGCCAGGGCAGGAGGGAGGCTCGGGGGCTGGCACTCTCCTGTTTCTGTCCTGGATGCCACACACACTGGGGGTGCCTAGTGCATAGAAGGTTCTTGAGCCACATACTTAGGCTTCAGTAAATGTTTTTAAAAGGTGGTCACACAGATCTACCAGCGTACGGGACAGGTAGAGCACGGAGGGTGCGGAGGGTGCGTGGGGAACTCCAGGGACACAGTCAGCCAATCCAGAATGGGAGACTCTGCAGGTCAAATAACCTGATTCTTTTCTAGCACATAAAAGTCAAGGAAAATAAAAGAAGGGAGGAGGAGGAGTTGTTGATTAGAAGATGTCTAAGAGATTCAGCAATCAAAGCATTGCTTGGATCCTGACCTGATCAGACCAACTGAAAAGATATTGATGAGAGAATTGGGAAGTGTGCACACTGGGTATTAGCTAATGTGAAAAACCTCTGTAGTTGTTTTAAGGTACAATAGTGGTGGAGAGAGAGTTTTTAAGTTATGTGTTAATAAGAGACACGGTGAAGTGTGCTTGTGGGTGAAAATGAATGGTGTCTAAAATTTGCTTTAAAACAACTTACTTGAGCCAGGCCTGGTGGTGCACGTCTGTAATCCCAGCTCCTCAGGAGGCAGAGGCAGGAGGATCCCAAGTTCAAGGCCAGCCTGGGCAACAGAGCAGACCTTGTCTCAAAAGAAAGGAATAGAATAAGGAAAAGACAAAGAAGAAAAGGAAGAAAAAAATCGTGTGTGTGTATAAAACAAAGGAGTTATAATATATCTAAGTTTTTCTGTGATCAACTTTCTAAATCTCCAATGCAAGTAGAACAGACCCCAAAAGGTTATGAAAAAGTTGTGTCAGAAAACCCTAAAGGTGAGAATGTTTTGTCAACATACCTTTTTTTCTTTTGGCCTGGGGAAAGGTCCTCATTGTTGGAATCACCACTGATTCAGACCAAGTTCAATGCTAGCTTTTTAATGCCAGTCTTTTCATATCCATTGGCCCAGCAGTTCATGACAGCACCCCACCCCACCCAAGACAGGTTCCTGCCATGCTGCCCAGGCAGACCTTAGACTCCTGGGCTCAAGTGATCCTCTTGCCTCAGTGTTCCATGTAGCTGGGTCCACAGTGCACACCACCGCACCTGGTTTACGACAGCACCCTCATTCATCTGAATCTACTCACACATGTCTACTTACGTTTCAGAAGTCAGCTGATGGGCTGGGGATGTCGCTCAGTTGGTAGAGTGCCTGGGTTCAATCCCCAGCACCGCAGAACAAAACAAAACAAAACAAAACAAAAAAACAGTCAAGTGATGCCGGCTGTGGCTCTGGAGGTTTGAAGGCAAGCTGAATTCAAGTTGGGGTCTGTCCCAAGTGGGGGTACAGCCACATCTGTAATCCCAGTGGCTCTGGAGACTGAGGCAGGAAGATCATGAGTTCAAAGCCAGCCTCAGCAAGTTAGTGAGGCCCTAAGCAACTTAGCAAGACCCTCTCTCTAGATGAAATATTAAAAAAGGGCTGGGGGTGCTGCTCAGTGGTTAAGAGTCCCTGGGTTCAACTCGACACTCCCATAGTGGACCTGAGCTTATGGTAACACTAGGTTCTGGTATCACCATGTTGAGCACATCAGCATAGAGAGGTCAAGTAATTTACATAAGGTCACCCAGCAAGTGGCAGAGCCCCAACTTGAATTCAGCTTGCCTTCAAAGCCGTCAGCCTTCTCTCAGATCACAAATACCTCTCCCATCTCTGTAATTGGAGTTCATGGTCCTTGAGAAGGGGGACACTTCTTATTCCTCTGCTGAGCCCTGGAGTCTATGGGTGACTGAGTCATTGCTGGGTGCTCAACTCTGTCAGTCAATGTTCTTGGCAGATGAACGAGCTTGTAAATATTTGCCCAGAGAGCACACGGACTGTTCCTCCTTGTCACAAGCAGCCGGTAGACTCCTCCGACATGATCTCCTGGTTCATTCTGGGACGAGGTCCCAACTAGCGGGGCCCTCTGGGAAGACACAAACGACTCACCACAGCAAGCTGGTGCTCCAAGGCCTTTTATTGATGCTGTCTCAGGTCACACAGGTCACACAGTTCCTCCAGACGCAGAGTTGTTGGAGAGCAGAGTGGCCAGCGATGCAGTGGTGGAAAATGCTCTGCTTCCTTTAACCGTCCGGGGTTCTTATACTCTCAAAGGGGTGTATCCCCGCGCACTTATCATGACACTCCAGCTTAGGGTTCACTCATTTGCATATTATGTAACCACATCATATCTCTTATACCAGCTTAGGGTTAGCTAATTTGCATATCGCGTACACACCACTCACTTCAAGTAACACACTTGCTCTAAGTAAAAACCACTTATTCAAACAAGATGGCGTTGGTCATGCTCCATACACTCCTTGTCTGTAAGTGGCGTTGCTCTTTTTCCCCAGGGAGGTGAGGAACATCGATCAAAAGGAAGCAGATAAGAAGAAGGCCAATTCTGCCTTCCTCCCACCCCCACCCGGCTACCTCCCTGAGGAATTGCCGCCGAGGAGATACAGAAGGAGCGTTTTCCAAGAAAATGCATTTCTCTTAAGGTTTGTTCAAACAAAAACAGTGGGCAGAGTGTAAGAATTCTCAGGGAGGGAAAGTTTGCTCTCTTTTACGTATTATTCACACAAGCATTTTTTTTAGTACCAGTAGTGATGGTAAAGGCTACCAGTGATTTTGCACTTCCTGTGTGGAGCGTTGGGCTGTTTACTTTATGAACTGTTTTCCTTTTTTCCTGCTCTGGGGATGGAATCCAGGTGTGCTCTAGGACCCCGGCCTTTTTATTTTTTATTTCAGACAGGATCTTGTTCAAGTGCTGAGGCTGGCCTCAAACTTGTGATCCTCCTGCCTCAGCCTCCTGAATTGCTGGGATTACAGGTGGGTACTAACAAGCCTGGCTATGTGCTTTATGAACTGGAAGGATCAGAGCTCTGGTAGCAAGTGCCAGGAAGCCAGCTCCAACCGACTTATGCAGAATATTCCACCCAAGGGCTCCACGATGTTTTCAGTCTCCCTCCCTGACTCTCCGCACCCTCCTTCCCTGTGTGCTGACTTCTTTTCCAGGCTGCCTCTGTCAGGCACTCCCGCCCTGGGCAGCCCTAATCCTACCTCTTTGTAACACCTGGCCTACAGTGAGAGCCGTCCTCTAGGCCTCACCGGTCACGCTTTGCTGAGGTCAGATGGCCCTGTGTGGGTCGTGGCCCTGCACATCCTGTCGGGACCAACACCGTTTCAAAAGCAGTGCTATAACTAGCCAGGCCTGCTGTCCCTGTGACCCAGAGTGCAGCGCACCGCCAATGACATGGGGTAGAAAGGGTGACGGAGACAACATGCCATTTGGTTTCATTTAGCGCTCCTCAAAGTGCTATCTGGTAGCATCGCCCCATTTTACGGAATAGGAAATTGAGGTACAGAGAAGCCGAGGAAAGCTTCGGGGAGGACCTGCTAAGCAGGCACCGGGACTGCAAAGGCATAAACAAGTTCAAGTCCCTGACCTCAAGGGCTCCCCTTTAGAAGGGACCCAAAGCTGTGAAGAGAGAACGTGCAGTGAAAACAGAAGCCAGCAAGTCCCTGCCCTGCGCGGCGAGTCCCCGGCCTCCACGGGAGTCTGCAGCCTCTGCAGAGTGGACGAGCAGTGCTGTGCTGGTCAGGGAAGGAGAAGATGGACTGGCCCCTGGGACACGGAGGAGCTCGCCCTGGTTTCTGGCTGATGGAGGGAATGGAGAGGCGGCAGGAGGTGTCACAGGCCACGCCCTCTGGAGTCCCACTGTCCCAGCCCCTGGGCAGCCTTCCGAGTTTTAATAGGAACAGCGGTCAGATTACCATCCTGCTTTTGTCAAATCCGTGGGTGCAGGAGGTTTCTAACAACCCAGCAGCACTCCTCAGCTTCCGAGGCCCAACAGCTGCCCTGCCCCACCCCTGCCCCTGCCCCCACCTGTAATTTCCACTGGTCGTTTTTCTGGAATTTTCCTCTGTTATCCTAAATAACATGCTCACACGTGTATTTCATGGGTTCCTTTTTCGTTTTAGACGCTATCTGTTGATAATGTTTTTCGGATTGCTAAAATCTGTCAAAACCTAGCAACGTTATTTTCCATATTCCCAATTGTTTCCTGTGTTCCACGAATTATTATTATTATTATTATTATTTCTTCTTCTTCTTCTTCTTCTTCTTCTTCTTCTTCTTCTTCTTCTTCTTCCTCCTCCTCCTCCTCCTCCTCCTCTTCCTCCTCCTCCTCCTCCTCCTCCTCTTCTTCCTCTTCTTCTTTCTTCGAAACCCAGGGGCACTCCACCACTGAGCCATATCCCCAGCCCTATTTTGTATTTTATTTAGAGACAGGGTCTCACTGAGTTGCTTAGGGCCTCGCTAAGTTGCTGAGGCTGGTTTTGAACTTGAGATCCTCCTGCCTCAGCCTCCCAAGTGCTGGGATTACAGGCGTGTGCCACCGCACCTGGATACAAATTTCTTCTTTGTTTTGGTTGGTCATGCAGTTGTCTCTGTTGGGTCTCAGACCTCCTCCAGGCTGGCCTGTGCTGCAGGTGAGCTCTCAGCTGACCTCTCAGCTGACCTCTTGGGACCTTTCTCTCCATCACCTGTCACTTCCCTCTGTCACTTGGACCTGCTTGGAGCGGCTGTTTCCAGGTCACATGTCTGTCCAGTGTCACTCCCTTCAGCTGCTGGAGTATCTCTAGAAGCTCCTGAAGGGAACTTTTTCGAGTCTCTCGTGTCAAATATGTGCTTTTCTTGATTAATATTTGATAAATATTTTGCTGGGAATAAAATTCTACAATACATGTCTACTTGCCACAGAATTTTGACCTTTCTTCCCACCTCCTCCTTGTGCTATTGAGAAGTCTGGTCATTCTGATTCCTGTGGCTTTGTCTGTCACCTCCCCACCCCCAGAGGGAGCTTGGAGGATGTCCTCTTTATCCCTGGCATGTTGAGGTTTCACAGTGATGGGACCTGGATGAACCTTTCTTCCTATGTCTCAATGGGATTGGGGAGCCTGTCCTTCTGGAAGGTCGTGTCCGCAAGTCTGTGAATGTTTCTTTTATTATTTCTTTGATAGTTTCCTTCCCTTCATTTTCCTTGTTCTGTTTTTCTGGAACTAAGCAGGACTCATGGAATGGGTTCTGAAGTACTTTTCTATTTTTTGGAAAAACTTGAAAATTGGTGTTAATTTGTCTTTGGTAGAATTCACCAGTGAAGCCACATGATCCTGAACTTTCTTTTTTGGAAGCTTTGGTTACCAGTTCAATCTTCTTTCTTATAACTCTATGCAGAATTTTATTTTTTTCTTGAGGCACTTTTGGAAGTTTGTGTGTTTCTAGGTTGTTAGCACAAAAAGACCAGGCAGGCCGCAAACCTCACAAAACGTCTCAGCTGTTTATTCGGGAATGAAGCTTCACAGAAGAACAGGGGATCCAGGGATGAAATGGTGCTGGTGGACCCACTTTCCTGGTGGAAAATGAGCCACTGAACAAAGAAGGAGACTGGTTTACACAGGTTATTTTGAGGGGTGGTCTAGTGAACATATCAGTGTTTTGGGGCACTAAGGAATTTGGGGTCAGTGAATGTGTCAGTTTGAAGGCTTGGGATTTTGACCTTCTAGGTAGAGGGTCTGCAGATCTATCTTTGAAGGGGATTCGTGCCCTCTAGGGACTGTTGTTTCTTCCCTGTCTGCAGTGGGCACCTGGAACACCTTTGTCTCGGGAGAGGAGGGCTTCAGGGCAGGGCCTTCCTTTTCACTCCCTGTTCCCAGGCCACGTTATCTTGGAGATTTTTCATGTTCCATATCTGATACAGGTAATTTTCCATTTCATGGGAGTTTACTTATTAACACTCATATTCTCTTATAAACTCATTTATTTCTGTAAGGTCAGAGTGATGTTCCCCTCTTTATTTCTGAATTTTCTTATTCCTTCTCCTCCTTTCCTCCTTTTTGTCATCAGTTGAACCAAAGTTTTGCTAATTCTGTTGGTCTTTGAAAATAACCAACATTTTGTTTCACTGGCCCTGTTTTTTCCATTCACTGTTCACCTTCTTGGCATTACTCTTTATCAGCTCCTTCCTTCTGGAAACTTTGGGTTTGCTGTGCTCTTCTTTTCTAGGCCAGCCTGGGCAACTTAGCAAGACTCTGTCTCAAGATGAAGTTTTAAAAGGGCTAGGGATGTGGCTCAGTGGTAGAGCACCTCCAGATTCAAACTCTAGTACTGCAAAACAGAAGAGAAAAGAGAAAGGGGAGCGTGGGCAGTGGGTCGGTGACTGTCTCCATCACTGGTAGATGGTGTCATGCTGTCCGTTTGAGAGATGAAGAGGAAATCAAAACTTAACAGGGTTGAAAATTTTGCTCAGGAAATCTTCCAGTCCTTAACTCTCCAATTTAAATTTTCCTCTGGATTGAGCAAAGACCAATCTTTGCTCTTCTTATTAGAGCAGGTTAGCTTGAGTCCAGGAATCTTGCAGGATTGGAGGTGGATCTTTAAGAACAGACTTTTTTTTTATTTTTATTTTTTGGAACCAGGGATTGAACTCAGGGGCACTCGGCCACTGAGCCACATCCCCAGCCCTATTTTTTGTATTTTATTTAGAGACAGGGTCTCACTGAGTTGCTTAGGGCCTCGCTAAGTTGCTGAGGCTGGCTTTGAACTCATGATCCTCCTACCTCAGCCTCCCAAGTTGCTGGGACTACAGGCGTGCGCCACCACGCCCGGCAAGAACAGACTTTTTACCATCCATTTTAGATTCTCAGAAACACAGAAAAGTCAACTCAGTCTAATTCGCCAGTATTATTGCTCTTCCCTCAGACTTGACTGTCCTTCAGCCATTTCTTCATCTGAGCCACCCCTTCTCCAGGAAGTTCCCTGACTGTCCTGCTGGTGGCCCATGCTGTGCCCTGTGCTCTCCTGATCACATGCCAGAGAAAGGGTCCCCTCTAGTCGTGGATTTGCTTGTCCATCTCTTGTGGGTTTGTCCTTGAGGTCGGGAGCCTCTTCCTGGATGACCCTGTCTCTCCAGGGCCTAGTGCAGGGCCTGGCACTCTGCGAAGCAGGACGAGGGGCACTGGGTATTGCTCAGATCAGCTTCAGTTCCTTTCTTTGGCCACCATCATCGCCAGATCTGCAAACTTTTTCTCCCACCTGTCAAGATTGCAGCAAATTCCTCGAAGAAATCACTGAATTTCTGAACCGGTTTTGTTTCCCCACAGGAGGGAAAATGAGGAGAGGGAAGGAGAAGAGCAGCTGAAGCTGAACCACTCTCCTGTGCTCTATCCAAGTCCTGAGGAGGATCTGTATCCCCCAGAGGCAGGAACTCCGGATCCTTCTGCTCACAGGTGGGTTGGAACACGAGGAAAAAGGAACGGTGCCCGAAGACTGAGAAGTAGAAAGCCCCTTCCCTCCACCAGGGTGGCTCCACTGCAGTTTCTCCCAGGCCAAGAGAAAAGCAGAGGGGGCATTTCATGGAGAGGTCACTGTGCTTATTCACACATTCACTTTCGCTTAATATTTTACTTAAGATATTACATATACCAGTGTCCCATCTGAGCAGAACAGGGCTGGGGCTCAAGAGTGCCTAGCCCCGTGAGGCCTGGGTCCACCTCCAGAAGCAGTGGCTTGCCCTGTGCCAGGCATTGGCTGGGCACCGTCAGACACACCTCGGGTGAAGGTGAACCTCCCACAAGCTAGGTGTGGGCTGCAGTGTGCCGCATGGCACAGATCCAGGGCGAGAGAAGCCTCAGCCATAGACAGTGGGTGCTGAAGGGTGGTGCAGACGCCCTCCCTGCGCCCCAGGGGCTGGTAGCGGGAAGGTGGGTGTATCAAAATGCCAGGACTGGAGGTGCTGCCTGGCAGCCGGGCCAGGGTGGAGGCCTGGGGGCCACGGGGAGGCATAGGACAGAGAGGAGGCCTGAGCAGAGGCCTGGGGCCCATGCAGAGGCACAGTGAAGTGGTGTCACTGGCCCTGAGTCTAGGACTGATGGGAAGGTGTCTGCCAGGAGGGGGACGAGGAAAGGGGCTGGTGGCTTGGCAGGCAGAGCAGGGCAGGGAGCAGGGACATGGGAGGAGCCGCTGGCAAAGATGGCCTGAGCTGCCCCGGGAGAGTCATGAGGGTTTCCTCGGTGCAGGGAGGCTCTGGAGGTAATAAGCAGGGGACTCACATGGCCAGATTGAACCCAGAGACGTTTAACCACTGGGTTACATCCCCAGCCCTTTTTATTGTTATTATTTTAAATTTTGAGCAGGGTCTTGCTAAGTGCTTAAGGCCTCACTAACTTGCTGAGTCTGGCTTTGAACTCAAGATCCTCCCATCTCAGCCTCCTGAGTCTCTGGGACAGATTTGACTTTTGAAAGTCCTGAAAACAGTAGAATAAGACAGACATTATTACCCTGAACACATTTATGAAAAAATTTTTTAAAAAATATTTATCACTGTCAAAAAAAAAAGATAATGAAAAAATTTCAATACCACATATTACTTTACTAAGATTACTTTAAAATGTTCACATTTTTCCTGTTCCCAAAGGAAATTGATGTTTACTTACTAAGAATTAAATAAAATAAAATGCAAAATTCAAAAAAAAAAAAAAGAAAGAAAGAAAGAAAGAAAAAAAGAAAGAAAGAAAGAAAGAAAAAGTCCTGAAGAGAGCTGGGCATGGTGGTGCACACCTATAATCCCAGCACCTCAGGAGGCTGAGGCAGGAGGATTGCTAGCCTCAGCAATTCAGCAAAGCAACTTAGTGAGACCCAGTCTCAAAAAATTTAAAAAGCTGAGGATGTGACCCAGTGGTTAAGTGTCCGTGGGTTCAACGCTGGGACGCCCCTACCGCCCAGAAAAAGGGTCCTGAAAGTAGAAGGGAGTTCATATGTATGTATGTTTGGGAAACATGTGAAGTCTCCCACAAATATTTACCTTCACTGGATACCTGTTCTGTGTCTCTCAATCAGGCTTTCTTGCTCTTGTGTCCCTCGGTCTCTGATAATATATTAATTATTAAGAGAGTGTGTACATGTCTTCCCGTGCTGATATATTGTGTGTACTATGAAACATACAGAAAAATAGAAATTTAAAAGAATGATATAAAAATAGGCAAGGAAAGTGTCAGTTTCTTCCCCAACAACTCAGTGGCGCCACCTTGTGGTGGGAATGGCTGCTGTGCCAGAGCCCCAGGAAAACAAGCAGGTAAGACCCCACAGAAGGTGAAGCTGTGGAAGGAGCTTGGACTCTAAGAGGGTCTGAGGCTTTGACTCCCCGCCCCACCCTTTCTTAGCCCTGTGACTTGAGGACAAGTTTTCCAAGTTTTTCGTTTGGACTTGTTTCCTGTGGATGGCTAACCAGTATAGAGTCTGGCAAAGCCTGGCGATCGTAAGCATTATATTATTGTTTTTATTTTTGTAGTCTTTGCAAAACCTCTTACATCCCTTATTCCAGGAATCCTGGGACATGTGCGCCAGTTGGGAGCCCAACCCCGGACCTTGTGGTTCTCTGGGCCCAGGAAGCGCTGGCCTCTTCTCCTCCCAGGGCGGAGCTTGCTACCAACCACTGCTGGGCCAGAAGGTCGAGCACCAGAAGAGGCAGAAACCCCCATCCACAGGGAAGAGCCCTCCAGGCTCCCAGTGCTTGACATTTAGATGGGGCACAGCATGGGTCCAAAAATGCCCCTCTAGACACCTGTCAGAAGTCACTGAGGACTGGTGACCCAGACTTTTTGTGGGAAGTTAGAGACAAGCACTGAAGGAAAGTGACCTTTGCCCTATGCTGGGCACATCACAGGCTGAGCTGCCAAGGTGCAGAAGGGACCTGTGGGCGGGTTTTCGTTCTTCATTTCCGGGAGTCTGGGCTCGCTGTGGTCCAGACCCAGGCTCCTCACCGGCTCTCCCAGTGTCAAGAGGTGTTTCCAAGATGCACGGCTCGGCCTGGGGCAGTGTGCACACCTGCAGCCCCAGCCCCTGGGGAAGTTGAGGCAGGAGGATCACCTGAGCCCAATTCAGCCTGGGTGACAGAGCCAGACCCCAGACCCCTTCTCTCAAAAACAAAGAAGCAAAAGCAAACCAAGCTCCACATGGGATCCCACTCTCCTCCATTTACACCCAGTGTGTCCTCATTCCTTTCAGGCACTAAAGACAAAATACACCCTCTTCACCAGGTGGCCCTGCTGCCCTCTCCTTCCTTACCTCAGCTGTCTCTGCCCCGGGCTGTGGACACAAGCTGCCACCGTGCCCCAATCGCCCTGCTTCTTCAGAGAGCAGATGAGGTCTCCCCGCTGGTGACCTTCCCTGACACACCCCCGACCTCTTCTGGGCTCCCAGCATTCCTTGCTCCTTCCTCTCCCTTGAATGAGCTTCCATCACTTTGTCACTGGCTGACTCCTTCCTGGTTCTGGAAACCCAGCAAGGTATCACCTCCTCCAGGAAGTCTCCCCGACTGCCCTTGAGCCACCTGGTCTGTGCTCTTTTCCCGCACTTGCCCCACTGAACGTGTCCTCCTGCAGTCATGGAGTCTCTGCATTGTGAGTCAACCTCAGGGACTTTGTCTCCTCCCAGATCAAGTCCCCAGTACCTGCTTTTGTGGCTGGCACCCGGAAGGGATCCAGCAGTTCTTAGTGGAGAAATGAATGATCAGCTGCTTATGTGCTTAGCATTCTGCTTCTGTTAATTGCTTATAGAAAAAAGATAACATTACATTTTAGAACATTGATTCTCTGAACTTACATATGAAGTTAGAAATTAATCCTCTTAAAAGATCACACTGATTTTTAAATTTTTGTTTTTATTTTAATTAAAATAATACATATTCATCCTTTAAGAATTGAATAGAGAGGTAGCTCTGGGATCAAGCCACCTAGATTTGTTCTGGTTTTGCTTTCTGTTTTGGTACTGGGATGGAGCCCAGAGACACTCTACCATTGAGCTACGCCTCCATCCCTGTATATTTTTGCATTATGAGACAGGGCTGAGGCTGGCCTCAAACTTGAGGTTCTTGGGCCTCTGCTTCCTGAGTCCCTAGGATTATAGTGTGCACTACCACCCAGCTCACAGTAGGTTTTCATCTCAGCTCCCCGCCCCCCCAGTCTGCTAGCTGTGTGGCCCTGAGCAACTGCTAACTTCTCTGAGTTTCAGTTTCTTCATTTGTAAAATGGGGATGATAGTGGCATGGGTGGGTAAGGTTGCTATGAGGATGAAATTGTATTTATAAATCACTTAGCACATCACCTGATGCAAAGTAAGAATAGATGTGCTTCTAAAATTAACAAGTTAATGCTTCTGTAAAGTGCATCACAAAAAAGCCTGCCTCCTGCGGCTGCCTTTCCCATTTCCCTGCTCCAGCAAGTTTCACTTTGTTTTCCATATAACCAAGTGCCATGCTGTTCTGGCTGCTTCTTGATTTCCCAGATGCCCAGTGGGCTTAGCCTATAACTTGGTTGGATCATTTATCAGCATGACGATACAATCAACTGTTGTCAGCTGAGCCATGGAGGCTATGGCCATTTTTCTTTCCTTGCAGAATTTCTGCTTTCCTTAGAACTAAGTCTGTCTGCCTATCTGTCTATTTGTTTTTTTCTTTCCTTTTTTGGTACCAGGAATTGAGTCCAGGGAAGCCATATCCCCAACCCTTTTTGTATTTTATTTGGAGACAGGGTGTTGCTGAGTTGCTCAGGGCCTCACTCAATTGCTGAGGCTGGCCTTGAACTGGCTGGCAATCCTCCTGCCTCAGAGGATTCTGATCCCTCCCGAGTCACTGGGATCATAGGCATGCGCCACCGTGTTTGCTTTTATCTGCCTATTTTGATTTGATTGTTTTCTTGCTTGCTTCCTTTGGTTGTGCCTTTTGTGTACGTACTGATCACAGTTCACCTCCTCCCTCTCCCTTGGTCATATAAATCCCGCCAAATACATTCAGACCCTGTGCCTGGGCCGCTCCCCAACGCTCTTGCCCACTTCACTCTGGGTGGCCGATCTCTAGGCTGTTGACATACTCTTGATCATGCTGGCTTTTTAATCCATTTGTTTGTCTTTATGCTCCTCTACAGAGAGACTGAAGTCCTCCAGAGGTCAAAAGCAGTGCAGAGAACTGAGCTCCTCAGCCTCTCTCCTTACAGCTCACGGGAGTCGAGCCCAGGAACGGAGCAAATCTTTATGGGCAAAGGCAGCTGGATTCCATAAACCAGGAGTGAAACGGAGAATGGGTACTGAGACTTGGGACACGTCAGTCACTCCCAGGCCACTGGACAAAGAATATTATTAAAGTTCACCCCTACCGTGGGCCAAAGTCAGGATTTAAATGGAAGTTAATTCACCTCCTTCTTTTAGGCATATATTTACTAATGTTCCCGTTCACTTATGTATTAGTAGTGTGACGTAATGAGTATTATTATATAACATAATAAGAGTGATCTGGGGAGACATTGTTCCTGGAGAGCTCCCACGTGCCGCGTGCTCCGGGCCCTTTGCAGACTCTCAGTCCGCCCTCCTGGCAGTACTCTGGGCTAGGTGGTCGCCTCTCCCTGCTCCCAGGAGGAACCTGGGCTTGCAGGGGTTGAGGCCGCCTTCGCTAGGTGTCCTTCTGTGCCCTCCCCACACGAGGCCCTGCGAAGGCCAAGGAGGAGAGGCCCAGTCTGACCGCAGAGTGCTGTCGATCTGGAGGAGGGCGAGGGACGTGAACACCAGTACTACAGTGATGCTTTCAGAGAGAGAAAAATAAAATAAAAGAGGGTGGGAGGCAGGAAAGAGGGGAGAAGTGCTGGGGAGAGATAGCGGCCACACTGTGTCGTCACATTGTGCGCACATGCCAATGTGTGATGATGAACCCGTCGTCATGTGCAACGTGACGCACCAAGAAAAATGTGTGGGAAAAACAAAACCCTTGTCTAAGAAATGGGACTCGAGGGGCTGGGCTGGGCTCAGCGGTGCAGCGCTTGCCTAGCACGTGCGAGGCTCTGGGTTCCATCCTCAGCACCACATAGACCCAAATGAATAAAATAAGGTCCATCAACATCTAAAAAAAATTTTTTTTAAGAAATGAGGCTCAAAACGGGAGGGAGGGATCACAGAGAGATCTCAAGAAACTTGGTGGAGAGGGAGATGTCGCATCACCACGGAGGCTCTTGGCTCATGCACCCTGTGCTTAAAGTGCTTCCTCACATGTGAATTCTACTTCAGGAAAGCTGCTATTTGAAGTACACACACACACACACACACACACACGCGCGCGCGCGCACACTTCCCAGTTCTGTCCGTTGAAATAACCTAGAAATCAAGACCGCACTCGCTGCAGTGACCCAGCCTGTGGTCTTGAAAAACTGTCCGCACTAAAAGGACCCATGGATCCTGGAGGAAGTGATTGGACCCAAATCCAGGGCAAGAGAATGAGGGGGTGAACCTGGAACGTCTGGCCACACTAGACAACAAGACCGCTCCTGACAGAGTCCTGTCAGAGGTACACGGAGGCCAATGTACAGAGGGCCCCCTTCGCTAAATCATGGGACCACTTGGGCACTAATCCCAATAAATGGTAATAATTGCCATAGGCTGAGGAACATCAAACATGTTCTCACAAAGTTTATGTTGTTACTTTAAAGAAACTAATAGGTCACCATTGAAGGACCCGAGGGAATGGAATCATTATTTTGAAAACTAGTGAATATAGGGAGTGAATGAGCATTGATCATAGTGCAACATAAACCATGTCACCAGGCAACCAGAGAGAAGGAGAGGGAAATTTCTCTTTAGAAACGTTCCAGTTAATAAATTAAGAAAGAATGATAGAATTAAAGTATCACCATTTTGTAACCTAGTGGGTTAATGGATCTAGGCTGACCATTAATGGCGGCTAACATCTCAAAAAGATTCGCAGCTGCTAAATGCCTCCTATGGTAGACCACAAGACCACCTATGAAACGCTCAGACTGCTCTGATCTGGACTCCAGATCCAGCAGGAAATACAGAGGACAGAAGCACACCCCGCAAAATCCAGGCTACAGAAAACTCCAGGGGAGCTCATTCCCTTCTTTTTAACAAATAAGTTTCCAGAGAAAATAGAGAATCTGTAGATTAAAAGAGATTTAAGGGCTGTGGACATTGCTCAGTGTAGAGAGCTTGCTTAGCATGCATGAGGCCCTGGGTTCAATCCCCAGTGCAAAATAATAATAATAATAATAATAATAATAATAATAATAATAATAAAATAATATATAACATTTAAAAGACAATCAGGCATGGTAGGACCCACCCCTCTAATCTTAGCTGCCCCTATAATATCAGTGACTTGGGACCCTGAGGTAAGAGAATTGCAAGTTCAAGGTCAACCTGGGCAATTTAGAGAGAGAACTTGTCTCAAAAATAAAAAGGGCTGAGAATATTGCTCAGGGGCACTGGGTTCAGTCCCTAGTACCACTAAACAAATAAACAAGCAAACAAACATCGTTCCCCAAAATACAAAGAACCCAATCAATAAATGGGCTAAGAAACTGGGCAGACACTTCACAGAAGAAGACATACAGGTGATTAGCAAATATATGAAAAAGTGTTCATCATCTCTAGTAATTAGAGAAATGCAAATTGAAACCACCCTAAGATTTCATCTAACTCCAATTAGAATGGCTACTATTAAGAACACAAGCAATAATAAATGTTAGCGTGGATGTGGGGAAAAGGCACACCCATACATTGCTGGTGGAGTTGCAAATTGGTGTAGCCACTCTGGAAAGCAGTGTGGAGATTCCTCAGAAAACTTGGAATGGACCCACTCCTGGGTTTATATGCAAAAAAACCTTAAAATCAGCATACTGTAGTATGACGCAGCCACATCAATGTTCATAGCTGTTCAAATCACAATAGCTAGATTGTGGAACCAACCTAGATGCCCTTCAATTGATGAATGGATAAAGAAACTGTGGAATATATACACAATGGAATACTACTCAGCCATAAAGAAGAATAAAATTATGGCATTTGCTGGTAAATGGATGGAGTTGGAGAACATCATGCTAAGTGAAATAAGCCAATCCCAAAAAACCAAAGGCCAAATGTTTTCTCTGATAAGTGGATGATGATACATAATGGGGGGGAGTGCAGGAGGCGGTAAGAGAAGAATGGAGGAACTTTGGATTGTGTAGAGGGAAATGGGGCAGGAGGGGTTGGGGAAAGGAAAGATAGTGAACTGAGACAGACATTATGACCCTATGTACATGTATGATTACACAAATGGTGTGAATCTACATCCTGTACAACTAGAGAAATGAAAAGTTGTACCCCATTTGTGTACAATGAATCAAAATGCAGTTGGTAAAAATTTAAAAAATTAAAAATTAAAAAAAAATCATCAGTCCATTGTGATAATTTGTGCCTATCTAGGTCCTGGTTGGGAAAAAAAAACACTTCCAAAAATATATGGAATTTCTGAGACTATTTGATATTTGAGTGCTGCCCAAACATTTGATATTAAAAATTATTAATTTTTAAGTGTGATAATGGTGTTCTGATTATGGTGTTCTTTTTATTTAAAAAGAGGCCTTATCTTAGCCAAGCCCAAAAAACCAAAGGCCGAATACTTTCTTTGATCAGTGGATGCTGATACATAATGGGGGGGAGGTGGTTATGGGGGGATAAGAAGAGAATGGAGGAAGTATGGATGGTGTAGAGGAAAATGGGACGGGAGGGGACGGGGGAAGAAAAGATAGGAGACTGAGACAGACAGTGTCACCCTATGTATGTAAGATTATATGAATCGTGTGAATCTACATTGTGAATAAAAGATATATTCCCTGCTGTGTAATTACATCAAAATGGGTTCTACTGTCATGTATAATTAAAAAGAACCAAAGAAAAAAAAAAGAGGCCTTATCTTTTAGAGATACAAACTGAGATATTTACAGAGGAAATGATATGATGGGATTTGCATCCAGATAATTTGGGAAGAAGAGGATGCAGTGTGTGTGGAAATGGTTGCAGCTGGCTGACGGGCTGTGTTCTCTCACTTCTGTGTATATTTGAAACGATCCACAATTTTTCAAATGGAAGGCATTTAGCAGGGAGACCTCCACACCTCCGTTGGGCCTTATTCCATTATTCGTGAGTGGGTGAGCTGCAGTTTTCTCAGTTCTCAGACTGAGGCCTTCCTTCCACAGGGTCCTCTGGCTACTCTCCTGCCCTCGCTGCGGCCCCTCCCACCCCTTCTCCACCCAGCAGCCCAAACACTGATTCTCATGACAACTCAAGTCTACCATTTCTCTTGGTTTTCAGGGGAGGAAATGAGGCACAGAGCGATGAAGTCATTTCCCCAGAGCGCACACTTAGTAAAGGGCTGGAGGGCTGGGGGTGGGGGAGCTGAGCGCGCAGGAAGCCTTGGGCTCAGGTACTAGTCCAGCAAGAAGAGGAGCATCCTGCAAGCAGCTGAGGTTGCTGACACTGGCTTGGGGGCCTTTCCCATGTGCATGACAGCACATTTCTATAAACAGAAAATAAAATCACATTGAATACACAGGGACCCCTGGCGGACCCTGGAGCCAGGCCCGGAGCCCAGGCCGAGTTTCTGCACCTCAGTTCCAGCATGTGTAAAGGGAAGTAAAAATAGTCCCCACCTATGGTGTCTCTGGGAGGAGAGGGTCCCTCAGATGTGCAGAGCTGTGCCGACACCTGGCATGCTCTCTGTGTTGGCCACTGTCATCGTCACCAGGTGTGCGGGGAGTGAGCAATGCCAGTCACAGACCAAACACATCTGTGTCAGAACTGAGTAACAGTAAACTCGCAGACGACGCTACTTAGCAGTTCACCAAATACTTGTGGGCCACCTGAGAGTCACGAGCAGGACAATCACAAGTTCTTTTATTCCAATCTTAACAACTAATAAAACACTCAAGTCACACATCACACACACACACGCACACACATGCACACAACACAGAGGGTTAAGGCACCACGGGGTTCTGGAGGCTGAACTGAGAGCGGAGGCAGAGAGCCCAGAGTCACTGCAGGTGGTCAGAGCTGCAAAGAGCGAGTCTTGTTCTGGGCCTGAGTCCTGATGGGTGGAGTGCTGAGTGTCGGCTGGGAGTGTCAGACTGACGGTTCTTGGGACTGGCTGGTGCGTGGTCATCATGAGCACAAGACACCACGCGTGTGTGTGGAGGCCAGAAGGGACAGAACCAGAGTTTTGTCACTGTGGTGACTTTCCAGAGCAGGCTGGTGGGGTGGTGAGTGGCCAGGTGATGGGGTCCACGTGCCATCGTGTCCAGTCTCACGACAGCGCTCCTCTTCTTACGGACCTTGGGCGAGGGGGTTGCTCACTCAGTGGCCTGTGTTTGATAAGATCGTGGGCCTGATTTTTCCAGCGTGGGGTTGACACACCCATGCCTCCATGTGCTTCTGATTAACAAGTTCATAGGTGGTCATTTTTATATGATTAATTCACCAGTTCGTGCCTTATGGTTGTGCTAGGCAGATGGAGGTTCTTTAGTTATACAAACAGGGTACAGAGTCGTTTCTACCTCAGCACTTGTACTCAAAATGGAGTAACTCATGGCAAACTACTGTTTTATAAAAATGGAGTAACTCAATGGGCGTGGTGGCGCACACCTGTAATCCAAGCGGCTTAGCAGGCTGAGACAGGAGGATGGAAAGTTCAAAGCCAGCCTCAGCAACTTAGCAAGACCCTAAGCAATTTAATGAGACCCAGCCTCTAAATAAAATATAAAAAGGACTGGGGATGTGGCTCAGAGGTTAAGCGCCCTCGGTTCAATTCCTGGTGAAAAAAAATTTAAAAAAGGAGTAACTCAGGTTAGGCACAGCCTGGAAACCACTGCTCTCTACATCATGGGCTGTTCCACAAAGGTGTGCACTCTCGGCCTCTTGGCTTCTCCCTCCTGATTCTGAGAGCCCCGTTCTCCCTGGGGCCTCCCACTGCAGAAACATTCGCAGCTCCCAGAATGAGCCTCTGGGTTCCTTCGCCCCTCCCACCAGGCCCAACTAGGTCTCCCACCCAGGTGAGTCACTGCCCTGTGGGGCTCCCACCAGGGAGAGCTCTACTGAATTTGCAGTGGCCTGTCAATCCCTCCTATCCCCCGCAGGCACTGATTACCTGTTTCCAGCTACTCTGCAGACTCTTGCTTTTGAAGGACAGGGACCTGTCTTCATCTCCAAACCCCCTGGAGAGCCGGGACTGAGCATTGCTTAATAAACATTTATGAAATAAGCTGTCACGGGCGGGCCTCTCTGGCAGCTGTGTGACGAGGCTGGAAGGTTTTCAAACTTGGAAATAAACCTGAACAAATGAGAAAGCTCAGAATATATTATATGTCATTTATATTACATAAATCTATAAATAGCATAATATATAAAACATTTGTATATATCATATATGAATATGTCTGATAAAAATGTGTCTGGTACTGGGGATTAAACACTGGGGTGCTCAACCAGAGCCACATCCCAGCCCATATGTGTATCTCTCTCTCTCTCTCTCTCTCTCTCTCTCTATATATATATATATATATATATGCACACGCACACACACATCTTTTTTTTCAATTTAGAGACAGGGTCTTGCTGAGTTGCTCAGGACCTTGCTAAGTTGCTGAGGCTGACCTTGAACTCGAAATCCTCCTGCTTCAGCCTCTGGAACCACTGGGATTACAGGTGTGCTCCACTGTGCCTGGCCCCAAACATGCTTTATGTACATAACAATTGATTGAGCTTCTTGTTTATATTAAATTAGATGCATAAACACATATTAACATGAATCAAAGTTTATTCAAATGGTTTTTATAAAGCGGGCTTAAGCTAAGCCAGAAATCATTTGTGCCTAGATATTCGAACTTCTTTAAAGCTTGTTCCAAATAACATCCTCTTTTAAAGGTTATACGCACATGAAAATAGTTTGATTTTTTTGGATATAAAGTTATCATGATTTTTTTTTTAAAGTTTTAATGGGTCACTGTTATTTTGGGGAACCCCTGGAACTTCAGTTACACACAACAGGGAAGCAATGCTGCCGTTCCCCACGGGCTGCCTAATGCTCGTTGTTGCGTTTATTGCAATATCCGTGAATTGTGGTTTTGCTTTAACAGTTCATTTATCTAGAACTTGGCTGGAATCTGAATTTTTCTCAAAATAACACTAAAAGTCAGTTGAAATTAGTATGATGTGAGCAAAATCAGGCCATCTAACCACATAGCTACCGCACATGGGAATATGCTTTTTTTTTGCGGTGCTGGGGACTGAACCCAGGGCCTTGTGCTTATGAGGCAGGCGCTCTACCCACTGAGCTACACCCCCAGCCCACGCACATGGGAATATGGTCAAATGAAATATTTATGAATGAAGAAGGCACATGGGAATAAAAGACGCTGAAGAACAAGTGCTGTCTAAAACTCAAAGGAACGTCAGTGTCACGTCGCTCAGGTTTGAGTGACCCAATGGGGCTGCCTCGCCCAAGAATTGTTTCTTGCCGGTGGCCTTTGCGTCCGGGTGCTCAGCTCACTGCGTCTTGCTTCCCTTCAGTGCCCTTCCCACAGTTCTATTCTTGTAGTTCTTGGCATAATTGTTTGTATGAAGTCTGTCTTCCCTGCCGGACTGCAGGTTCTCTGGGGGGATTGGTACAACATTTTCCATGAATTTTAAAATTTTATCAAGATCCTTAAAACCGTCTATATCCTTTGAATCAGTTATTATACTTCTGGAAATTTATCTTAAGAAAAGTAGTCCTGCTGGGCACAGTGGCTCCCTCTTGTAAACCCAATGGCTCGGAGGCTGAGGCAGGAGGATCGCAGGTTCAAAGCCAGCCTCGGCAACTTAATGGAGACCTAAGCAACTCAGTGAGACCCTGTCTCTAAATAAAATATAAAAAAGGGCTGGGGATGTGGCTCAGTGGTTAAGTGGCCCTTGGGTTCAATACCTGGTACCAAAAAAACCAAAAAAAAAAAAAAAGAAAGAAAGAAAGAAAGATAAGTCATCCTACATATGAAAATACATATATGTGTATATATATATAAAATATATATATGAATATTATGTATTATGCAGCCATTTAAAATTAAGCTTAGTGGCAGAGTGCTTGCCTCGCATGCTTGAGATTCTGGGTTTCATTCCCAGCACCGCAGACAAAAACAAAACAAAAAAACAAAGACATGGAAAATGTTTATTAGAAAGTGAAAGTGCAGGGCTGGGGTGTGGCTCAGAGGTGCAGTGCTTGTGTAGCAGACGTGAGGCACTGGGTTCAGTCCTCACATATAAATAAATAAATAAAAATAAAGGTTATTGTGTCCATCTACAACTAAAAATTGTTTTTAAAAAAAGAAAGTGAAAGTGTAGGAATTGAATTTCTGTGAAATATATATATATAAAGTGTAACTCAATTTTTTGTTTTTATTAATCAGAGTTTTGAACAAAGAAACTTTTTGGTTTGTATTTTTGTTCTTAGTTTGTAAACCAATAGATGATTTTTTTTTCATGTCTAACGCAGAGAGTTTTTTTGAAACAAACAGAACAAAACATTGAATGGCCAGGTAAGGCTGCACACACCTGTAATCCCAGTGACTGAGGAGGCTGAGGCAGGAGGATCATAAGTTTCAGGCCAGTCTCAGCAACTTAGCAAGACCATGTCTCAAAAATTCAAAATAAAAGAGCAATGGGGAGGTCGCTTAGTGGTAAAGCACCCATGGCGTGGGTTCATCTCCCAGTACCTAAATAAACAAACCAAAGGATGATTTTTTCTTTCTAATTTCTATTTCTTTTTTCTATAAATCTATGGGAAGCCCCCTTAGGTTCATATAAATGCACACATTGTAGAATGGCTATTATCTCAGAATATTTCCTCCCCTGCCAGAGGCAATAAGCACAATATCTGAAATATCTATATAATCTAGAAGTGTAAGGAAAATGGGCATGACAAGATGGGTGAATCTACAATACCAAGAGAATAAAAAAGGGATTGGAATTTCAGAGAATGCCAGAGGTGTTTTACTAGTTAGCCATTTATTCTACAAAAAAGTACTGAGCTCCAGTAAGCACCCTCTCCTGAGTCAGTACCTGTCTCCTCTTAGTACCTGAGTAACCAGCCACTCAAGGGCCTTGGCCTTGGTGCTGGGCTTCTCCACCCACCAAACTCACGTGTTCCCACAGCACTCTATGGATTCTTGTAATTGGAGAACAAGGTGACACTCTAGATTAGGAATTAACCAACACTGTGCAAACAGCGGTCATTTTAAACCCTCATGCAGCCAGAAGAGCAGCCAGTGAGAGGCACAGGGCTCAGCAGAGGCTCCGAGGGTCACGGTCCTGGAGGTGCATGATTTGAACATGGAGATGGAGCAATGAGTATGGCTCTTTGTAAGATCATGAAGTAAGGGCTTCATTGCATGAGAGATGGCCCACAGCAGAGGAAGCGAGGGACACATTTTTCTCTTATGGTTTGGACCATGTCATTTGAGAAATGATGTTTGTCTTCCAGAAACCTGGGGTTGGGGTGGGGCAGCGTTTAACAATTTCTTGCTGAATCCTTGGGGGAGTATATCTCACATTGGTGGAAGATCTCAGAGGGCAACAAAGCTGTTGAGACCCAACTTCCCTGCACCAGAGCAAGAGTCATGAATGCCAGCTTCTGCCCACCCCCAAGACTATTCTAGACTCTCAGATACCATCGGATACCATCAGCCATCAGTGAGTATTATCCCAAAGGCTCCTCCTGGGGGCTAAGGCAGCACCTGGAATAGTAACTGGCACAAAGGAGAAGCTCAAAAAACATTTGCTGAATTGTTGCTGTAAATAGAATATTACCTTGGGTACAATCACTCAGACCTGAGTAGAACATCCTGTGTGGCAGAGAAGAATATACCCTGCTAAAAGACCAACCTCATTTTGAACATCAGCAAAAGTACCCAAAGCTAAGTAGAGACTTACATGGCAGAGAAAGAGAACATTTTTTGGGAGGGAAGACAGTGGGAGGTGAGAACCAGGTTAGAAACTAGACTGTCCCCATAAGAGACCTCCTCCCATTTAGAACTTAATTTCTTAAAAGTTAAAATGGGAGCCGGGTGTGGTGGTGCACTCCTGTAATCCAAGCGACTTGGGAGGTTGAGTCAGGAGGATCGCGAGTTCAAAGCCATCCTCAGCAACTTAGCGAGGCCCTAAGCAACTCAGTGAGACCCTGTCTCTAAATAAAATACAAAATAGGGCTGGGGATGTGACTCAGTGGCCGAGTGTCCCTGAGTTCAATCCCTGATTCCAAAAAAAAAAAAAAAATTAAAATGGGAAAATGTACATTTGGCAAGCAATTTAAAATTCCAGCACACTCAAGAAGTCCTCCTGAACTGATGTAGCCAAAGTTTTCATGTCTTTACTACTCTGGTCAGCTTGGATGGCGGGTCTATTTGTGGGGAGCAGTACTTTGAAAATGTAAATCAGTTCCTTGGTGTGAAAGTTCAGAATTAAAGACAGAGAAGATAAAAAAAAAGAAAAAGAAAAAGAAAAGAAAACTAATGTAGTTTAAGTTGTTATAAATAAAACCATTCATAAAGGAGTTTGGTCTGTTGAATTTGAGTTGGTGAAACAATCCAAGTTACCCTTAGAAATAATTATGAAATAATTATTAAAATGTATTAGATTTATAAATAAAATATTATTGAATAATTAAGGGAAACTAAATTTTAAAATGTTATTACTTTCTGAGAGTTGAATGTTTAATTTTTAAAAGCTGCCTAGAATTTACATATATATTTCTTTATATACTGCAATGTTTTCAATATAATTTGATATGATGAGAGACAGTTGGTCATCTGTGCATGTGTGGGGTGAAAACAACCCCCAAATGTAAGACGCAGAGTTTAGATAGGGCGCTGGTATCCCTGCCCCTCTGGAGGGAGACAGGGGCTGGAAATTTTTACCTGTCTAATATAAATGGAAATATTCATGGAAAATTTCAATGATCCCTGGACAGGGGAGAGGCTGATTTTGAAGTTAAGCCATGACAGTAGCATTTCCTGTGATTCCCTCTACTTTTCTATGGTCTCTCTAAGGTTGGCATCTTGTTGTTGAAACCCAGCACCCAATGCCTAACATACATATCTTCTGAATGAATGAAACGTGTTTAAGGGAAGATCTACCCAGGGACGCAATGACTGACTGACTGACTGACTGGCTGACTTCCTTCCTTCCTTCCTTCCTTCCTCTGGAACCGGGGATTGAACCCAGGGGCACTGAGCCACATCCCCAGCCTTTTTTAAAAAGGCATTTTATTTAGAAGCAGGGTCTCACTGAGTTGCTGAGGCTGACTTTGAACTTGTGATCCTCCTGCCTCAGCTTCTCAAGCTGCTGGGATTACAGGCGTGCACCACCGTGCCCAGCTCCTCCTTTAGTTCTCTATCAAAGCATTTCTCAAATTTCAGCTCTTGAAACTCCAAAAATGTATATCCACAGGCAACAGTTTGAGGCAGCCTGACTGTACCCACTGGAATTATGTGCCTCTATTTGGTTATAAGATAGTTGTCCACAGAGGGGCAGCAAAGTGTAACGGTTTAAATTTCAGGCCTTGATTATCTCCGCTGTCTGTTTTCTTATTTTTAGAATACAAAAATGACACAAAATTTCATGGAGAAACTGGTGGTTCCCTGAAGGAGTTTTAAAAATTAGGTGAGCTGTATTATCTGGTTTTACTACTTAACATGAAAATTCTCAATCCATATCTTGGGTAGGAAAGTCAAATTTTGCCATGTACGATTAAAAAAATACATATATATATGCATGTGTATGTATATATATATATGTGTGTATATATATATATATAGTTATTTGTCAGTGTCTTTACGGCTTGAGTTTTGTGTTAACTTAGAGATTTTTTGTGTTATGAAATAATAAACTTCCTCATGTTTTCTTCTAGTACTTTTATTATTATATTGTTCAGATTAAATTTTTCATCCATCTGGAATTTATTTTGATATAAGGTGTGAAATATGGTTCCAATTTTATTTTCCTTCCAGATGGCTACCTAGTCATTCCAACACCATTCACTGAATTCATCATTTCCCCACTAATTTGAAAGGCCACCTACATCATTTTCAGAATTTTTGTGGGATATGAAAGACTCATGTATTTTTGGCCCTGATTTGACTGCAAAGGACTTCACATGCACTTTTTAACTCCTCCAGGGCTTGTCTTGTTTTAAAATATTTTAAAAGTAGGATATAGCCATCAATATGATATCCCAACAAGATTCTATCCTAACTTCATGAATTTGTCATTACCAAGCTCATTTCGGTTTCCTTCTTTAAGTGTACTGCACACAACCTTCAAATATTATGAACATTTCTCTCTCCCAGCTGTCACTACACCAAACTACATATGTTAGATTTCCCTAAATCATCTTGCTGTGCTCTTTACAGCTCTTCTGTACTCTGTTGATGTCTTCATCTAACAAGTTGCTCAAAACTTACTATAATTATTTTAGGTGAGGATTCAAGAGTGAAAGCCTATCATCTACCCAGTTCCTTCCAAAATGGGTATTAATTTCCATATAACAAGGACAGGTTGTATTTCTGGAAAATAACAGATTTTGAAAAGCAATGGCAGTTATTTGTTGTCTCTTTAAACAATCCACCTGGGAGGGTGTTCAAAATGCCAGCTGCAGTTGTGGGAATTGCTTGCTATTTATTTCATCAAAATGATTCAGAAAAAAAGGGCCGTCCTCTACCAGGTCTTGAACCCAAAGAACTGTTTGCACAGATCCTTGTTCCAAGATACTCCGCAACCTCCACCTCAACAGATGCTCTTTCAAATGTTTCATGACTCTCCTCCAGTCAGTCTCCATTTAAGGGGAGAAGAATGAGACCACAAGAGCTGGCTCTGCTGGCACGAAGGCAGGACTAAAATTTCTATTTAAAAGCGGAATCAAAACATGTTTGTCTTCTGTGATCTATTTAAAACTTAAAGCCAGGACGAAGAAAAGAATCACTCTCCATCTTGAATGGGCCTTGGGTGTGTCAATCAGAGACAAGAGTGGCACATGCTGCGAGTCAGGGAGAAGAGGGAAATGGGGAACACTGAGGTACGAAGCCAGGTATGGGAAGCCTGGAGTGAAGAAAGCTGTGGGCAGTGGGGAACGGACCCCCACACCCGACCTCTCAGCCCAGGGTGACCATTAGGGTCAATGTGTGTGTCCCCTCTGGCCCAAGTCAGCCACCTGCTCTCAGCATCCCTCCCCGGTCCCAAGGTCCCCCATCTCCGAGCCTCCCTCAGCTCAAGGGGCGCCCAGCCCTCTCCACCCACCAAGACCCGCTCCTCAGCGCTCTTCCTTCACACCCGCCCTCCCTCATCCCAGCGCGCCACTCGCAGCGGGCTCCTCTGGTTCTCGCCCCGGCTACCCGCCCTTCATCCTGGCTCCGCCCCGGCTCTCCGCCCGCCCCTGGCCCCGCCCCTTTCGGCCCCGTGGTCCTCTCCACGCCCCTCGCTTCGCCGTCTGGCCCGCTCACTCCGGGGCCATTCTCTCTGCGCCCCGCCCCAAGCCCCAAGCCCCGCCCTCCTCGCCCCGCCCCGCGCTCCTCGCCCCGCCTCCTGCGCGTTCCGCCCCCTCCCCAGTTGGCGCTAAACCCTTTGGTCGGCGACGCGCGGGTCGTAGGTCTCGGCGTTCGGGGTCCGCCCTCGCGTTCTGGGTCGGAGTTAGAATCCTGAGCTGAAGGCGGGAAAATCTAGGCTGGGGGGAGGGGGCTCCCCGGGGAGCCTGTGGGCTCGGGGGGGCGTTGAGTGACGGAAAGGGAAAGCGTGTGGAGAATCTGAGGGGAATCGCAGATTCCTCAGATGTGCGGGAAGCGCGCCCCTTCCTCGGTGGTCGTCGCCGAGCCCGGGAGGGAACCTGGGGGTCTGGAGGGGCTTCCAGTCGCGTTTCGAGTCCTGCATGGGCCTCCCTGGGACGCCCGGGGCGGGCGGCGGCCTGGCCGCCGAGGCCGGCGGGGTCGTCCCCGGTCCTTTCTCCGTGCGGTGGGAACGGGCGTTTGGTTTTATCCCGGGCCGTGTGGGCGCCCCTCGGCGGAGCGGGTCCGCGGCATCCGGCCGAGGTCCGCCCACAGGGGCCCCCTGCCCCCGCAGCTCGTCCGCGTGGCGCGGGCGCGGGCCCAGGCTGCCCTCCAGGGAGGAGGTAGAACAGACCCTGAAGAGTGGTACTTGGACCAGATTTTACTGCAGAGAACCTGATATTAAAAAAAAAAAAAAAAAAATTCTCCAGGGTTAAATTGAAGACTATTTACTGCCTCTCAGCCCTGTTTTGTCCCCCGGTACTGGGGATTGAACCCCGGGCCGCTCTGTCACTGAGCTCCCTCTCCAGCCCCTGGAAATTTTTGAGACAGTCTGGTCAAGTTGCCCAGGCTGGCCTGGAACTTGCCTCCTGACTCACAGGTGTGCCCCCTACACCCGCAGCCCTAATCTTATATTGGGTGTCCACTTATTTTTATAAAATCATGAAATTAGTCAATACTGCGAAGCAAAATATTGCTAATGATTTGTCACAGTTATCTGAGCTCCTGTTCGCTATTATTAAGTAAGAAGGCATTCGTTATATACGAGGAAAAGTAAATCTGTTTATGGAGAGTAGTTTGAGGTGGGGAGGAATACACAGAAGAAAACCATAGTATCGAGGTTCTTAGGTTGGTGTTAAACAGAAAACAGAAACCTAAAAGGTTAAAAGTGATAATTCTTGTGGGACGCAGTGACACTCGCCTGAAATCCCAACCTCTGGGGAGGCTGAGACAGGAGGATCACAAGTTCAAAGCCAGCCTCTGTAACTTAGCGAGGCCTGAGGGAACTTAGCAAGACCCTGTCTCAAAATAAAACAGAAAAAGGACTGGGGATGTGGCTTAGTGTTTAAGAGCCCCTGGGTTTAATCCCTGGTACCAAATAATAATAATAATAACAATAATAATGATAATAGTAGTAATATTAGTAATAGTAAGAATAAACAATTATAAGTAACATTCCATGTAAACAATGAAGATATTCTAGTCATTAAGTGCAATAGGAAGTTGGAAGACGATGAAAAGTGAACAGTGTTAAGGAAAGAAGAAACTAAGCTTCCACACTCTCCCCACCCCACACCCAAAATAATGCCACGAGCCCAACAGAAAAGGTAGACCAACCTCGTTTTTCCAAAGCATTTCTCTTATTGTCCTGGTCTTTAGTGACTTTGAAATGAAATCATAGAATCTTCTAAGCAGAGGATTTTTTTTTTTTTTACTATCTGAACTATAACTACTTCTTAAAAAATATTTATTTTCCCAGAATTGACTCTTTTTCTGCTGCACCCCTTTCAACATGAAAGAGGATCAAGTTGTACAGGAAGAACCAGGATTCCAAGATGAAGAGGTATACATAGATGTTCATAGATGAAATACATAGATGTTCAGTCATTTCACAAATCAAGTTACTTGTCTCTTAGCTACAATATTTGGAAACAGTAGAAATACGACATAGTTATGTATTACAAATTTGAACAACTTGGTTGGCAAGGAGTGTTAAGATTAACTCCTTAGCAACTGGAGTGAGAGGGTTTTTGTCGTTATGTTTTTACAGTGTGGAATAGAACGAAGGCCCTCATGCTTGCTACGCAAGTGCTCCACCACTGAGATACACACCTAGCCCTGTACGAAAGCATTTCAGTAACTTAACTGGCATGGCCATACTGGTACCTGTGCACACTGGTACTGAATAGCAGTCTGGTCCTAGGAGGAGAACAAAATTTGGAGGGGAAGAATATTGAGAAAACATTTAAAATAGGTCAAATGTTCCACTGCTTTGGGTAAAGGTTTTAAGAGTTTAGGGAAGCCATGGCAAAGGTAATTGGCTTTGCAGACCTTTCATAGTTGGTGCTTCTTCTAAATATGTAACAATGTGTTTGAAAAAACATTGTCAATCCACCTTAATCTGCTTTAAAAAGTGGAATTTGAGGCATTTGGGGGTAACTTGTAATAGTGAATTAACTCTTTAAAATTATGAAACATTTAGATAAAAAGAATCAAAACTCCATTTTTTATTTTCTCTTCCATTTCCTTTAGGAATCTTTGTTTCAAGACATTGACCTATTACAGAAACATGGAATTGTAAGTAGATTTTCAATGCCATGTTAAATTGTCCAATTCAGAGTTTCTCATAGGCATCTTATAGGCATTTGGATGATTCCTTGTGTGTTTTTCAGGGTGGAGGAGAAGGGCTGTACTGTGCTTTGTAGGGTGTTGAGCAACATGCTTAGGATTCCAGAACAACCTGGTCCCAGGGTGTGACACCCAAGGTGCCATGAGAAGTGGACAGACCCTGAATTGCCAAGTGCAATGTACTGGGGAAAATTACTGACAAAAAGCACAACTACTGACAAAAGCACAGTTCTGGGCATCAGGAAGACCAAGGTTAGAAGGAGAGTAGTTATGCTGGTTAAAACAAAAGTGACTTCATCCAAGGCTAAGGACACAGTATGCCCCAAGCAAATAAGAAGCAGAGGTCGTCAGGACAGTGAAGATATTTAACAAAGAAATTTAGCAGGGGCCAGATGTTTTCCCTGATAAGCGGATGATGATATAGAATCTGGTTGTGGGGAGGGTGAGAGAGAAATGGAGGATCATTAGATTATGTAGAAGGAAATAAGAGGGGGAGGGTTGGGGGTGTAAAAGATGTTGGAATAAGACAGACATCATTACCTATGTACATGTGTGATTAACAAGAATGATAAGAATGTACATCATGCACAACCATAGAAATGAAAATTTGTACCCCATATGTGTACAATGAATCAAAATCTGTAAAAATAAAAAAAATTAAAAAATGGTACATCAGAAAAAAAAGAAATTTAAGAGGGAAAAAAATATAAGAAAGTTTAGTGATAAATTTTTAGTATAATTTTTGATACCTGTATAAAAGTGAATTCTGTAAATAACAATATGGGTGTGTTTAAGGGAAGAAAGCTTAGAATTTTCGGGCTCTGGTTTGTCTTTAGAACCCTGCAAGGGGCCCGCAAGGGGCATTGCTGGTGAGTACCTGAGTCATAACAATTTATGTCTGGGCAGGTGGGCAAAGCATGTTTCCTCCATATTGTAGAATAAAGTCCTGGCTTCCTGATGTCAAAAAAAACCCCAAAAGTGCCTTCATCCAAACTGGAATAGTTCTGGTTTATCTTTAATATCAAAGAGTCAGGCACATTCCAGGGTTCAGTTGTAAAGCTCCACATACACCCTCATGGTTTAGTCTGTTCATAGTAAGCTGGGAAACTATGCAGGAAAAAAAAAAAAAACTGGTATTATTCTGGGGTAATTATGGTGAGTGTGGCTGTGGTCATGTCAAGCTGAATCCATAGAATTGGTCTCCTCTTACTCATTTCCTGCCAGTAACACCCCTATGGCTGTCACACCAGATGCTGTCATATGTACCCAAGAGTCAGAATAGTCCCTTGTGGAGAACTACTAATCCAATTGGAGGTGTTCAGAACTTCCTTTAAACCATTTGCCATTCCTAATCTTGTCTACCTAGATTTATTCTGTTTATTATCATATAATTTAGTTCTGTTTGTCAGGTGGCTGGGTTCAATGATGTTGACCGACATGCAGACTTTGGGTAACAAACTAGATGGATTTCAGCAGTAATCACTGATGGTAAAACTCTGCTGACATTATCTTTTGAAGCCCTCCTATCTAAAGTCTTTCTGTTGGTTTTAGAAAGTAGAAACAAGAAAAAAATCCTAGTCTTTTGGTGATCTTTTTAATTGCATTCTCCTGAGGCAGAAGGGAAAAAAATCTTTTAAAAATTTAGAACATTTTAGTAATGAATTTCTATAGAAGGAAGGAGCTGAACTGAGGGGGTGAATGTGTGATAAATTTGTTAGTTTTTCCACCAACAGACTTTTCTTTTGAATTCCCTGTTACATTGCCATGGTCTCACTAACATTCTTGGGAAATCAGGGCACA
This sequence comes from Glaucomys volans, assembly GCA_020662805.1. Classification (NCBI taxonomy): domain Eukaryota; kingdom Metazoa; phylum Chordata; class Mammalia; order Rodentia; family Sciuridae; genus Glaucomys; species Glaucomys volans. Next base: position 547,902 of record JAJEJO010000201.1, on the reverse strand, counting down.
GCCAGAACATTTGGCAGCCTGCTGAATATGTTCTACTCAGATATTTCCAGAACATTTGGCTACATGGTGGGTGGGTTCCACCTGGTTGCTTGTATAAAATTGGCATCATGATGGAAGGAGATGGACAGGAAAGCACATGACATACATAGTACGGGAGCCCTTTAGGCTGGCATTTTATCAATCTGTTGTGTCCATTCTTTTATTTACAGAACGTGGCTGACATTAAGAAACTGAAGTCAGTAGGCATCTGTACCATCAAAGGGATACAAATGACAACAAGAAGAGCCCTATGCAATGTCAAAGGGCTTTCCGAAGCCAAAGTGGACAAGATTAAAGAGGCAGCCAACAAACTCATTGTAAGCAAAATCCATTCTTGCTGTTTTAGTTTAGAAGGGCCTCAGGAGTCGTTGTAGCCTTTCTCATTATGAACGTGAGAAACTATTGTGGGAATTCTGAATTCCTGTAGATCACAGTATGTGATTCTCCCCAACTTAACATTTTAATCATTTTGGTTCCAGAGCAATACAATTTCTGAAAGATTGAGGTAGGGGTTTAAGAGACCTGGAACACTAATTAAGGTAACTGTCTTTACCCAAACTTTCCATTTTGTCTCCCTTTATGCTACTTCTGGCTTTCTGTTTGTCTACCTTCTCTTCTGTCACTCATTTTTTTTCCATTTTCCTCCTTACTTTTGTCTTGTCTTCTGAAATATACCTAAAGCTGTTGAAAAGCACTCAGTACCAAAGCAATTGCTTTCCTGGTGTAGGCCAGTTGATAAAAGAGCTTCGGGTGAGCAAAAGGCTGGCAGTGGTCAGGTCTCTGTGTGCAGCTGAGGTAGGTATGACCATGGTGATGCTCACTGAGGCAGCTGTGCTCAAGGACCCATACCCTCTAACTGGGCCCATGGCCTATGAGTGGCCCATGCAGCTGCCAGGCAAAAGCATATATGCCTTTGACCCAGACTTTGTGTAGAGCTATTGGGGACCACTAGAAGTACCAGCTCTGGAACCAGGAATGTGCAGAAAAATAGTCACCAAGTGTCCCTTTCTGCAAATCAAGCCTCTCCATTTTTCCATCTGTATGTCCCAGTGAGTCCAGAAACTCTCTTCACCAATAGCCATTTGGTTTCCTTTTTCTTCAGAGGCAGTCAGGGCTGGAGAGAGATGAAAGTGGCATTATAGTCCTGAACTTTCAAGACCCAGGTGAACTACTCTGAACCCACCCAGCAGCTGTAGCTGTGGGTCCACTCAGTCAATATATCCTCAGGTCAATTCCATAACTACCAGTGTATCGAAGGAAGCATTAAAGCAGCACCTGGGAAGCTGTTTGGGAAACTACTACATAATAGCTTCTAGACATTAGTCTTCTTTTCTTTGGAAACCAGATCTCATTATCAAAGAAAAGAAACCCTCTTTTTCTCAAACACCTTTTACTGCATGCAAAGTCTTATCCTTTCTTAGTGAAAGCTAGGCCTGGGCTTTCTCCTCCTCCCCCTAAGTTTTCCAAAGTTAGAGAACCACAATCACCATATGGAATAACAAAGGGAAACACATTTGACAGCACAGGGATCCACTTTTCATCACTGCACTGTGCAGTTCCACCACTGCCCAAGCTGCAGCTCATTAACTCAGCAAATATGTAGTTTATCTACCATGTGAAAAAATGTTGAATAATGAAAATAGGGATTTCTGTTCTTGAAACTTCTAGAGCTGAAAAAAATGGTAATGGTGAATGGAATCATCTCAATCATTCAGTAAAATACCATTCTGCTTTGTGCCATAAATACACTTCATTTAATGTTCACAGCAACCATATGAAAGAGACACTATTATTATCACCATTTGACCCAAAAGTGAAAACTGATTTATAGCAATATTAATTTATTCCACATATAACTAGTAAGTACCAGAGATACAATTTGAACCTAGGAAGGGTGGTTCCAAAGTTTTTAACCATGATCTGGTCTGCCTTCAAAGATGACAGAACTGTAGCTTATACCAAATGATGACCCTGATAATTGAGCATATTGTTTTTGGCAGCATTTGAAAATTGCAACCATTATCTTACACCATTTTTGAACCTATCCTTTTATCTTCCTGTAGGAACCAGGATTCTTGACTGCATTTGAATATAGTGAAAAGAGGAAGATGGTTTTCCATATCACCACTGGAAGCCAGGAATTTGAGTGTGTATCTCAACATTTTTTTATAACCACTAAGTATAATCTTTGGAATACCATGTTTCTTTTCTTTTATCTGGTTGTTATTTTACTATAATTGGTAGAAATAGCTTCTTTTCTTGGCGTAGTTTATGGGGTTTTTTTTCCCAAAAAAATACAAAATGGGAGCAAATTACAGACTGCTTATAGGAACAGGATTAAATTTCTTCCAAGAAATTCAGACCTAAAATATAAGTGATTTCTGAATCAGTCTATATTAATCTATAAACTATTTTTAAAAATCACTTTAGCTTTTCACTTCCTTTCCTTCTCCACTGCTGAAAAAAGTTTCATTTCACTTGTTGGGCTTAAAAATCAGTTGTTAGCCAGGTGCGGTGGTGCACGCCTATAATCCTAGCAGCTCAGGAGGCTGAGGCAGGAGGGCCACAAGTTCAAAGTCAGCCTCATCAATTGAGCAAAGCTCTGAGAACCCTAGCAAGATCCTGTATCAAAATAAAAAATAAAAAGGGCTGGGGATGTGCTCAGTGGTTGAGTGCCCCTTGGTTTAATTCTTGATACAAAAAAAAAAAAAAAAAAAATTCAGTTGTTAGGAGTCAGATGTGGTGGTCCATACATGTAGTCCCAGCAACTCCAGAGGCTGACAGGAGGATCACAAGCTCAAGACCAGACTCAGCAACTTAGTGAGACCCTCAGCAAATTAATGAGACCCTGTCCCAAAATATATAATAATAATAATAATAATAATAATAATAATAATAATAATAGATAATGTGAATGTAACTCAGTGGTAAAGCACCCCTTGGTTCAATCCCCAATAACCAAAAAAGAAAAAAAAATCAGTTGTTAGATTGAGTATTTTATTTTATTTTATTTTTTGGAACCAGGGATTGAACTCAGGGACACTTGGCCACTGAGCCACATCCCCAGCCCTATTTTGTATTTTATTTAGAGAATGGTCTCACTGAGTTGCTTAGGGCCTCACTGAGTTGCTTAGGGCCTTGCTAAGTTGCTGAGGATGGCTTTGAACTCGCGATCCTCCTGACTCAGCCTCCCAAGTTGCTTGGATTACAGGCGTGCGCCACCACGCCTGGCAGATTGAGTATTTTAGAATGATCCAGTATTGGTTTTGCATTTCAGCAGGGAAAATTTTAACACTCCTTTTTGTTTACTATTGTATGATTCCTAAGACATATTATCATCTCAAACCCACACAAATTGACTAGAATGGGTTTTTCCCCTACCTTACTAGGCAGAATTAGTCTTTTAAGTTAGAGTGGTGTTCAGGAGCAAATTACAACAAAAGCGGTATTTCCTCAAAGTATTCCTGAAAACCCTGGTTTCATAAGAGACTGCAAGGAAAAAGGATTTCATAATCAAATACACCTCCACTGTGGATGTTCAATAAGCAGCTCAGGCTTTGCAGATCCAAAACCAAACTTCTGCTTTTTGCCCTGTATCTGCTCCTCCCGCAGGTCCCTCATCTGAGATTTTTACTGATCTTCAGACCTAAAATCTTGTCATTCTTGTCCTTCTTCCCTTGCCACACACTAGCTGTAATCCATTAACAAAATCTGCCTTCTAACTAATCTGTTTCCTTCAGACCTTGCCCCAACTAGTTACGTTTCACACAAGAACCAGAATGATCCTTTTATCTATTTATGTATTTTTTTGGTACCGGGGATTGAACCCAGTGGCACTTAACCACTAAGCCATGTTCCCAGCAGTTTTCATTTTTTATTTTGATATAGGGTCTCACTAAATTGCGTAGGGCCATGCTAAATTGTGGAAATTGGCTTTGAACTTGCAATCCTCCTGCCTCAGCCTCTCAAGCCACTGGGATTACAGGCATGCGCCACCCCCACCTTTTAAAAGGTAGATCAGAACATGATGCTCTGCTCAAAACACCCCAGCGACTTCCCATTTCACCCAGAAAAAAAGCCAAAGTCTTCCCCAATCTCTAATCTAATCTCATCTTTTATTCTTCTGGTTCACTATGTACCTGATGCACTGGCCTGCTTTACTTAGAAGGTATCAGATATACACCTGCATCAGGGCCTTTGCATTCGGTGTTCCCTCTGCCTGGAACACTCTGTCCTCCTACGTCTACATGGCTTGTCATCTCTTTCAGGTCTTTACTAAAATGTCACATCTTAAGAAGGCCTTCTCTGATCACTTCATTTAAAAATGTAAACTCCCCTCCTTTAAACTCTGTAGTCTTTATTCCATTTCTCAGTCTTATTTTTATTCATACCATTTAATAATATCTGACATGCTACTTATTTTTCTCATTTATATTTTTTGATTAATTAAATTTTTTGTGATGCTGGGGGTTGAACCCAGTCCTCACATATGCTAAGCCAAGTGCTCTACCACTGAGACATCTCCCCAGCACTTTACTTTTATTTTCTGACCTCTCTGTAGAATGTAAGGTCCATAGGTAAAGGATTTCAATCTCTTTTGTTCTTTGCTTTATTCCCTAAAGATAAAGTGGTTCTCAATAAATATTTGTTGAATGACTGAATAAACACATAATGAGTAAAATAAATTTAGGAAGTGCAGTCTACCATATATTCTTCTTGGAGATTCACCGTGCCCTCTGGCCTAGTACAGGATCTTTGCAATCCTTCAGTAAGACAAAACACCTTTTTAACCCAGCATTGCCCCATAGAATCTCTTCTCCAACCCCTGTGGAAGAGTCTTTAGGAAATCCTGCCCCAAGGCAAATTGATCAAAATCAGGTTGATCAACAAAACATTTGATTCCAGTGACAACTTGATATTCTCCAGTTTGCTCTACCTGGTGGCTTGCGAACCTTTGGGCTTTATAAATTAATACTATCATTGTGAGTCTTCTGGTGTCATTGATGTTTGCTTTTGGGCACAGAAAAGATCACTCAGGAGCTAAGTTTTTTTTAAAATTAATATTTGAATCATTAAAATTTTTCTTAAACTTTTAAGTCCTTTTATAAATCTATAAATTTAAAGAGGGCTTTTATGATATGGTTAACTAAATTTCCTTAAGCAATTGAAGTTATACATTTAGTATATTGTATTTCATCAACCTAAAAATAAACTCCAGAGAGACAGGTGCTACAGAATAAATTAATTTATTTAGGAGTAACAGAAAATTGCAATTTGGAGTACACAAGCTCTGGCAGGCACAGGGATATCCAGGAGGGTGGGGGAAAAGAAAAGAAACCAAAGACTACAAAAACCAAAAAGTTACAGGGGACTGTTACTGGAGTTGGTGTTAGCTTATTAGTTGAGTCAGCCACCACTAGGCATGTGTCCTTGTACAAGCATTCCATCAGGAACATTGCAGTCTTGAAGTTCTCCCAATAAGTCCTATTGCTGGTCTACGTGTAGGAATGTTTTTTAATAGGTCTTGTTTGAATCATGTATGTGTGAGGACTTCTGTTCTGTGGACTTGTCTAATTGTTTTGTTAGTTTGACATAGTGATTTTATTTTGGTACTGGCAGCTCTCAAAATTTCCTGTATAAACTTTGTCTAATTATTAACAAGCAAAATCTTCTCAATTACCTAAATCTTTTGAAAACTAATAAGCTTAGGAGTATAGTGAGACTTTGGCACTCATAAATGTTCAGATACTATTTATAAACTTAGTTATCAACTTAAAAAGTCATAGCTCTGTCTTTTAATTATCCAGAGACTATTCTGTTATTATAAAAAGACCACATTTTCTTACATTTAAAAAGTTCTCAAAGAACAAATATAAAATCATCATGAAAATTACTATGAAAATGGTAAGTTGTGGGTTTTAATTTTTATCTCTATTTTTAAATCTTCCTAGGTATAAAAACATTATTTCTACATCTAATTCTATATTTTCCTGAGTTTCACAAATGAAATAATTGTATTATCCTAAATAATCTGGGGTACCCTCCCAGGCAAATTTTGGGGTTACCTTTTCAACTTGTTGATTTACATATCAACCAGAAATTGTGTCTGGTATTTTTCAGAACTATAGCCTTTCAGGGTGATTTTTCACAAGATGAGGAGACACAAGTAAAGGTCTCTTTAGTAGTTGCCTGACCTGTTACATCTCCAAGGGCAAGTCCTCCAAATGGGATGATCTCTCAACTTACATGTCGTTTAGAGTTAATTTACACAGGTCAGTATCTAGATTTTTGTGTTCTTCATTTGAAATCTGCAGCCCTCACTAAATTTGTATGTAACTTCCAACATTGCTTCAATTTACATTTAAATTGCTCTCTTAAATTAGAAAATCTAAATCTATTGGATTATCCCTGTCTCCTAAGGCTTTGATCAAAGACTTACTAATAGAAACTACAAAGGGTTTTTTTTTATTCACACAATTCATATAATCTTACAAATACATAGGGTAATACTGTCTGTCTCAGTCTAGTATTTTTCCTTCCCCCATCCCCTCCCATCCCATTTTCCTCTCCACCATCCATACTTCCTCCATTCTTTCCTATCCCCCCCATAACCCCCCGCCCCCCGTTATGTATCAGCATCCACTGATCAGAGAAAACATTCGGCCTTTGGTTTTGGGGGCTTGGCTTATTTCACTTAGCATGATATTCTCCACCTCCACCCATTTACCAGCAAATGCCAGAGTTTTATTCTTTTTTATGGCTGAGTAATATTCCATTGTGTATATATTCCACAGTTTCTTTATCCATTCATCAATTGAAGGGCATTTAGGTTGGTTCCACAATCTAGCCATTGTGAATTGAGCAGCTATGAACTTAGATGTGGCTGCATCTTAAGACCTTTGGGTATAAACCGAGGAGTGGGATAGCTGGGTCAAATGGTGGATCCATTCCAAGTTTTTTGAGGAATCTCCATACTACTTTCCAGAGTGGCTGCACCAATTTGCAACTCCATCAGCAATGGACAAGTGTGCCTTTTTCCCCACATCCACGCCAACACTTATTATTGCTTGTATTCCTGATAATAGCCATTCTAATTGGAGTTAGATGAAATCTTAGGGTGGTTTTATTTGCATTTCTCTAATTACTAGAGATGATGAGCACTTTTTCATTTATTTGTTAATCACCTGTTTATCATCCTCTGTGAAGTGTCTGCCCAGTTCCTTAGCCCATTTATTGATTAGGTTCTTTGCATTTTTGGTGTAAAGTTTTATAAGTTCTTTATAAATTTTGGAGATCCGTGCTCTGCCTGAAGTGTGTATGGAAAAGATTTTTTCCCACTTTGTAGGTTCTCTTTTCACATTTTTGATTGTTTCTTTTGCTGAGAAAAAGTTTTTTAGTTTGAATCCATCCCATTTATCAATTCTTCCTTTTATTTCTTGCACTCTAGTGGTTATGTTGAGAAAGTCTGGTCCTAAGCCAATATGAAGAAGATTTGGGCCTACTATTTCTTCTATTTGATGAAGAGTCTCAGGTCTAATTCCTAGATCCTTGATCCATTTTGAGTCAAGTTTTGTACAGGGTGAGAGATAGGGGTTTAATTTCATTTTATTGCATATGGATTTCTAGTTTTGCCAGCACCGTTTGTTGAAGAGGCTATTTTTTCTCCACTGTATGTTTTTGGCACCTTTGTCTAGTATGAGATAACTGTACTTATGTGGGTTTGTCTCTGTGTCTTCTATTCTGTACCATTGTTCTATCTGTCTATTTTGGTGCCAATACCATGCTGTTTTTATAACTATTGCTCTATAGTAGAGTTTAAGGTCTGGAATTGTGATACCTCCTGCGTCATTCTTCCTGCCCAGGATTGTTTTGACTATTCTGGGTCTTTTGTTCTTCCATATGAATTTCATGATTGCTTTTTCTATTTCTGTGAGGAATGTCATAGGAATTTTTATTGGAATTGTGTTAAATTTGTATAGCATCTTTGGAAGTATGGCCATTTTGATTATATTGATTCTTCTTATCCAAGAACATGGAAGATCTTTCCATCTCCTAAGGTCTTCCTCAATTTCTTTCTTTAATGTTCTGTAGTTTTCATTGTAGAGGTTTTTCACCTCTTTTGTTAGATTGATTCCCAAATATTTTATTTTATTTGAGGCTATTTTGAATGGAGTTGTTTTCCTCAATTCACTTTCATATGATTCATTGCTTATGTAGATAAATGCATTTGATTTATGTGTCTTTATTTTATATCCTGCTATTTTGCTAAATTCATTAATTAGGTCTAAAAGTTAACTGGTGGAGTTTTTTGGGTCCTCTAAATATAGGATCATGTCATCAGCAAATAGTGACAGCTTGAGTTCTTCTTTTCCTATTTGTATACCTTTAATTTCTGTGGTCTGTCTAATTGCTCTGGCTAGCATTTCCAGCACAACGTTGAATAGAAGTGGTGACAGTGGGCATCCCTGTCTTGTTCCAGTTTTTAAAGGGAATGCTTTCAGTTTTTCTCCATTAAGAATGATGTTGGCAGTGGGCTTAGTATAAATAGCCTTTACAATGTTCAGGTATGTTCCTACCATCCCTATTTTTCTAGTGTTTTGAGCATGAAGGGGTGTTGTATTTTGTCAAATGCTTTCTCAGCATCTATTGAAATAATCATATGATTCCTAACCTTAAGTCTGTTGATGTGATGAATTACATTTATTGATTTCCGGATGTTGAACCAACCTTGCATCCCTGGGATAAACCCCACTTGATCGGGGTGCACTATCTTAATATGTTTTTGTAAGCGATTTGCCAGAATTTTGTTGAGGATTTTAGCATCTATATTCATCAGAGATATTGACCTAAAGTTTTCTTTTCCAGATGTGTCTTTGACTGGTTTTGGTATCAGAGTGATACTAGCTTCATTGAATGAATTTGGAAGGGCTCCCTCCTTTTCTATTTCATGAAATACTTTCAGGAGTATTGGTATAAGTTCTTCTTTGAAGATCTCGTAGAACTCAGCTGAGAATCCATCTAGTCCCGGGCTTTTCTTGTTTTGTAGGCTTTTGATAGCTTCGTCTATTTCATTGCTTGAAATTGATCTGTTTAAATTGTGTATGTCCTCCTGGTTCAGTTTGGGAGAATCATATGTCTCTAGGAATTTGTCGATGTCTTCAAGATTTTCTATTTTATTGGAGTATAGGTTTTCAAAGTAGCTTCTAATTATGTTTTGTATTTCAGTGGTGTCTGTTGTGATATTTCCTTTTTCATCATGAATTTTAGTTATTTGAGTTTTCTCTCTCTTTCTCTTTGTTAGTGTGGCTAAGGGTTTATCTATTTTGTTTACTTTTTCAAAGAACCAACTTTTTGTTTTGTCAATTTTTCGAATTGTTTCTTTTGTTTCAATTTCATTGACTTCAGCTCTGATTTTAATTATTTCCTGTCTTCTACTACTTTTGGTGATGAACTGTTCCTCTTTTTCTAGGGCTTTGAGATGTAAGGTTAAGTCATTGAGTTGTTGACTTTTTATTTTCTTGAATGCACTCAGTGCAATGAATTTTCCTCTTAGTACTGCTTTCATAGTGTCCCAGAGATTTTGATATGCTGTATCATCATTCTCATTTACCTCTAAGAATTTTTTATCTCCTCCCTGATGTTTTCTGTTATCCATGCTTCATTCAATAGCATTTTATTTAGTCTCCAGGTGTTGGAGTAGTTTCTGTTTTTTCTTTTGTCATTGATTTCTAATTTCATTCCATTATGATCCGATAGAATACAAGGTAGTATCTCTACTTTTTTGCATTTACTAAGGACTGCTTTGTGGCATAACATATGGTCTATTTTAGAGAAGGAGCCATGTGCTGCTGAGAAGAAAGTGTATTCACTCGTTGATGGATGGAATAGTCTATATATGTCTGTTAAGTCTAAATTATTCATTGTGTTATTGAGTTCTATGGTTTCTTTGTTTAGTTTTTGTTTGGTAGATTTGTCCAGAGGTGACAGTGGTGTGTTAAAGTCACCCAGAATTATTGTCTTGTGGTCTATTTGATTCCTGTAATTGAGAAGGATTTGTTTGATGTACATGGATGGGCCATTGTTTGGGGCATAAATATTGATGATTGTTATGTCTTCTTGACATAACTTAAGCAATATGAAATGTCCTTCTTTATCCCTTCTCACTAACTTCGGCTTTAAGTCCACTTTATCTGATATAAGGATGGTAACCCCTGCTTTTTTACTAAGTCCGTGTGCATGGTAGGTTTTTTCCCATCCTTTCACCTTTAGTCTGTGGATGTCCTTTTCTGTGAGATGAGTCTCTTGAAGGCCACATATTGTTGGGTCTTTCTTTTTAATCCAGTCTGCCAGTCAATGTCTTTTGATTGACGAGTTTAGGCTGTTAGCATTCAAGGTTATTATTGAGATATGATTTGTATTCCCAGTCATTTTGGCTTAGATTTGGTTTTTAACATGACTTGGTTTCTCCTTTAATTGATTTTTCTTTTAGGGTAGCTCCTCCCTTTGATGACTTACATTGTTGTTGTTCGTTTCTTCCGCATGGAATATCTTGCTGAGAATGTTCTGTAGTGCAGGCTTTCTATGTATAAGTTCCTTTAACTTTTGTTTGTCATGGAAGGATTTTATTTTGTCTTCAAATCTGAAGGTTAGCTTTGCTGGATATAGGATTCTTGGTTGGCAGCCATGTTCTTTCAGAGCTTGAAATATGTTGTTCCAGACCCTTCTAGCTTTTAGGGTCTGGGCTGAGAAATCTGCTGATATCCGTATTGGTTTCCCCCTATATATAATCTGTTTCTTTTCTCTCACAGCCTTTAAAATCCTATCTTTATTTTGTACATTAGGCATTTTCATTATAATGTGTCTTGGTGTGATCTGCTGTAATTTTGTGCATTTGATGTTCTGTAAGCCTTCTGTAGTTGAGTTTCTATTTCATTCTTCATGTTTGGGAAATTTTCTGGTATTATTTCATTGAATAAGTTGTTCATTCCTTTGGTCTGTATCTCTGTGCCTTCCTCAATCCCGATAATTCTTAAATTTGGTCTTTTCATGATATCCCATAGTATTTGGAGGTTCCGTTCATGATTTCTTACCATCTTCTCTGTTTGGGCAACTTTATTTTCAAGATTCAATATTTTGTCTTCATTGTCTGAGGTTCTGTATTCTCAGTGATCTAGTCTGTTGGTGATGCTTTCCATTGAGTTTTTTATTTGGTTTATTGTTTCCTTCATTTCAAGGATTTCTGTTTGGTTCTTTTTCAGAATCTCTATCTCTTTGTTGAGGTGATCTTTTGTTTCCTGTAGTTGCTCTTTCAGCTGCTTATTGGAATGGTCAATCATTGACTGCACTTGCTCTCTTAACTCATCATTTGCTTCTCTGATCATTTTAATCATGTATATTCTGAACTCCTTTTCTGGCATTTCTTCTCCCATGCTGTCATTGGATTCTATTAGTGTAGAATCTTGGTTTGTTTGGAACACTTTCCTGCCTTGTTTTTTCTTGTTGTTCATGTATCTTCCCCTCTAGCAATGCAGATCTAGGGTATTATGGTTTCTGCCCTATAGGCTTATAGTGACCCTATAGTTTTCTGAAACCTCTTCTTTAAGGGGGGGGGATCAATATTAGCAACACCCAGTACAGACAATATGCAGCTGTAAACCAAATAGCCCCATGAAGACTTTTGTTACAGTAGTCTTTTTGTTACAATATTGTTACATTATTGTCATAATAAACAGAAAGGATGAGTTCAATTTTTATCTACAGTATAACAAACAGATTTGCAATGAGGACTATAGTTTCTAATGGAGGACAAAGAGGATGGGGAGGGGTGTAGGCTGTAACTGTTAATAGTGTAAGAAAAGAGTATGAAGAAGTTCTAGATCATAGGAAGAGTGAAAGTATAGTCAAAAGAAGTTGGTTGTTAGCATGAGAAAAGTGAGAAAAAGCCCTTGAGGAAAGAGGTAAATAAAAGTAAAGTAGAGAGCAAGAAAAGTAAAGAAATAAAAGTTTAAAAGCCATCAGAAAGGAGAAAAAAAAATCTACACTATAACCATCATATACTATTCAAACCTCCCAGTCTTTAGTAGCCTGAGGCATGAGAGGTACCTGACAATGAGTTTCCACTCTCCAGCAGGCGTCTCAGGGTGGGATTTGCCCCACCTAATGACAGTTTCCCCTTCCTGGATAATCCAAGATGGCTGCACTGGCTTCCAAACCTGTTGGCAAATAGGGAGATGCAGTGCAGGGCGTGTGCACCGAGACTGTGTGGGATGCAGTTGGTCAGGCTGGGCCACTGGAGGTGGTGTGCTGTCAAGCCGGGTCCTGGAGGTGGGGTGCTATCAGTTGGGCTGGCAGTGCTGCAGCTCCTGACCTTTTTTCCCCCAAAATAGCGGCAGCCACGTGTAACCAAACCTGCGGGTACTGTGATGGTGAACTTCCAGGCAACAGCAGGCAGCTGACGATCCACTGACGTTCTGCAGGCTCCGCAGGCTACTGGCAGACAATTGGCAGATGAACCTCAGTTGGTGGGCGATGGGTAGGTGAAAGGCAGGCGATGGGCAGGCCAGAGGCAAGCAAACAGGCATATGAGGGATGATAGGCGGCGATCAGTGAGCAATCTGCACTCAAATGTAGTCGCTATGCTGGTAGACTGCGGGTGATCGAACTAGACAGACATGGTAAACAGCGGGGGATCAATGAGGAATGAAGACTGCTTCACGGAGAAACAGATTTCCTCTGAATCCTGAGTTATGGAGTGACAGGGAAAGCAGCCTCCCTCTAGTCCACCATCTTGGATCCTCCTACAAAGTTTTTTTTTTTTTTTTTTTTTTTAGTTTTCCTATCAGGTGTTAGCATAGTTAACACAAGTTTATTATATTTCATGAATGAAAGAGATCATAACTTAAATTTAGTTCTTTTCATGTCAGGAACATTAAATGCACTAAAACATTGTGTTACCAATTAAATATGTGCTGTCAAAACCTGGCAGTTATTCTTCTATTAACATTATCTATAACATCTTTAAGCATTTTCTACTTGACATGTTGTCCATAAAATTTGGTTTGTATGAGATAAGCCAATCATGATGATAATCTCTGGAGTCTCCAATATATGCTTTTTATGTTTCTCATTGTATCAAAAAATTGAATATTCAATTGACTTTTAGAAACATCGGCCCTGCACAATTTGAAAAACCCAGTTAATAACCAAGATCATTGGTCTGGGGATGTAGCTCAGTGGCAGAGCATTTCTCGAGCATGCGCTCGGCCCTGGGTTCAAACCCTAGCACTGTAAAACAACAACAAATAAAGACCATATATTTTAATTGCAATTCAATTCAAAAGAATAGTGGAGCACCTGTAATCCCAGCCACCTGGAGGCTGAGCCAGAAGGATCACAAGTTGCAAGTCAGTGTGGGCAACTTAGCAAGACCTTGTCTAAAAATTTAAAAAATAGGGCTGAGGCTGTATTCTGTGGCAGAGTGCTTGCCTAGCACGTCTGAGGCACTGGGTTCTATCCTCAGCACCACGTAAAAATAAACACATAAAATAAAGGCATACTGTCCATCTGCAACTACAAAAAAAAATTAAAAATAATTTAAAAAATAATAAAAGGGACTGGGGTTGTGGCTCAGTGGCTAAGAGTCCCTGTGTTCAATCTGTTATGCAAAAAAAAAAAAAAAAAAGACATATCACCTTGCTTACCCATTTACTTTTGATATCCAGAAAAAAGAATAGCAGGGCTTATAAGTTGCTTTGTTGATTCACCCGCCCATACGCAGTAGAGAAGCTATGATCCAAACAGGTAGGGTGCCATATGTTCAGACTAGAATTCCTGTTCAGGTTTGTAAAAACAGATAGATGGCAGGGATGGATGGATGGATGGATGGCATATTACTAATATACAAATTCTTTCTCCTTTCTTGACATCTCTATTTCTATGCCTGTTACTAATGCTTTCTTTCTATTTCTAGTAAGTTGCTAGGAGGTGGAATTGAAAGCATGGCAATCACAGAAGCTTTTGGAGGTAGGTGGACCCTTAATATTTTATTATATGAAATGTATATATATTTATGTATATCTGTGTATAAACACATATAATTAAACAACATTTAGCAGACAAATAAGTTCCTATTTTGGAACTTAGGATGAAATCTCAGTTATTATACAAGATCATTTTGGGCTGCAAATCCATCCATTAAAACAGATGGAACTTATTGACATTTTTCCTTCTTTTATCTCTGATTACTCTAGAAGGGAAAAATGTTTTTTCTCTTATTCCTTCAATGGGTAATTGAATGATGAGGTTGACCTCACATCTAAACAACGCATATCCATGAACATAGATTCGTTTCTCTCTTCCCTGATTATATACTCTCATTTTTAAAGACAATTCATGTATAACTACATTATATACCACATTTGCTAATTCAGTATTTGCTTTCCTTGAGGAACTAAATTTGTTTTGTTGTTTCTGTTGACTTGGGGAACTAAATCTGGTTTTCATTATTTCTGTTGACCCAGGCCTAGTGGCTTACCTTCTTCTATATTTACTGATATTTGTGAGCTTATTGTTTAATATTAATTTATGAGAGTTCCATGGACCTAAGTTGGTAGGCAGGGAAATTTTCCTATAGAGAGAATTTGCTTCTTCTGGTTACTAGGGGTTGACACCAATTTGAGATCTCTTCAGTTCCCACTTGAGGATCTAAGTTCAGTGGGAGAGCCCCAGGTTTTCCTTTGGTGGGGGTCCTAAACTTTCATTATGTAAGTATTCCCATGGAAATCTTCCTTTAAACTAATTTTTATTTAAAAGGCAGTTCTGTGAAAAAAATGTTATTTTTTTAACTATTGGTATTCATATATGCAGAATCCATTTTGATACAAGAGGTACTTTTGGAGTGAGATGACAGAAAAAAGAACTATAATATTTTGAGGCCATGTTTAATTTTTTAATGAAAATATCTAAAAACTAACCATGCATGTTTTTAATTACCATTTCTATATTTCCCAGAATTTCGTACTGGAAAAACTCAGCTCTCTCATACTCTCTGTGGTAAGGACACATAACAACATAATCGCAGTAATAATCATAGCTTTCAGTTATTCAACATTTACTTTGTGCCTGACACTTTACATAATGTCATAATCTGAACAAATTTGTAAGGAAATTGAAGCTCAGAGAGATTAAGTCAACTGCCCACAGTTACACAGATACCAGAGCTGGTTTTTGAATGTTTAATGCTTGAGATGCTATTGTATGTGTTGCACCATGAACACCCGAATAGAAATAAAGAGAAGGTAAATTGGTATGTGAGTATGTTGGAGAGGAAAGGCATCCACTGTCTCAATTTTCTCCATTCCATCTTTTCTATATCATTTTGTAACAATGACACAAAATTAGGTTGGGGTTATAGCTCAGTGGTAGCACATTTGCCTAGCACCACATAAAATAAATACATAAAATAAAGATTTTTTTAAGAAAAGAATGACACAAAATCTATTGACACCTAAATCCTTTACTTCCCATGAAGTAAAGTTGGCCCTAGGAGAGACTTAAAAACAATTTTCCTAAAACAAAATAAGCACAATATCTCCTTTTTCACAAAGACTACTTTGCATTTCTTTGACTTGCACAGAACAAACTGGAATCAGAATGTCTGACTCCAGTCTTGGCTTTACCATTAATAGCTGTGTGACCTTGGGCAAATTACTTTACCTCTCTAATTTTCCTCATTAGTAAAATAGAAATAAGGATAGTGCCAGATCTTAGGATTTCTTTAAAAAGTAAATGAAATAATGTACATACCTAGAATAAGGTGACTCCCTAGTGTTAATTATTTCAGTATAAAAAACAAATTAATTTAAACTTTTTGACATTGATTAATTGAAAGGTAACTTAAATGAGTTATTTAACATAAATTATATTTGTCATTATTTCTTTTAAAAAAATTTTTTTAGTTGTTAGTGGACATTTATTTTATTTATATGTGGTTCTGAGAATCAAACCCAGTGCCTCACACATGCTAGGCAAGTGCTCTTCCACTGAGCTACAACCCCAGCCCCATTTATCATTTCTTATAAAAAGAAAATTAGTAGCCAGATGCAATGGTGCATGCCTGTAATCCCAGCTACTAGAGAGGTTAAGACAGGAGAGTTGCAATTCAAGACAAGCCTGAGCAACTTAGCTAGATCCTGTCCCAAAATTAAATTTAAAAATGACTGGGGACATAGCTCAATGGTAGAGTACTTGCCTAGCATGTGTGAATGAGCCCTAGGGTTCACTCCCCAGTACTGCCTTCCCACCACCCCTGCCAAAACAAAGCAGTATTGGAATTCTACTTCCATTTCTCTGGAACAACTGAATTGCATGAGAAATGTTGAAATTCTTTATTGAATTACAGTTATCCCCGCAGAATACTTATTATTTCACTACTGATTAATAAAATGAAAATACAGTGTACTGTTCAGAAACTAAAGGATCATTTTTTTCTTTGCTAAATTTACTAAAGAATTGCAATCAGCATAAATTCAATGTTTATTTATATATTCATTAGTACAAAGTTTATTCACTCCTATTAATATTAATTTTTTAATTGCTCCCTAGTGACAGCTCAACTTCCAGGAGCAGGTGGCTACTCAGGAGGAAAGATTATCTTCATTGATACAGAAAATACTTTGTAACCCTTTTATTTAAACAAGTTGCTAATGCAATGTGATGTAGTAATGTGACTAACAAAGAGAGTTTGTTTGAAATACATAATTTCTGTAATCATTCCATATACCAGCAATAATGAGAAAAGGCAAGGAGAAAAACAGAGTTCTCAAATAACTTTTTAGTAAGATTTTCATTCTCCAAACGGGTTTGGTGTAAAACTGACCAGGGGAAAAGAAAAAAGAATTGAGAGGAAATTATATCTTGTTCATTTTAATCCTCTTCTTTAAAGCATTTGCTGATAGAAGGATTATTAACTCATTCAAACTACAACCCCAAAGGGGAAATATGGAAAGAAAGAACACAGAAGGAAGAAGGGCCAAAGCTGTTTGGGCAAAACCACTCAGTGAGACCCTGTATCTAAATAAAATACAGAGTAGAGCTGGGGGTGTGGCTCAGTGTTGAGTGCCCCTGAGTTCAATCACCTGGAAACCACCCCCCTCAAAAAAAAAAAAAAAAAGAAAGAACTGTAGTTTAATGGACATGTGAAGTAGTCCAGAACACCAGGCTAGGCTAGAAAGGTTGGCCATGAAGGCTTTGAAACCACATGTGGGCATCAACTGAATACTTTTGCAAAAATCCTGGCAAGTAATTAGAAATCAATCTAAATGGAAGCAGAAGGAAAGAAAGAGAAAGAAAGAAAGAAAGAAAGAAAGAAAGAAAGAAAGAAAGAAAGAAAGAAAGAAGAAAGGAAGGAAGGAAGGAAGAAAAAGAAGGAAGGAAAGAAAGGTAGGTAGGTGGGTGAAAAGGACAAGAAACAGGAAAATTAATAGGACTTAATGATTGCATTTGTAGACAAAGGAACAGTTTGAGAAAACTCTCAGGATTTCATGTAGATATTGGGAGAATAATGAGGCTAACAATAGAATTGGAAAGATTATGTTTCAGAGAAAAGTGATGTTTCATTTTGATGCGCTGAATGTGAGGTATAGGAGAATGTACAAATGGCAGTTGGAAATACTGAACTAAGCTTGAAGAAAGGGTAGGGCAGAAATACAGATGAATTAACCAAAGTGGGAGGAGAACTTGGAAGAGGGAAGAGAGGAGACCTACGGACACAACTTTGAGGTGTGCCTGTATGGAGGAAAAGGACTCGAATGAAGAACTTACAGAGGCAGAGGAGTAAGAGGAAATCTGGTTGTTGAAGCCAAGCAAAGGAAAGTTTCAAGAAGAAAAGAGTAATCAATATTATACGGAGGGGGAGAGAGAGCTTTGGGAAGTATAGACTATAAACAGAAATACCACTGAAATTGGTAATCAGGAGTTCAGGGATTGGGTTGCTGTCGGGTGAGGTGATGGAAGCTTCTTGAAAATAAATACTAGGGAAGTGAGGCAGTGTGTAATTGGCCAGTAGATGGAAGAAGAAATACAATAATGGAGGAAGTATCAGGTTTGGAGAAAATTCTTTGCAGTCATAGGGAAGACCTGAGCAAGTTTGTAAGGCCATTCACAGTGAAAGCCCAGTCTGCTTCTCCAGTCTCATTTCTCACTATTGTCACTATTAGAAGCAGAGAGATGAATATGTTCTAGTCTAATTCCATTGCTTCTAAAAATGCTTTGCTATTAAAATTTTAAAACGTTGTACTTCAGCAATTATATAAACTACAAGATTTTCATTCTTTTGTTCTTTGAGGTTTCTTAATGAACATCCTCAAATCTTCTTCATGTGTTTTTGTTTTACTGGAGTACCTACTTAAGTACTTCTTTCAGAAAAAGTAATCCAAGCCGGGCGTGGTGGCGCACGCCTATAATCCAAGCGACTTGGGAGGCTGAGTCAGGAGGATCGTGAGTTCAAAGCCAACCTCAGCAACTTAGTGAGGCCCTGAGCAACTCAGTGAGACCCTGTCTCTAAATAAAATACAAAATAGGGCTGGGGATGTGGCTCAGTGGCCGAGTGTCCCTGAGTTCAATCCCTGGTTCCAAAAAAAAAAAAAAAAATCCAGGTAGTAACTTTGAGCCCTGGTATCTCCGAAGATGCCTTTCTTTTGCTCTCATTCTTGAAAGTTATTTGACTGGTCAAAGAGAAATTTGCACATCATATTTCTACCCTATTAGGTGTTTCTCCCCCTGTCCCCGTTTTAGTCTTTCTGAATCATGCAAATCATTTCAAGGCTCTCGTTTCAAGGCCTGCTTTTTCTAATTTTTTTTAATTACCCACTTTAGAAAACTTTGTCTTTTGTTGTTGTTGTTGTTTTGGTACCAGGGATTGAAACCAGGGGTGCTTTAACCACTGAGCGACTTTTTATTTTTTATTTTGAGACAGGGTCTTGCTAAATTACCTAGATCCTCACTAAATTGCTGAGGCTGGCTTGACCTTGTGATCCTCCTGCTTCAGCCTCCTGAGCTGCTGGGATTACAGAGTGCACCATCCATATTGTCCTTGATTTATTATAGAATTTTCTAATTAGATACTCATGTAGAAGAAAACAACCAAAGCATAGTTTGAAGAAGACTTTATTGGGAAATGCTAGACACAAGTAGACTCTGAAGCAGCCTTGTAACTGAGGGAAGATGGTAGAATGTTGTATAGGCTTTAGCTAGACTGGAGCTCAGCTAGTTTCAGAAATAGTTGATTAAGGACAATCCTCAGAGGAAGGAATTGTTCTTGCAGATTACCCACTGTGTGGACAGTTTGAATTTTATCAAGAAAAAGACTAGTAAGGATGGGAGGGCACTGTGGCAAGGACCAGAGTGGAATGTTCTTATTCTTTCAACATCTCTCAAATGTACACTGTTGTCTCTTATATGTTTATATTTTGTCTTCTTCATTATGTTTTAAGCTTACTTAGGTCATAAATTGTCTTATGACTTCTTATATCCTTCAAGTGCTTTGCATTGGTAATTTGTTAATATGGCAATCAGTCAAAAATGGAAATCAATTAGTAAATATTTGTAGATTGTTTTGAAACCCATTTTCAATGTAAGCCCAGCTTTTTTTAAAAAATATTTTTTAGCTGTCAATGGATCTTTTATTTATTTATTTATATGCAGTCCTGAGGTTTGAACCCAGGGCCTTACACATGCTAGGCAAGTGCTCTACCACTGAACCACAACTCCAGCCCAAAGCCCAACTTTTATACCCCTGTTTACATAGTATCTAAGTTTTGTAGATGTTTTTATGGCCCTTTTCAATTCTTGTTTTGACTTGTCCATCAGAAACATCTACTGAGTATATTCAATAGCAATGAAAAATTTTACAGGCTGTCATTGAAGTTCTAAAGACATGCATAGTACATTAGAATACAATAGGCAGTGCTGGGTGTGTCCCACACACCTGTAATCTCAGCAGCTTGGGAGGCTGAGGCAGGAAGATCTCAAGTTCAAAGCCAGCCACAGCAAATTTGAGACACTAAGCAAGTCAGTGAGACCTGTCTCTAAATAAAATACAAATTAGAATTGGAGATGTGGCTCAGTGGTTGAGGTCCCCCTGAGTTCAATCCCCAGTACGGCCACCGCCCCCCCAAAAAAGAATACAATAGTCAGGAAATCCTAAAGACAACTCAATTCAACATTTATTGAGTTAGTTGTGTGACAGATTTTAAGGGCTGGGATGTAGCTCAGTGGTAGTGTTGTCTAACATGCATGAGGCCAGAGGTTCAATCCACAGCACTGCATGGAAAAAAAAAAGCATTATAAATGGCCCTCACTTTACAGTATGCGTAGGCAATGTTAAATTAAGAAGGTAAGCAAAAGTGAAATGAGACCATAGACA
This sequence comes from Glaucomys volans, assembly GCA_020662805.1. Taxonomy (NCBI): domain Eukaryota; kingdom Metazoa; phylum Chordata; class Mammalia; order Rodentia; family Sciuridae; genus Glaucomys; species Glaucomys volans. Next base: position 527,441 of record JAJEJO010000201.1, on the reverse strand, counting down.
TGCATTTTATTTTACTTCATTTCACTTCAGACATATTGTTAGGATCATCAAACACCCAGGAATAAAATGTTTATTACCCCTTTATAGTTTATAGACTAGTGATTATTAGCATCTTCTAGAGCACTGTTGCAGGTATTCTGAATTTGCCTGCCTATGAATTTACTAATTTCAGAAAGCTAACAACTCCTTTAGAAGAAGGTGGATTTTAAACTACATGTAAGCCCAAAACCCTGCATTGATCATTCCCTTCTGGACCCTTGAAATTACTTTCTTGATCCTTTACTTCATATAGTCGAATTTATTACTTATTGGCAACACTGAATTAATGGCATATTAAACGATTTCATTTTGAACAGATGAGGAATAAGAAGAGAATAAATCAATTCATTTTAAAGACACAAATTATAATTCTACTCTGTAATTTTAATTCCAGATACTACCCTTCTGGAATAGGTCTATTTTTATAAAACTGAGAACCAAAGAGACTCATGAACCTTAGTTTCTAGATTTTCTCTTTCTCCTGTTTTGCTTCATAATCCCAAGTCACTTGCCCAATGTTTGTCAGTGTCCTAATTTGTAAAATGTAATACAGGCCATAACAACTAGCTCCAAGCTTCTTGCAATATTTAATTCATCACCTTCTCACCGTTTGTATGACAGTATCACTATGTAAGGCAATTGAGGCATTTATGAAAAATAAAATCTGGTACAGAATTTAAGTGGTTACTAGCATCCTCCAGATACCTTTGCACATATACTGTTTTGCCTCTGTTACTTTAAGGCATTATATTTTGTAGTTGTTGTCTAAACTTTTTTTGGAATTGATTTATTGGATCCTTAATCTTGGAAAACTCCAGCCGTCCAGATCGACTTCGGGACATTGCTGATCGTTTCAATGTAGACCATGATGCAGTACTGGACAATGTGCTGTATGCACGTGCTTATACCAGTAAGAACCCTATGTGATTGGATGCTTGGGTTATTATATGTTGCATTCAGAAGCCCTAGTTGAGTCAAGCCCAGATTCCTGACCCATAGAAATTGTGAGATCATAAATGTGTTGTGTTTGAATCTGCTAAATTTGTGGTAAATTGTAATGTAACAATAGATAATTAATGCAATCAATTTTCCTGGACAAAAATGTGATTTAAAATTTTCCACTAAATAGAGTTTTATTCCAGGGATAAATTTCATAGTTTAATATTTTTAAAAATATGTTGTTATTTATTAATTTTTTAAAAAGTTAGCAGCACTGATTTACAATTTGAGTGACACAACATTTGAACTGTTTTTCCTCATTTTATTTACTTTTCAAATAGTTTGCCCACAGTTTTTATCATCTCCTAAGTCCTCAGATACTAAATGCTCTCAAATAATTTCTTATTCTTTGTCTTTGAAATACAGACGTGTGTGTGTGTGTGTGTGTGTGTGTGTGTGTGTGTGTGTGTTGCTGGGTGTTGAATCCAGGGCCTCATGCAAATATGAGAGATATGAGCTCTACCACTGAGCTCTACCCCCATCCCCCAGAGCAACATTCTTTTTGGATGAGGTAGCATTAGACATGCATGCTAAGGCAGAATATGCAATCATGTTTGGTAAAGTCATAAATAATTAAGAGACTCCTTCAAGGACTCTTTGTTGCCTGGTTCCCAGGGACATGGTCTTAGCCTCTGCTGCTCCTAGCTTTTCTAATGTGTTCTCACTGCATTTTCTATTAGGTGAACATCAGATGGAGCTACTTGATTATGTAGCAGCAAAGTTCCATGAAGAAGCTGGCATCTTCAAGCTATTGGTACAAGCTTTTAAACATTGCTCCCTCACAGAGCTCTTTAGCATATTTTTCTATTAATTCCTATATTTAAGTGGACTTATCCCCTCCATTTTTAAATGCATATTTATTTAACATTAATCCTGTGCAGATCATTGATTCAATAATGGCACTTTTTCGAGTGGATTTCAGTGGTCGTGGAGAGTTGGCTGAACGACAGCAAAAATTGGCCCAGATGTTGTCACGACTCCAAAAAATCTCAGAAGGTATATCTTTAAAATAAAATGGCACTATCCAAATTGCTAAATATGTTTTGCAGAGAAGCTCAGAATAATGTCAGGAGGTAATATTTTTTACCTTCATGGAAATACAACTATTTAATAAATAAGAAAAGGAAAAAAATTTTAAAAAGAAGTATGACTCTTAAAATAAAAATATTGATTCTGACCTCAATAATAATGACTTTAAATAAAATAATTTGTTATCAGTGAAAAATGGGAATATGATCCTTTTTATAAAATAATGTGTAATATTTCTAAACTCTGAAACCTAAATGATGAATTTTTTATCTTTTTATTGCCCTTCTCTAAGTTTCTTAATTTTATTTCTTGATGCAGAATATAATGTGGCTGTTTTTGTGACCAATCAGATGACTGCTGATCCAGGAGCAACTATGACGTAAGCCCCAATATTCTGCTTTTATATTGCACAGGTTAATATCAAGAGGTTTAGAGCATAGAATAAAATAATTTCAAAATAATTAGCCATGATGTGAGCACAAATACATCATAAATCACTTTATTGCAGAGTACATAGTGTTTCATAGTGTAAATATTATGTGTTGTCCAGAATCTGTTTTTCGCTAGTTTTTTATGGAATAAAGCAATTTTATTCAGCAGTACTGTGGACTCCACTTTTATCTAAGACTAAAGGAGAAATGAAAGACAATAAGGTGGTAGCCATAATAAAATTCCTATAAACTGGAAGAAAAAGAAAAAAAAGACAATAAGGAAAAAAATCCCAGGGAAATAAAAGCTTTTATTCCAGATACACAAATGGTTTTTATTACACTGATAAATTGTTAGCCTAAAAACAAAAAGCAGGCTTTCTTCAAGATATTCATGAGATATATTTTTAAAGGCCCTAGAGAGAAGTCTCCTGCTTGGAGAAACAATTTCAGTCCACATGAGTGAGTTTGTTGAAGTGTTTATGCACTAACAGAACTACTGATGGCTGTGTGAACGATGGCAGGGAATAGAAGCACAAGGAGAAATCAAATAGGATAGAAAATCAGAAAATACAAAGAACAGGTTGTTGTCACTATCCAAAATTTTGAGCATTATGGATCTGAATAGGCGGTCAAAATAACCCTAAGTTTGTGATATTAGAAGATTTAACCCAGGGCCTTGTGCTTACAGGGCAAGCACCCTACCAACTGAGCTATGTCCCCAGCCCAATATTAGAAGATTTTAAGCAACATTTTCTTAAGAATTTTTTTTTAACCCAAAGAAAGATGCAATATGTATCCTAGGTTCATCAATTAACATTTTGTCTCATTTTTTTTCTCCTTTGTGTATGTGTAGGTATTGGTATGGGTGTATCTATAAAATCTCTTTGTCTATACACACAAACATACTCATACACACACATGCGCACACATATGTATTATTATTTTTGTGTGTGAGCCATTGAGAGGAGTTACTTTTTATCCTCTGATCATTGAGAATTATTTGCAGACATCATGAATCTTTACCTCTTAGAACTGCAGTCTGTCTCTTCTAAGAACTTACATAACCACAATATAATTATCACACTCAGGATATTTAAGATTGGCATAGTAGTATTATGTAATATACAGTTGTCTTGGTGGGTGTGGTGATACATGTCTGTAATCCCAGCAACTTGGGAGGCTGAGGCAGGAGGATTGCAGTTTTAAGGCCAGCCTTGGCAACTTAGCAAGACCATGTTTCAAAATAAAAAAGGATTAGAGATAGCCAAATAGGTAGCCCTGTGGTAAAATGTCCCTAGGTTCAATCCCTAATACAAAAAAAAAGATAATATATGTGTTTTATATATATTACAGTCATCTCCAGATATTATAATAATGTTCTTCATAGTTGTTTGTGTGTGAACCATTTTAGAGGAGTTTTATTTTGTTTTTTTACCTTCAGTTTAGGATTGATTGAAGATCATGTGTTGCATGTAGTTGCCGTATCTCTTTAGTCTCCTTTAAACAGAACAGCATCTCAACCTTTGTTCAATTTTTATGGCACTGACATTTTTGAAGAGCAATTTTGCAACATCTCTCAATTTGGAGTTGATTTTTTTGTCATTATTTAAAATGCTAGGGCTGGGAATTTAGTGGTAGAATGCTTGCCTAGCATGCATGATGAAACCCTTGGTTTGATCCCCAGCACCATAATAAATAAATACATAAATGAAATGAAATGTTAAACACTTTGGACAGAAAAACTCCATAAGTAATACACTGACCTTCTCAGTGTATCATGTCAGGAGGCATGTGATGGCAGTTTGTGCCATTTTTAGGATGTTTAATTATGTGATTAAGTTGGAATTCATGAGATTTCTTCAGTGTAAAAGACACAAAAATTCCTTTTTATAATAAGTAATTTGTTGGGTGATAATTTAATGCTGTGTAAATATCTTCTTCTGCAATAAGCATTCACCATTGAAGATTTGTGCCTAAATCAATTATTGCCTTGTTGCAATACAAAGTGGTATTACTTTGAAACCAAGGCAACCCATCATATAGTGACAGATGAAATGATTCAGATACATATGTTAGAAGATAGTTGACAGGCTAACGTAAATTCTATAGATTGTACTGAAATGAATGTCTCTCTTTAGGCTTTTTCTAAAAAGTATTATTGCAACTTCTGTAGTTTAACACATCTCTCATTTTTGAGTATTTTCTACTTAATTACAAGAGATTTCAATGTGACAATTATTAACTATACAAACGGTATTAAGAAAGTTAAAAAGGTTGAAGAGGGAGACTGAGGTTATAGCTCAGTGGTACAGTGCATGCTTAGGGACACCCTGGGTTCAATCCTCAGCACCAATAGAAAAAAAAAAAAGATTGAGGAAGAGAAAATCAATCGTTTTTTTAATTCAACAAATGTTTATTGAAAACATTTGGGGCTGTGGATATTGTTCAGTTGGTAGAGTGCTTGCCTTGCATACACAGGTCCTGGGTTCAATCCTCCATGCCAAAAGAAAGAAAGGAAGGGACGGAGGGAGGAAGGGATGAAGGGAATAAGGGAAGGAAGGGAAGAAAGAAAGGGGAAGGGAAGGGAAGGGAAGGGAAGGGAGGGGGGGGAAGGGAAGGGAAGGGAAGGGAAGGGAAGGGAAGGGAAGGGAGAAAATCTATGTAACAAACAAAAATACTGGGAATTAATTCATTAGTGAACCAAAGAGACAAAACCCCTTAGTCAGGCCTGGTGGTATGCACCTGTAATCCCAGTTACTCAAGGAGGTTGAGGCAGGAGGATCACAAGTTCAAGGACTGTGCAATTAATCATGACCCTGCCTCAAGAAGAAAATTTAAAAATATGGGAAGTAGCTCAGTGGTAGAGCTTGCTTGCTTAGCATATGTGAACTCCTGGGTTCAGTCCCCCGTACTGCAAAACGAAACAAAACAAAAATGTAAACCCTTGCCTCCATAAAAAAGAATAAAAGGAGAAGGAGGAGGAAGAGGAAGAGGAGTGTTGTCCATCTAACTCGACATTTTAAACTCTTGGTATGTTTTACATTGTTGGTAGTATAATCCTTGAGTGTTTAAAGCAATCTTCATGAAGTTCTTCACAAAAAGAATAATTTTAAACAGAAGAGAAATGGAAGATTTTTAAGGCTTGTTTTAAAAAGAGAAAATGACTCATTTGCTCAGAGGGAGGAAGTGGGTTGCATTCAAATAAAACAGTACAAGTTAAAGAGCAATGTTCTGACTTCAGGTGTGGGGAGGGAACATTGAAGAGGCCAAAACTGTCACTCTGGAGTTGGGAGGCAAAGGAAATTGGTAGAAATTAGGTCAGATGAGGTTCTTTTTCTTATATTTGTAGAAAGTTTCAAAAAGAGTAAAACCATTTTGAATTAATTCCCATAAGATGATGAAAGGAGAAATCAAGAAGTGACAGAAAGTTAATAATTGAAGAGTGAGTCGGAAGGAGGAGGAGATTTATAGTGAAGAGAGCTAAGTAAGAGCCAAAGAAGGTAACAAAGGCTAGTATTTTTGCTGGGTAAGTCTGCTATGAAACGTCTCCTCCACCTAGCTGAGTTGTAAGGAAACAAGGTTCACTATAATTAGTATGTTCTAAAGTATATTAAATTATAACAGTACTGATTAAACACATGTCTTCCTATAAAGCACAAAATTACCACATCTAAATGAAAAAAGCCAGGACAGTTTTAAACTAAAGAATTTCAAATGCTACTAGAAAACCTCCCATAAAGAAAATATCTTTGTTTCTCCGTGTTGAGGAACTCCAAGCTGCAGCTCGCCTGGAGCCTGTCAGAGAAATATCACTATAATTGGTATGAGTCCCTAAGTACACTGACAATAATTGAGGCTTATATCCCATGCATTATACTTGATTGCACATCGTATTAAAAAGGAACAAAATTATAGAGGCGCGGAGCTGCCATACGATAGAGCGAGCAGCAGCTCCTCGACGAGGCTCACAGACACAGATTTTAGGACTGAAATGATCCAGCTGATGAAGGCCTGGAGATAACAAGTCAGTTTCAGCCTGGGAAGCTGCACATCAGGGCAATAATGCCAGACAACTAATAAGACCGCGAAGTTGCCACCTACTTCTGTTGTGTATGTTTTCCTAAAACAAAAAGTCATTTGAGAACATTTGCAGTCTTATAAATGCACAGTTTATTTCCCATGCATGTCACCTGATTCACGTCCTGAGCATAAATTAAGAGGTGATATGTTTAGAGAAAAAAAACATTAATCCAGAGTCACTAGCATAGTGACCCTTCATAAAGCATTTAAACGATTTCAACTTCATCTCTCCCCAAAATGAGTTTTGGCCAGGTCTTTTCATGATTCCTCTTACATGATTTCTTGTGTGATCCCAATGTAATTCAGCCTCCTTGGGCCTCCCTGTCCTCTCTGTGAAGTCAGTCTCCATATGTGGTTGCATTCCTCCCACCTGACAAAAAACTAGAATTCCATCCTCAGAATGTTGGGAAAAAATGTAAGGTTTTTTTGGTGGGGGGGCCGTGTTTGTGTGTTTTGCATATTTTAGGGAGCAGACAGAGGAAAGTGTTACTTAACAGAACTTCTTAAACATAACATACTCTTTTTTAAAATCCATCTCTTTATCCCACAAATTCTTCTATCTTTATAGTCCTCTTTTCTTCCCATGTTCCCCTCATCTCAAAGCCTCCTCCTTCTTGGGCTAGTTCATTCAGCCCTCCTCTCCTTAATGGATGTGTTCTCAAAAATTCTGTCTATAACCTTGCCCCTTACAAATCAAAAGCACTGCGAGTGCCTGTTGTCCTCAGGCTTGCCCTAGCCTCTGGCACTGAGGGTCCATACTTCAACCAGGATATGAGTAGGTATCATGAGTATTTCCAACTTATAAAAGTGGGAATGGAGGCTCTGAGTGGTTACTGCTTGCCCAGTCACACAGGTAAAAAAAATAGGAAAGCCAGGGTTTGCACACAGGTATCTTTGATGTTGAAGTTCTTTTAGTTTCACCGTAATATCTTCCCACCTCATCCCAGTCCAAAACTCTATACCTCATGACCCCAGCATCTTAATTTGAAGTTGGTAAAGCAGATTGTTCTGGGTCCTCACAGAACTACCCTCAAAAATATAATATGCTGCATCCTGCTCAACCAGAATGGGAGAGATGGATACTCGCTCTCAGTCCCTCTTTGTCTCTAACATCCACCCATCTCTTCCTCCTCCTCATTGTACTCACTGTCTTCTGAGAAAATGAGGAAAGTAAAGGAGAAGAAAACATAAAAGAAGGGAAAATAAGAGAATAGGGTAATGGAGGGATGTGGGTGGTTTTCTGATGCTGTTTTAACTTGGTCAGAAATAGAAGTAAATTAAAGCCCTCTAAAAGAATGTGAAGTGCTATTACACCTTCTTGTACTTCACCTCAACACTTAACTGCTAGAATACTCTGGAAGGTCAAAGAAACGTGAAAAAAAATTTCTTAGTCTATATTTCATTGAAAGAGTGACTGTTTAAACAGAATCATTTAGTTAAATTATGATAGTTAGCATTTATTGAGGATCTTTTATGTGCGAGGATTGCTATGAGGACAAAACCAATGTATATAAGTGACCAGGTATAATTCCTGGCCCATAGTAGGCTCCCAATTTATCATAAATAAATCTATCTTGAATTCTCACCACCACCCTAAAAGGTAAGATCTTTTTATTCCCATTTCACCATGAAAAACTGAGGTTCCTAAAGATAAGTAACTAACCCAAGATAGATAGATAATAGGTGTTGGGGTAGGGATTAAGAAAGCAGATAATAATATTAAATGTAGTCACTGGGCTAATGCTTTACCTGAATTATTATTTTAACAACTGTCCTATCAGATACAATTTTTCTCTATATAAAAATGAAGAAACAGATGGTTAAATAATTTTTTTCTAAGGTTACATAGCTGACAATTCAGAATGTGAACTCAGGTCAAATTCCAAGGCTCATTCGCCCTCCAGTACACTAGGGCTGTACCTATCAGAGGGGAGGCTAGCATCCTGTCACCTGAGAGGCTTTACAGGGACATAATCCACTGCTGTGTTACCTGACCACAATCAGGGACCTCAGCCTTGCTGCCAGAGAGTTTACTTAGCCTACCAAGAACCAATGCATTTCTCCAGGGCAAACTCACATTTATCAAGTTCATGAAACATTAGAAGACCAGTCTGTTGATAATGAAAAATGTAACTACATTTGAAGTTCATGTGACCAGTGAGCATGTAGGTAGACTTTTATTGGAATGCAAATTTTAATCTGTAATTATTTACTAAATATGGAATCCAAGCAAAGGGAAATCAATTAGATGATTTAAATAATGTCTGTCACATCGTAACTCTTGGTTATCATGATTATCATGTAGACCATAGGGGAAGTTCATGAATCTTCTAAACTTAAACGAAAATTTTATGTGTGTGCATATCTGCATTTGGCTGGAGAGGAATCCAACTCTTTTATTAAATTATCAAAGTGTTAATGACTTGCAATAAACATTAAAAACCATAAATTCTACACAGAAATCCTAAATCCATGATAGAGCAAACAAAATTGAATTGACTTGAAATTCTCTTAAGTCTAAAGTGGTTATGCTGTGTCACAGTCCATTTTGATTAACCTCTTAGTTTGTCATTTTGATAACTTTTTATCCCTATAATATCTTTTGTATAGGTTTCCTTAGCCCTTTTGCAAATCCTGTAATTTATTTCCCTACATAGTCCTCTCCTTTTAGAGACAACATTCTTAATGTTCAGACTTTTCACCTGTACTAATCAGGGACAAACAGTAGTACCTATTCTCTCTGTGCCTAGGGTATCACACTAGTAACAGCTGACAGAAGTTTGCAAAGAAAGAAAACATGGAACATCTACAAACTCCAGCTTCCTGCTCTTCTTTAAGTTATTTATCATGGCCAGGGGATGGGGAATTACTTTAAAGGTGGTGGGGGATCAATCTCCTTTTATATTTACCTTTCTGTTTAGAGTATCCTTCAAAAGTTCCATGATTGAAAGCTTCTTTGAAGATATGTCACAAATCTGTCCAGAAAGACCTAGAGCAGAGAGAGTCAAATTATCTTCTCGGTATTTTATTCCACAACGTTAACGGAAAACATTCTATATTATAGGCACTTTTCTAGACACTGAGTTCTGAAGATGAACAGGGATTGAGAATATAGTGGGGGAGTGAGACTCATGAATATAAAATAATAGTGGAGTGTGCTTTAATGGAGGAGTACACACTGTGCCAGGTGACCACATGGGACAGAAGATCAGGCAAGAGTTCCTAGAAGGAATGGCCTAGAAGGATGGGTAGGAGCTGCATGAGCAAAACAGTAGGGAACAAGGGTTTCATTTCAGAGAGAATAGTGTATGCAGAGGCACTGAGGTATAAGAATGCTGAAATACAAAAATTTTTAAAAAGAGGTAAGGAGAGAAAAATGAGTCCAAATATAGATGAGTCCATAGGCCATATGTTAACTTTCCATTACTACCACAAATACCTGAGATGATCAACTTATAAAGAGAAAAGGTTTATTTTAGCTCACAGTTTTAGAGGTTCCAGTCCATGATCAGGCAGACCCATTGCTTTTAGGCCTCTGGTGAGGGTGTCAGTTGGCAATGGCAGGGAGTCCATGGCAGAGCAAAACCACTAGCCTCATGGCTGGAAAGAAAAAGAGAGAAAAAGGAAGGAACCAGAGTCTTATGGTCCCTTTCAAGGGCATGCCCCTAGGAACCCAAATCCTCTGACTGCGCCCCACCTTTTAAAGGCTTCACAGCCTCCCAATGATGCCAGTTTGGGGACCAAGCCCCTATTAACACATGGGTCTCCAGGGGATATTTAAGATCCAACTTAGAGCAGTGGTGGGTGTGAGTAACACACTCACCTGTCCAAACCCAAAGAATGGACTGAGAGACAAAGGTACAGAGAAAGTGAGGGTTTGCTTTAATGATGATCTTGCAAGATGGGCACACCAGAGTGGTTACAATCAGCATTTTATATCCTGGAGCACAATGTCCCTCCCCCAGTTCCTCATGGCTGAGTACTGTGGGGTGCACAACCTTCCCAAACCTCGCCTAGGTTTTACTGTCTCCTACTGGGTTATTTAAAGAAAGATATCTTCAGTTTTTCCAACCTCCCTTTGTTCTCTTGTGGTGCGAAGGGCCTTCTGGGATGGAGTGCCTTGTGGCATGTATGACATTTATCTTTGTTGGTCAGGAGGCCCCTTCCCCCAATCCTGTAGTCAAGGGGCTGTGAATCCGACACGATCTGGTGTTAACTGTTGGTAATCATTTGTTCTATGTCCTCTTCAGCTGATTTTCTTGCATCCTCAGTAATTTTATATTTAAGGTTAAAACCTGTATTCTGGAAATGAACCACCAGCCTTTCTGTTTCTCACAGTGAATGGAAAGAAGAGGACGTTGAGGGAGCTTTCCTCTGAGGGCCTTTTTTTTTTTATGAAGTAGCAGGCAGTGTCATCCTTGGTGAAGGGATAAGAATGAAAAGGGGGTTAAGGAAATGACTGGAGGTTTGTGTAAGAAGTGAAGCTAACCATGTAGGAGAATCACAGCAGTATTGAGACAGCCTGTGAGGAGCAATAACATAGTTGTTGAGACTTCTGTAATTCCAGCAACTTGGGAAGCTAAGGCAGGAGGATAGCCATTTTGAGGCCAGCTTCAGCACCTTAGCAAGACCCTGTCTCAAATTAAAAAATAAAAATGGCTAGGGATGTAGCTCAGTGATAAAGTACTCCTGAGTTCAATCCCCAGTACCAAAAAAAAAAAAAAAAAAAAAGACTTCTCTCTGCCTATTTGCCCATTTAGCTAACCCTAACCCTGACTGTTTTCTCTTATTGCCTCACAACAGAAATTTCCACTGGTTTCAATTTTATTTTTATCTATCTACTGTGAAAGCACTAATTTTTTCTGCAGTCAAATATTCCTAGAATTTTTTGTAGATTTGATATCTTAGGCTCAGAAAACATTTGTGAGCACCAATCATGTAGCTGGTTGCTAACACACTACATGCAATATGGTCTGCTCTTAAGGAACTTAGTGATAGGGAGGAAGAGAAGGAACAAGGAGAAATGTAAGAAGTGAGTGAATAATAATACTAAAGACAGAACATGAAAAGTGCGTTACAGAAACTTAAATCACTGTTTGCAGGTTCAGTGTCCAGAGCCCAGTTGAGAATATCATCAGGGCCTCAAACAGCCCATCTTTATAGAACACAGGGTTCCCTATGTACATGTATGATTACACAAATGGTGTGACTCTACTTGTGTACAACCAGAGAAACAACAGCTGTACCCAATTTGTGCACAATGAATCAAAATTTTAAAAAAAAGAACTAAAAAAACAAATAGAACACAGGGTTCTTTTAAGACCATGAAGAACCACCCACAAGGTAGGGGTGACCTGGAAAGTTAAGAGCCACTCAGCTAAAAAGAGTGACATTGATCTGTAAGCATCATAAAGACAACTCACCTCTTCATCTCTTTCATCTAGCTATGATGCTTGATTGCTTTCAGTACCTTCAACTGCTGGAAAATCAGCCCAGCCTTTTGACTCCTCACTGCCTGCCTTTATTTTCTTTTCTTTTATCTTTTTAAATTTTTTTTAGTTGTAGATAAACACCATAACATTATTTTATTTATTTATTTGTTTGTTGGTTGGTTTGTTTGTTTTTATGCATTGCTGGCTATCAAACCCAGTGCCTCACCTGCTAGGCAAGCACTCTACCACTAAACTACAACCCCAGCCCCTGGCTTCACTTTCTTGATAGTGTTTCACTCAAAAATAACTGTCTGTTCTTGTTCCTATGTTATATCTGATGAATCTTAACCAATTCCAACCACCCCAGCCAGGGATTTTCTGGTTTTAACTTCTGAACCATTTAATCAGACAGTGGTTTATGATAGCAGACTCCTTTAGCCAAGAACTTATTATGACACCAACCTATAACCTATATACTTAACCATGCCACTCAGCCACATTCTCATTACACCAAGCCGAAAGCTTAGAGTAATAAGAATCTTGAACACTGTCATGAAACAAGCATAATTTGAATTGACTTATAACTATGTTATCCAGAACTAAAGCTATTCTTCTGTATCAGTCACAGTTTATTTTGATCAAGTATACCCAGTTAGTTTACACTCAGTTCTCTTTATTTATGATTTCTAGGTTTTCTTCTGCACCAGTTGAGCTTGTCATGTTAGTCCCCCCCCCCCATTTTAGTAATAATGATGTATTACTAATTACTTATGTTGAACCATCCTTGCATTCCTGGGATATATTCTGTACTGTCATGGTGTATACTCCTTTTTTTTTTTTTTTTTTTCAGTGCTAGGGATTGAACCTTGGGCCTTGTGCTTGCAAAGCAAGCACTCTACCAACTGAGCTATATCCCAGTCCAGTGTATACTCGTTTTGACATACTGCTGGTCCTATTTGTTATTTCTTTGTTGAGAATTTTTGCAACTAGGTTTTTTGAAGGATTAACCATTAAGGTAATTAAAAAACTCATTTATCGCCATGTAATAGTCCCCTTATAACTATGTCTTTCAAGATGAGTGTCAGTAGTATTTATAACTTGTCTTATAGCATTTTTTAATCCTTGAACCAAACAGCTTATTTAGAGGAATAAACTTTGGGCAGGAATAATAAAGACAAAGATACTCCAAACACCATTCTCACTGTACAACACTGAAGGGTTCCATCACACACTTAATGAACAAAAGAGGTTCTCAATCTGCTTTCACTTACAGAGCATCACAGAGAAAGCTTGGGTAGTTCTTGTTCATTAGATCAGAATAGTGCCTGGCACATAAATGGGCCATTAATAAATATTTCTGATAAATAAAGGAATAAATAAATTCAGTCTTTGTATTTTGTAAAGAAGGAAATTTCTTAATCTCAAGGTTATCCTGACAGTGAATAATGTTTTATTTGTGCTTTTTCAATAGTATTTTCTTCTTAAAAAGTCAAACAATACATGAACTATTTGTCCTAAGAATCTCAGAAGTCTAGACTCTGTGGGCAATGGGGTAGATGGTAGCTCCACCCCCTGCCCCACTGCGCAGTTTATGAACAAGACTCCACTTGTTCAGAATACACACCTACTCCATCCCCTTCCATACTCCACGGACAGGTTGCCTTGTAACTGCAAATATTGGCGTACATAGTCCATGTAATGAAAACTAAATAGAGGTTTTATTAATTCAGCTTTCAGGCAGACCCAAAAAAACCCATTGGGGGACACATTCTGGCTCATGCTTCAACGACAAGAATAAGCTTGCGCAAGGGAAGAGGAGAACTGAGAATTGCCAAGATTTATGACAGGTAAATATTTTCTTATTCTTCATAAGATTCTTGTGCATATAATTTTAAGAATTATTGCTCCTGAGAGGCTATAATTATTCTGCTGGCATATGCTACACATTTGAGTTTCCTTCTAAAAAATTATTCAATTGATTGGGAAGTCCCTACTGTGTGCTAGGTCCTAGAGTTCCAGGGATTCTGTTGACACATATATTTGGTCTCTGACCTTTCAAAGTGAAGCAGAGAATGAAATCACATCAATTCCAATTAAAGGGTGGTCAATGCCAGGGAAGTACAGAATAGGGAAGATTTTCTTCTCCTTTCTCTTTGCCACATTAACACCATTTGCTTTCAGGTTTCAGTAAGTAACATTTTCTCAGAGAGCCTTTCTCTAACCCTGTGGTACAGGCTATACTTAATATCACTTCCTCTATTTTCCACAGTACTTTATTTGTTTAATTAAGAATTATAGGCAGGGAATGTGACTCAGTGGCAGAGCACTTGCTTGTCATCACCCATCCCTTTAGAAAACCAGAAGACATGCCTGCTATGTTTTAGAGAGTTTCCAGCATCTCCAAAAATTTACTACAAACACAGGGCACAAGGGTGCACACCTGTAATCCCAGTGGCTTGAGAGCCCGAGACAGGAAGATCTCAAATTTGAGGCCAGCCTCAACAACTTAGCAAGGCCCTCAGCAAGTGAGTGAGACATTGTTTCAAAATAAAATATATAAAGGGCTGGGATATAACTCAGTGATAAAGTGCCCCTGGGTTAAATCCCCAGCACTAAACAAAAATTTTTTTAAACCACTGCAAATGTGGGTGTAGCTCAGTGGTAGCATTTGCCTAGCAAGCACAAGACCCTGGGTTTGAGTCCAAGCATGGGGTCCGGGTATGGCAAATGTTCTTTGTTGAATTCAGTAGACAGTTCAATCTTGTTACTGAAATTTTTTGGTCTATTTCTTGAACAGAATACTGTGCCTAGAACTTCCCAAACATTTTTCACTCTGAATTGTAACTTACTGTTCACAGTACATCTCCCTCACAACAGGGACTGAGTCTGATTCACTAAGTCCAAGACCCTAACCTGGGACTGGACACATAGCAGACACTCAGTAGCTATTTTTGAATTCACAAATGAATGAACTTGAGCTACATTTTCAGTCATTCATGTTTCCTCAAGACCTCCAAACCTACAGGGTAAACAGCCTTTGCCATTCTTATAGGCGGCTGCTTGAGCTCTGCAGACTGAATAAAAAATAATTACAGTAAATTATCATAGAGATTAGTTATGTCAGTTTCCATAAACGAATGGAATCAGCAAAACCAGATCAGAGCTTAAAATATCAAAACTCAGTTGTGCATCATGTACTTATTTCTTGTTGGCCCCTATCAATTTCTTACAATGAATTCTCCTTGACTTGAGAAAAAATTTTTTTCGTAGATAAGATGATAACACTAATAATGATAGCTAACACCAAATAGCTACTGTGTGCTAGGCCTGGCTCCAGGTAATTTTTATATATATATTATTTCATTATTTATAACAACCACCCTAAGGGGTAGTGGCTGTTATCCCCATTTTACACACAAGGTAACCAAGGGCACAAGAAGTTAGGTAAACAGTGCCCCTCTGCAGTCTATTTAAACGGAGAAACCAGAGTGAACCTTTGTTAACCTGTCAGATCATACCTGTGCTCTGCTTAAACCCCACCAGTAGCTTCCTATCCGTACTCAAAACAAAAACCCAAGTCTCTACAGTAGTATGCACAGCAAGGCATGGATGGCCCTGTTCCTCCCACTCTCCTCCCAGCTCACTGTGCTTCTCCTCATCAGACAGGCACTCCAAAGTTCAGTAATCATGCCAATACCAGGAACAGTTGTACCTTAAAATCTTTGCACTTGCTCCTTCTTCCTGGGTAATGTCACCCTCATAGCCCTCTTTCTGCTTATCTCCTTCATCTACTTCAAGTGTTTGATCAAAGATTACCTTTTCAACAAGGCCTGTCTTAACCTACTGATTCAAAGTTACCTCTGACCTCTTCCAACCTCCACACTTCTAATCTCCTTTACTCAGCTCTATCTTTCCCCATAGCACTTATTTTCTAACATAACACACATATATTAATTTATTATGTTCATTATTTGTTCTCTTTCTTTACTCTGCCCAAAAATAAATTCCACAAGGGCAGGGATCTTTGTCTATTTTTTCCTTCAATTATAGATCTCAAGTGCCTTCCATAGGGATATAGTAGGTACTTGATAAATATTTTCTTACTGAAAAAAATGAATGTGTTTATTACATATCACATAACAAATAAAAGATGGAACCAGGATTAGAATCTATGCTGTCTGAATATCTATGCATTTTACATCATTGCACTATTTCTTAGTTTACTGAGAAATAGTGCAAAAGAAATAGCTAATTAGGGTAGCTTTAGTTAACCTATAGTTACTCTTATGGCTTCAACTACTACCTTTAAGCAAACATAAAAGAAAGCTATTTCTTGCTTAAAGAGAACAAAAAATCTTCAAGGATTGGGCAGAAAGGGTTTTCAGAAGAATTTCCAGGTATTCAGGAGTTAACCCAGGCTGGGCTATGAGTTTGGTTCAGTGGTAGAGCACTTGCCTAGAATGTCCCAGACCGTGAGTTCAATCCCCAGCACCACATTAAAAGAAAGAAAGAGAGAAAAAAAAATTAACCCAATCCTCCTTTTCCTTGAATGTCACTATAATTACTGCTCCAGCTCCCTGGCCCTCAATTATATATCTCTCTCATTCAAACTTTCACATGAGCAGTTAAAAACCTCACGTTTTTGTAATGCTGGAGATTGAGTTCAGGGGTACCACTGAGCTACACTCTCACTTTTTTATGTCATATTTTGAAATAGGGTCTCACTAAGTTCTGAGACTGGCTTTAAACTTGCTATCCTCCTGCCTCAGTCTCTCAAGTCACTAGGATGACAGACATGAGACACTGCATCCTGCAAAAGCCCACTTATTTAAGTCCATTTAGCATATTTGAGATCAGTAGACTTTAAAAACAAAGAACGCTACCGAGTTCAAAGTAAGAACAAAGTTTAAATAACTACCACAAAATGAAAAGTCATACGGATGGTCAGATTTCTGAAGTAGTTGCTTCTGATTCTATTTTAAGAACAAAACAAAACAAATCAACCCTAGTTCAACTACTTTGTGTGGCTTCTCTCTTTTTCAGCTCCTTGTCTGTCTCTAGAGAGAGCTTTTATTTAACTTTCTGCCATTTGTAAGTAGCTGACTGAGTAGTTTTCAACCAAAGCCAAAAAGTTATTTTTTGTTAGGCATGGTGGTATATACCTGTGATCCCAGCTATTTGGGAGGAAGAGACAGGAGAATCCCAAGTTTGAGGTCAGCTTGGGCAATTTAGTGAGATCCTCAGCAACTTAGCAAGGCTGTGTCTCAAACTAATATAAAAAATGGGCTGGGATGTAGCTCAGTAGTCGATTCCCCCTGGGTTCAATCCCCAGTACCACCAAAAAAAAAAAAAAAAAATAGAAAAAAAGTTCAAAACTCATTGCAGCAACTTAGTGAGTCCCTGTCTCAAAATAAAATTTAAAGAGCTGGGGATATTGCTCAGTGGTAGAGCACTTTCTTTGTATGCACGAGGCCCTGTGGGTTCATCCCCAGCAGTGAAAAAAAAAAAAAATGTTGTTTTGTGAGTCCACTTAGGCCTTCTTACTCAATTTCAGTTTTAGTCCAGCAAGACCTATCTTATCTGTAGCTATCCTCAGAGGAGACACCTCTGCTATTTCCTAAGGGAAATAACCTTATCCATTGCTTAAAGTGCACTGCCTAATCTCTACCCTTCAAACAAAACAAAACAAACAAAATAATTTCAGTCTTTTACAGTTTTCCCCTACATTAGTCCAGTCAGTAGAAAGGTGCACACTCCTATAGAATCAGGCCCCTCAGGCCCAAATAGGCAATGCCTGACACTATGAAAGAAGCTCAGTTACCCCTTTTGCTTATTTCCAAGTTTGGGGTAATTTTTCTTGATATTCAGAACCTTCCATGTAGAAGTTGGTTAACAAATGTTTGTGAGGGTGAATAATACGTTAGATAAATTCTGTAGTCCACATTTAGCTGTACCGACTGTGATGTCTCGGGAGACTCAGACTGATGGGAGCAGGATGCCTGTGACATGAATATAGTATTTATAGAAGGAAAGCTTTTTATAAACTTCTGTTCCCTTGTATTCTGCTAGCCCCGAGATGCCTGAAAATGAAGCCACCTTCGCAATAACTGCTGGAGGAATTGGGGATGCCAAGGAGTAGGTGGTGAATTGATGCAAATTGCTTCTCAGTGCTTATTAGGAGCTGAAGAGATGGAAAAGCAATCTTGCATTTCAGATCTTGAAATAAGAATTTGTTTTTTCATGTTATTAAAGGAAAGTCAGCAAGAGTTACATTTTATATTTATCTTAAAAGTCCCTGATTATATAGCTATGCATTGCATGTCCGTTCAAGAATATCTACACATATTCCTGGATTGTTTATACTGTGTGTGTGTGTGTGTGTGTGTGTGTGTGTGTGTGAGAGAGAGAGAGAGAGAGAGAGAGAGAGAGAGAGAGAGAGAGAGAGAATGTCCCTATCAGAAACTATTGGGGAAGGGATGCCACATAGGCTTCACTTCCACTTTTCCAAGTGAGCCACTAAGCAAGCTGAAGGTCTGGGAGCTCGAAAAGGTCCCCTTCTCCGCAGACCTCCCCTCCAGCATTTTCCTGGGGCACAGTACTGCTCTTCCGCAGTAGGGAGATGGTTAAGCAGAGAATGTTTATAGGACACCAGAAAAGCCTTTTAAATTTACTCTGTTAAACTGTATATTCACCTTAACAGCAACAGGAAAAAACATTAAATTAAGCCAAATTTTAAATCATTTGACCTTTGACAAGTTGAGATTACTTTTAAAAATGTAGGGGCTAGGGCTGTAGCTCAGGGGTGGAGCACTTGCCTAGCATGTGTGAGTCACTAGGTTCAATCCTTAGCACCACATAAAAATAAATAAAATTAAGGTATTGTGTCCATCTACAACTAAAAAATATTTTTAAAAAAATTTTTAAAAGTGTATTTCTGATGCATACATATTCTCTTGGGAAGATAAAAAAGTAATTAAAAAATTTACAATATTGGGTAATAAAAGTAGCATGATTTTTATATTTTAAGTTTTGGGTAGAGAATTCAAAAACTTTTAATATATCAAAGTTAAATTTAAAATTTCTGAATAGTAACTTTAGAAATGTATAAAAGACTTGTTATTTTTAATAGTTTTAAAAAAATCTAGCTTTCAAAATATTTGTATGGTGAAATATTTATAATTAAAATATTAATGATATATAAAAGAACAATATAGACTTCAGATTTAATCTTTTATGTTGCATTAACATATATGAAAATTCAAGTATTAAAAGTACTTTTTGTTACAAAACTTATTTGATTATCCATTAAGTCACTTACTCACTGGTTGTACCTGAATGCTGTGCTGAGGCTATACAAAGAAAGATGGTTCCTGCCTCAGAGAATGTACACTAATTAAAAGACTAATTTTTATGAAAATAAGAGAGCAAATTATTTCATAATTATTTTATCAGTAGTGTGGTCTTGGATTGACCCTTGAAAGAAAACTAGAAATCCAAAAATGGCAGAGGAAGGGTAGCAGAGAGCGAGTTCAAAGGCACAGAGGCTGGGAACTGAAAACAAAGACCAGCCCGCAGTGCAGCGCTGGGAAGGTGGAGCTTTTTCCTTCTTTTTACCTTTTTTAAACCACAGAAGCTACTTCTCTGAATAAAGCAGAGATAAAATCATGTAGGAGCGAATTTTTTGTATTCTGCAAAATCACTTTTGTGGACACTTCTGATATGCACAGAGGAAGGCATGCTTTTGTCCTACAAGGAAAGGAAGGCTTTGTTACTCAATGCTTTGTTTATATTTTTTATTTTCTGTATATTTTGATATCTCAAAAAATCTTTCTGGCTGCTCCTGGGCTAACCAATTTGCAGGGGTAGGAGAGGGCCTTTGATATCTAACCAACCCATGTGCAGCCAGCACTCCTGTAGGTGCTAGTCCTCTGCCTTAATCATCCCAGGGCCTGGTGCGGGCAAGTCAGCCTGGCCTGTTCCTGTAACTTAGAGCCCATGGAGATTATTCCAGCTGGCCAGTCCTAAACCAGTTACCCAACCCTGTCCTGCCCTGCCTTGCCTTTCCCTCAGAAATTTCAGTAAAGGTCACGGTCCGAGTTCTTCCCTCATTCTGGTCTTCACCTTGGTGTTGTCTCCTGTGACCCCCAGTGGCATGTGGTAACCCCTTTCTAAAATCGGTAAGTGTAAACTTTCTTTTCTATAAGCCTTTCCTATGTTTCCTCCTGTGGCCACACTTGACTGGACCATCCTGTGAGTACACAATTTGAATAGTCTTAACAACACCCTTAATAAAAACTGAACATCTCGAGACCAGGCATAGTGGTGCACACCTGTAATCCCAGGGGCTCTGGAGGCTGAGACAGGAGGATTGAGAGTTCAAGGCAGCAAGTTCAGCCTCAGCAAAAGCAAGGCCCTAAGCAACTCAGTGAGACCCTGTCTCTAAATAAAATACAAAATAGGGCTGGGGATGCAGCTCAGTGGTTAAGTGCCCCTGAGTTCAATCCCTGGTACCAAAACAAACAGCAACAACAACAAAAACAAAAAACCTTGCATATCCTGGAGATTCTCTGGTAGACAGCCCTGAAGAGGGGGTACAGCAGTGGCATAGAAACCCAGAGCGCTTTGGTGAAGAAGGAAACAAAACTCCCAAGATTTGAAAACCAGCAAGTTTTTCTGGGTTATACCATGTACCCTGACTATGGTGAATTTACCAAGAGGTGAGCAATGGGTTGGAAACCAGGGTTCAACAGAAAAGCCTATAGTTCTGTGAGGAGGGCTGGTTTCATACAGCATGATACCAAGGCTGGAAACTTGTCTGGGCCAGCCACTCTGACGTCCTGCTTTGGAGAACCAGGACTGAGCATGCAGATGTGGACTAAAAAGCTGTAATTTCAGACCTAACTGTGGGAGAACACTGCATATTGCACAAGTGCCTGGGCCAGCAAGAGTCACCAGGTGCCATTGAACTTTTGTAGGCTAGAGTTCACTTTCTCACTTATTTCCAAAGTGTCAGTGTTTCCCAATCCTCCCTTGCCACCTGAGAGTAAAAAGAAATCTGGCTCCATATTTTAAGGGAAGTGGGGATATGGGGCATTCAAAACGAGAGTTTATTGATCAGGGTTCTTTCGGTTGCAAGCCACACGAATTAGCCTGTTCAAGACAAGGAATTCATTGGCTTAAGAAACTGAAAACCCAGAGGAAGGGCTGGTCAGCCACAGGTGGAGCTAAGATCTTCAACCGCATCCGTAGGACTTGTCTTACTGTCTTCTGCTTTGCTTGTTTCCAGGTCATTAGCTGAGGCAGCTCTAGGCTACCATCCCACTATGTCAGAAATCCACTAGAAAAAGCATGTTTTTCATCATAGATTATTCATTCTGTGAAAATAAATGAAGATCACCCAAACAAGAACAGTCAGAGGCCAGGCTCAGTGGCACCTGCCTGTAATCCCAGCTACTTGGGAGGCTGAGGCAGGAAGATCGCAAATTTGAGGCTAGCCTCGGCCACTTAGTGAGACTGTCTCAAAAAAATGAAAAGTACTGCAGATGTAATTCAGTGGTAAAGCGCTCCTGGGTTCAATGCCCAGCATCTGACTCCTGAAAAAAGAGAGCAGACAGAGGCTATTTGCTCAGAGCTTGCAATAGCAAAAGAGTCTGCGACCATCATTTGCTTTCAGTAGAGCCAAAGGCAGGTGGGAATGAGTTGTAGCAGAAAAATAGGAAGGTTTCCAGCATGCTCTGAATGGCAGGAGAGAGATTTCCAAACAATACTTAAGATCTGGTGTGAAGTAGACCAAAGAGGAAGAGTAGGTTCAGTCAAAAGTGATTATTGACAAAGTCCTGCAACCTGGGAGAGGGGATTGTGATTCATGAAGAGGAACAAAGAAGAGTAGAAGATTGGGGCTTTTACCTGAGAGGTTTCATCTGCGCTTGCTGAGGCTGACATAACAAAGCATGCACAGAAGTGCACTGTCTCACAATTCTGGAAGCTGGAAGTTCAAGATCAAAGTTGGTTCCTTCTGAAGGCTGTGGAGAAGAATAGGTTTTGTGCTTTTTCCCCAGCTTCTGGAGGTTACCTGTCGTTCTTGGGCATTCCTGGGCTTGTAGAAGAATCACCAGGATTTCTGCCTTCATTTTTCACATGACATTCTTCCTGTGAACACATCTTTGTGTTCAATTCCCCTTCTTATAAGGACATCACTCTTGCTGGAATAGGATGATATCCTAATCCAGTACGAACTCAACTACATCTGCAAAGACCTTATTTCCAAATAAGTTTGGGAGTGAAGGACTTCAACATGAATTTTGGGAAGACACTGCTAAATCCAAAACATAAGAATCAGATATAATCGAGGGTCCAACACCAGGATAAACAAGACATAATCTGAACTCAATATTGACTAGAGTCAGAGACTTGGAAGTCAAAGGGCTGGTGGTATAACTCAGTGATAGACACTTGCCAACAAGTGCTTGAGGACCTGGGTTCCATCACCACAATGAAAGTAAAAGAAAAAGCAGCAGCAGCAGAGCTGGGGCTGTGGTTCAGTGGCAGAGTGCCTGCCTGGCACACGTGAGGCACTGGGTTTGAATCTCAGCATGTAAGTAAATAAACATTCATCCACAACTTAAAAACATATGTACATTTTGAAAATTCAACAACATAGAAGTCAAGATCTGGGGGAAATATACCTCTATCTAGGAAAAACAAAGAAGTAGAAATAGGTGGTCTCTACCATCCCTTTCTAATTTTCCTGCTCAATAATTCTTCAAAGAGCAAAGAAAAAGCAAGAACAGAAAGTTACAAGATCAGAATGAAAAATAGAGAGGACCATAAAGTGGACTGAGATGAAAGGAAGGGCCAGCTTTCATGGAGAGGAGAGGGACTGGACCCCAACACCAAGCTGCAGCCAGCCACATCTCCTGCTGACCCTGACTTGTTCAGTTGGATTCCTGTTGCACTGTTGGGTTGTAGTGTCCATTTTTCCATCATAATAACACTCCGGCTTTCTTTTCAAAAGTCAGCTCTCCCCAGGTCAAGTCGTCTCTCCTGAGACACAGGATACTGAATGCCGGTGGCGAGAACATGAGTTAGAGGTCATGCAGTGACCGCCGGGGCCCTAGCAGTCTGTTCTTGCTGCTAGGCTGGGGTTTCCGACTTCCAGGCTGCAGAGTTGCTCAGACTCCCAACCATTCCCAGGCTGGTTCTCTGGCCTCCTGCCAATTCAGTGACCCTGAAGTCCATCTGATAAACTTCCTTCCACTTCAGTTAACCAGAGATGATGCTATTACTTGTCATCTAGAACTCTGACCAAGGAACCAACCTGCTTACTCCCAAATGTTGCTTCTGGGGACTGGAAACCAGGAAGACTTGCTGAACACTCAGGTGGGTGCTCCTCATTATTCATGCTCTTCAGAGTCTCCTCTCCACTGGTCACTGTTTTAAAAAGAACGTTGTATAAGAGACTATTTGTTGGAATTTTACTTAGCTGAATACAGGGGAAAACTCCGAAATAAAAGTGTCAGATGCAAAATGGAGATTTATCTTTCTCTCTTAGAAAAGAGAGCTGAAGCTGGGCAGTCCAGAGTTGCTGGGTGGCCCACTTGGTCATCAGGACCCCAGGCTTCTGTCTTTCTCATCCTAGCTTTTGACTTCCTTCTTCAAGGTCAGCTCATGACTTAAGATGGCAGCTGGAACTCTAGCCAGAGAAGCAAAGTTGGGAGAAGAAAAATGAAAGGCAGAAGGGCACAGCGTTTTTATAAAAAAGTTCCTTCCAGCTGAGTCAGCTCCTGAGAAGCAGCAGTCCTCCCACACAGCACTCGTGCTTACAGCTCCTCGGCCATACTTATCTCCCAAGACGGCAGGAAAATATAGTCTTTTGTTCCAGACAAGAGGAGTAGCTCAAATTTGGAGTTCTGTTATCAAGGAGGAGAGGGAGAAAAGGAATAATGTTTTTGAGTAAGTAACTAGCAGTCGCTACCACAAAATCTTCTTGTACTTTCTCATCAGTAATAAACATACTGAACGCCTTTTATATACTATGCAAGGCATTTCAGATTTTGTGCTTGTCCTGGAGGGGCTGGTTAATGAAAGTAGCAGTTAGAATGCCTTTGGCTATAAGTAATTTAAAAAAAAAAAGAAAAGAAAACATCAAAGTACTTAAACAATGAGGAAATGTACTGCAGCACTATAAGAAGCCAGAAGTCAACCAGTCCAGGGTTAGTTAATTCAGCAGCTCTTTGTCATCAAGGACCCAAAATGTTCTTCTCTTCACTTTTCCATCCTCAGTGTGCTGGTTTTATTCTCCAAAATTTTCCCTATGGTCAAAAGATGGCTATAGCAGTTCCACCTTCATATCCATTAAGAGAAAGACAAGGAAAACATTCTCTTAGAAGGAAGGAAGCAGCTCACTTGTACAGCCAGTGGACTTGCAGGAGGATCTAAGATATCCTCACCTATGTATCGGGGGTCTCCGTAGAGATGGTCAAAACAGTAGGGACCACTCTCCACATTGTCTGTCACCATCCATTGGCCTCTGCTTGCTTCCCATTGGCCAGAGCAAGTCAGCAAGTCTAGAGATGGTGTGGAAGGGGACACATAAGGATTTAGATCCCAGGAAGTATGGGTGCTTGGAGGTCATCAGCATAAGTGTATCTCCGGTACTGTGTTAGCCCCTTTGGGAATAGGGAGAGTTCATCTTCAAGAGTTTATAAAATGGTCAGGAGCATGAAGCACAAACTCCTGAGAAGTAGCAAATAAAGATTTAAAGACTTAAATAACATTTCTAAGACAGTGTAAATGTGAAGTCAGGCACAAGGAGAAGTGAACTAACCTGGGCAGCTAGTTGGGTTTTTCTCAAGAGGACTCACAGGGCAGTGAATGTTCCAGGTCTCAGGGTCAGGCCTTCAGGGCTAGTTTTTAACATGTCTAGTGCCCCAGTAGTCACTAGTTTTTAGAGAGATGCCTCAGTCTGAGCTCAAACAAGCTGCTAAGGAGAGGATTCCAGTATGACAGTGACAGTGAAGAACAGAACATGTCAGGCATAGAAGATGTGGAAGATGGAGCTGGGTGTCATGGCGCATGCCTATAATCCCACCGGCTTGGAAGGCTGAAGCAGGAGGATCATGAGTTTAAAGCCAGCCTCAACAACTTAGCGAGGCCTTAAGCAACTCATTGAGACCCTGTCTCTAAATAAAATACAATATAGGGCTGAGGATGTGGCTCAGTGGTGGAGTGCCCCTGGGTTCAATCCCCAGTACCAAAAAGAAAAAAAAAAAAAAGATGTGGAAGATGGGCCTGAACAAAGAACCCATGACCTCAGGAAGCTAGTTCATGTGATGCTAAAGTTCCTTGTAAAGTTGTCCAGTGAACATGCAATTAGAAAGCTGGGAAATCCAAGATGGTGGACTAGGGGGAGGCTGCATTCTTGTCGCTCCATGACTCGGGATTCAAGCAGAGGAAATACTGGTTCTCTGCCAGGCAGCCATTGCTGCCCACCAATCCCCTGCTGTTTACCCCCATTCGTCCACCACAACTGCCCACTGTCTGCCAGCATATCGCCGCCTTTTGAACACAGATGACTCTCTGATCACCACCTATCATTGGCCGTTTGCCCATTTGCCTGCCTTATACCTGCCCATCACCCATCACTCACTGCTGACCACCTGCCATTAGCCTGCAGGCCACCTGTAAACTGCCAGGGATTGCCCACTGCCCGTTGTTGCCTGGAAATCCACTGTCACAGCACTCACAGGTTTGGTTACATGTGGCTACGGCCATCTTGGGACACAGACCAGGGCCTGCAGGTTTGCCGCCACTGCTGCCACCATCTCATGGTATAGCTGCCTCAGTCTGGGGGACACTGGCCAGAGTCTGGAGATATATTGGGGCACCTGCATGTCTGGTTGCACCTGAGGTCTTTCTGCTAGATGTGCTAGTGGCCACCATCTGGCTGCCTCTTTGCAGGGTCATTCCTCTGTGTGAGCACATCCCTGGTGGTCTGTCTGAAAGTTGAAAGGGCACTGAGTTCTTGGGACTGCAGCAAGGCAGGGCCTAGGGAAGCTGAAGCCCAGGTCCATCCAATTGCAACTGGGTTTGTGTGGGTCAGTCTGGGATTGGCAGGCCTGTGGAAAGCCCGAGACTAGGGGCAGTTCCCCAGGGAGAGAACAGGTTGAAGAAACTGGAAAAAACTGGACTCTCTCCAGCTCACTGAAGTAGGGACTGGCTTCAATGGGTGGGAAGACTGGAAGAGGGTGTGAGGGCATCTCCAATTGGCTTGCCCACCCAACTGGTCTGGGACCCATTGGACTGGGCCTAACATCCAACTTCAGAAAACAACACCTATCGCCAGAGAAGGGAAGCTGAGAACATTTTTGAAAGCGAAAGGAAGCAATCATTCAATTTTCCATTGAGACTTTCCTCCTCCTCCTCCTTCTTTCTCTCCCTCTTCTTCTTTTGCTCTCTCTCACACCTCTACCATCTTTGAATCCAAATATTATTCATGTATCAATTTATTGAGGAATGGGATGTCTGAATAGTTTTGTTCTGTATTCTTATATTTTTACTTTTTTAAAAAAATCTGTATATATTTTTCTCTCACCTCTCTGCCTCCCTGGATTCTCCTTCTCACCTCTCTCATACTAACAGCAAACTTCTATTAATTCTTCCCTTGCTCTTGCTATAAATTTTGACCTCTATCTTCTCTCCCTCTCTCCCATAAACATCACACTACTTTTGTTCCCTCATTGTCCATTATTTGAAACAGTAAACCCTTTTAGCAAACTTACTGTTTATATTGTAGACAATAATTGAACATGTCATTTCTGTTTATTGTGACAAAACTGTAGACACCTTAATAGGAGCCATATGGTTTTAAGGTGGTATATTATTTGCATTGGATGCTGTTAATATTGGTCTTCTCCTTAAAGGTGAGGTTCTGGAAGCCTTCAGGGACACTATAAGTCTACAGGGTAGAATCTATACTGCCTCAGATCCATACCACTAGATGAGAAGACACACAAACAACATGAAAAAACAAGGAACAAAGCACCTCAAACAAACCAAAATGTTCCAACAATAGAATTCATAGACAACACAGTAGAAGAAATGTCAGCAATAGAGTTTAGAAAATACATAGTTAGATTGATCTTCAAAATAAAGGATGGTATCAGAGAGAAAATACAGAAACTGAAAGATCACTTCAATAAAAAGGCAGAGATTATAAAAAGGAACCAAGCACAAATCCTCAAAATGAAGGGAGCAATAAACCAAATTAAAAATTCAATGGAAAGTATCACCAACAGACTAGACCACTTGGAAGACAGAACCTCAGACAATGAAGACAAAATATATACTCTTGAAAATAACGTCAATTGCACAGAGAAGATGGTAAGAAACCATGAACTGAACTTCCAAGAAATATGGGATAACATGAAAAGACCAAATTTAAGATTTATTAGAATAGACAAAGGCATGGAGATACAAACCAAAGGAATGCACAATCTTTTCAATGACATCAGAAAATTTCCTAAATCTAAAGAATGACATGGAAAATCAACTATGAGAGGCTTACAGGACCCCAAATGTACAAAATTACAGCAGACCCACACCAAGGCACATCATAATGAGAATGACACACAGGATAAGGATATAATTTTAAAGGCTATGAGAGAAAATAAATCAAATTACATACAGGAGGAAACCAATTCGAATTTCAGCTGATTTCTCAACCCAGACCCTCAATGCCAGGAGGTCCTGGAATAACATTTATCAAATCCTGAAAGAAAAATGGATGCCAACCAAGTTTTAGATCCAGCAAAATTAAGCTTCAGATCTGAAAATGAAATAAAAGCTTTCCATGATATACAAAAGTTAAAAGAATTCACAACTAGAAACCCTGCACTACAGAACATTCTCAGGAAAATAATCCATGAGAAAGAAATGAAAAAAAAAAAAAATGAAAACCAGCAAAGGGAGGAACTACACTAAAGGACAGGTCAATCAAAGGAGAAACTAACTCAAGTTCAAAACCAAAAATAAACCAAAATGACCAGGAATACAAATCATATCTCAATAATAACCCTGGGGCTGGGGTTGTAACTCCATGGTAGAGCGCACGTGTGAGGCACTGGGTTCAATCCTCAGCACCACATAAAAATAAAAATAAATAAGTAAAATAAAGGTCCATTGACAACTAAAAAAATGTTTTAAAAAATAATAACCCTGAATGTTAATGGCCTAAACTCATCAATCACAAGATTTGGATTGTCAGTTTAGATTTTTTTAAAAAGACACAGCAACATCCTATCTTCAAGAGACTCATCTCCTAGGAAAAGACATTCACAGACTGAAGATAAAAAGTTGGGAAAAAACATCACTCACATAGTATAAACAATCAGGGGTTTCCACCCTCATATCAGACAAAATGGACGTCAAACCAAAATTAGTCAGAAGGGACAAAAAAAGACATTTCATACTGCTTAAGAAACTCATACAGCAACGAGACATACCAATTATAAATATATATGCCCCAAACAATGGAGCATCTACATACATAAAACAAACCCTTCTCAAATTCAAGAATCAAATAGACCCCAACACAATAATAATGGGTGACTTTAAAACCTGTCTCACCACTGGATAGATTTTCAAAACAAAAACTAAACAAAGAAACTACAGAACTAAATAATACAATCAATGATTTAGACTTACTTGCCACATATAGAGTATTTCATCTATCATCAAGCAAATATACTTTGTTCTCAGCAGTACATGAATCCTTCTCTAAAAAAGACCATATGTTATGCCACAAAGCAACTCTCAGCAAATACAAAAAAATAGAAATACTACCCTGCATTCTGTCAGATCATAACAGAATGAAAATAGAAATCAATGATAAAATAAAAAATAGAAGTTACTCCAATATCTGGAGACTAAAGAGCATGCTGTTGAATGACGCATGGATAGCAGAAGAAATCATGGAGGAAATAAAAAAATACTTAGAGGTAAATGAGAACATCAATACAACATATCAAAATCTCTGGGACACTAAGAAGGCAGTGCTAAGAGGAAAGTTCATTGCATTGAGCTCATACATTAATAGAATAAAAAGTCAACAAATAGCAATCAACAGATTTATGAAAAAATGTTCAACATCCCTCATTATAAGAGAAATGCAAATCAAAACCACCTTAAGATTTCATCTTACCCCAATTAGAATGTCTTTTATTAAGAATACAGGCAACAACAGGTGTTGGCGAGGATGTGGGGAAAAGGGTACACTCATACATTGCTGGTGGGAGTGCAAGTTGGTGCAGCCACTCTGGAAAGCAGTGTGGAGATTCCTTAGAAAACTTGGAATGGATCCACCATTTGACCCAGCTATCCCACTCCTTGGCCTATACTCAAAGGACTTAAAATCAGATTACTACAGTGATGCAGCCACATCAATGTTCATAGCTGCTCAATTCACAATAGCTAGATTGTGGAACCAACCTAGATGCCGTTCAATAGATGAATGGATAAAGAAGCTGTGGTATATATACACAATGGAATATTATTTAGCCATAAAGAAGAATAAAATTATGGCATTTGTAGGTAAATGGATGATGTTGGAGACTGTTATGCTAAGTGAGATCAGCCAATTCCAAAATCCAAAGGCCGAATGGTCTCACTGATAAATGAATGATGATGCATAATGCAGGGGGGAAAGGTGGCAAGAATGGAGGAAGGATAGATAGCATAGAGGGAAGGGAGGGGTGGGGTCGGGTGGGTGGGTAAGAATAATAACAGAATGTGTGACAGACACCATTGCCCTGTGTACATGTATGAATGCACAGATGGGGTGACTCTACTTTGTGTACAACCAGAGAAACAATAGCTGTACTCCATTTGTGTTCAATGAATCAATAAATAAAAAAAAAAGTCAACTAATAAATGACCTAATATTACATCTCAAAGCCCTAGGAAAAGAAGAACAAATCAACACCAAGGGCAGTAGAAGGCAGGAAATAATTAAAATCAGAGCTGAAATCAATGAAATTGAAACAGAAGAAACAATTGAAAAAATTGACAAAGTTGGTTCTTTGAAAAAATAAATAAAATTGACAAACCCTTAGCTATACTAATGAAGAGAAAGAATGAGAAAACTCAAATTACTAAAATTCGTGATGAAAAAGGAAGTATCATGACAGACACTACTGAAAAACAGAAGATAATTAGAAACTATTTTGAAAATTTATACTCAAATAAAATAGAAAATCTCTTAGACATTGACAAATTTCTAGAGACATACAATCTACCCAAACTGAAGCAGGATGACATACACTTTTTATTTATTTGTTATTTGTTTATTTGAAATATTTTTAGATGTAGATGGGCACAATACCTTTTTTTTTTTTTTTATGTGGTGCTGAGAATCAAACCCAGTGCCTCACATGTGCTAGGCAAGCGCTCTACCACTGAGCCACAACACCAGCCCAACATACACAATTTAAACAGATCTATTTCAATCAATGAAATAGAAAACACCATCAAAACCCTACCAACCAAGAAAAGCCCAGGACCTGATGGATTCTTAGATGAGTTCTACAAGACCTTCAAAGAAGAATTAACACCAATACTCCTCAAATTATTCCATGAAATAGAAAGAAGGGAACCCTTCCAAACTCAATCTATGAGGCTAGTATCACCCTTATGCCAAAACCAAAGACATCAAGGAAAGAACTTCAGACCAATATCCCTCATGAACATAGATGCAAAAATTCTCAATAAAATTCTGGCAAATCACATACAAAAACATATTAAAGAGAGGGCACCATGATCAAGTGGGGTTTATCCCTGGAATGCAACGTTGTTTCAACATACATAAATCAATAAACATAATACATCACATGAATAGACTTAAAGACAAGAATCATGATTATCTCAATAGACTCAGAGAAAGCATTTGATGAAATACAGCACCCCGATGGGTGCGGTGGCACATGCCTGCACTCCCAGCAGCTCAGGAGGCTGGGGCAGGAGGATTGTGAGTTAAAAGCCAGCCTCAGCAAAAGTGAGGTGCTTCTAAATAAAATACAAAATATTCTAAATAAAATACAAAACAGGGCTGGGGATGTGGCTCAGTGGTCTAGTGCTCCTGAATTAAAGCCCCAGTACCCCACCTAAAACAAACAAACAAACAAACAAACAAAAAAACCCAGCACCTCTTCATGTTCAAAACACTAGAAAAACTAGGGATAGTAGGAACATACCTCAACATTGTAAAAGCTATCTATGCTAAGCCCCAGGCCAACATCATTCTAAATGGAGAAAAATTGAAAGCATTCCCTCTAAAAACTGGAACAAGACAGGGATACCCTCTTTCACCACTTCTATTCAACACTGTCCTTGAAACTTGCCAGAGTAATCAGACAGATGAAAGAAATTAAAGGGATATGAATAGGAAAAGAAGAACTCAAACTATCACTATTTGCTGATGACATGATTCTATATTTAGAAGATCCAAAAAATTTCACTAGAAAATTTCTAGAACTTATAAATGAATTCAGCAAACTAGCAGGATATAAAATCAATACCATAAATTAAATGCATTTCTATACATAAGCGACAAATCCACTGCAAGAGAAATTAGGAAAACTACCCCATTCACAGTAGCCTAAAAAAAAACAAAACCCATTTGGGACTCAGTCTAACAAGAGATGAAAGACTCTACAATGAAAACTACAAAACACTAAAGAAAGAAATTGAAGAAGACTTAGAAGATGGAACGGTCTCCCATGCTCTTGGATAGGCAGAATTAATATTGCCAAAATGGCCATACTATCAAAAGTGTTATACAGATTAAATGCAATTCCTATTAAATCCCAATGACGTTCTTCATAGAAAGAGAAAAAGCAGTCATGAGATTCATTTGGAAAAATAAGAGACCCAGAATAGCCAAAGCAATCCTTAGTAAAAAGAGTGATGCAGGAGGCATCACAATACCAGACCTTAAACTATACTATAGAGCAATGGTAACAAAAATGGCATAGTATTGGCCCCCAAATAGACATGTAGACCAGTGGTACAAAATAGAAGACACAGAGACAAATCCACATAAATATGGTTATCTCATACCAGACAAAGGCACCAAAAACATACATTGGAGAAAAAATAGCCTATTCAACAAATGGTGCTGGGAAAACTGGAAATCCATATGTAACAAAATGAAATTAAACCTCTATCTCTCACCCTGCACAAAAATCAACTCAAAGTAAATCAAAGACTTAGGCACTAGAACAGAGACCCTGAGCCTAATAGAAGAAAAAGTATGCCCAAATCTTCACCATGTTGGCGTAGGACCTGACTTCCTTAACAAGACTCCTAAAGCTCAAGAAGTAAAATTAAGAATCAATAAATAGGATAGATTCAAACAAAAAAGCTTCTTCTCAGCAAAGGAAACAATAATGTGAAGAGAAAGCCTACAGAGTGGGAGAAAATCTTTACCACATGCACATCAGATATAGCATTAATCTCCAGGATATATGAAGAACTCAAAAAACTTAACATCAAAGAAACAAATAACCCAATCAATAAATGGGCCAAGGAACTGAACAGACACTTCACAGAAGAAATACAATCGATCAACAAACACATGAAAAAATGTTCATCATCTCTAGCAATTAGAGAATGCAAATCAAAACTACTCTAAGATTTCATCTCACTCCAGTCAGAATGTCAATTATCAAGAATACAAGCAATAATAAGTGTTGGTGAGGATGTGGGGAAAGGTACACTCAGACATTGCAGGTGGGAGTGCAGAATGGTGCAACCACTTTGGAAAGCAGTATGGAGATTCCTCAGAAAACTTGGAATGGAACCACCATTTGACCCAGATATTCCACTCATCAGTTTATACCCAAAGGACTTAAAATCAGCAGTGAGGCAGCCACATCAATGTTTATAGCAGGTCAATTCACAATAGTTGAACTATGGAACTAACCTAGATGTCCTTCAACTGATGAATGAATAAAGAAAATGTGGTACATATACACAAAGAAATATTATTCAGCCTTAAAGAAGAATGAAATTATGGCATTTGTAGGTAAATGGATGGAACTAGAGAATATCATGCTAAGTGAAATAAGTCAATCCCCAAAAAACCAAAGGCTGAATGTTTTCTCTGATAAATGGATGCTGATCCATAGTGGGAGGAGGGGGAGAGAAGAATGAAGGAACTTTGGATTGTGCAGACAGGAGTGAGGACAGGGTGGGGCAGTGGGAATGGGAAGGACGGTGGATTGAGATGGACATTATTACCCTGTATACATGCATGACTCCACTACTGGTGTGACTCAGCACCAGCCAGAGGAAGAAGTCATGCTCCATTTGTGTACAGTGTGTCAACATGCATTCTGCTGTCAGTATAACCAATGAGAACTTAGAAAACCTCCCCTGAGATGGGGCTAGGGAACCCAGATGATGGAGATGAGAAACCTGCATGTAGGGGCAAAGTGAGGGAAGAGAGAGTGTGCTTGAGATCTGGAAAACAGAGTCAGATTTCCCAGCCTCACACAGCAGAGGAGGAAGTGAGGGAGAAAAGCTTGGTATTCCCCAAGAGAAAGCAACAACCACAAATGCAGACTTCAGGTGCTGAGGTCCAGAAAGCCAGCATGCAGCCTGTACTAGAGGGTGAATCTGAGCAGAGAGCCACTTGGGGTGCCAAGAGATGTGCAGAAAACCTAAAGAAGGATAAGGACACGGTATGCACCAGGAAATGAGAAGCAGACATCCTTGGGACAGTGATGATATTTAGCAAAGGAATTTAAGAGGGAAAAAATATAATAAAGTTTGTTTAGTGATAAATTTTTAGCACAATTTTTGATGCCAGTATAAAATTCTGAATTCATAACATACCAGTATATGAGTTCTGTAAATAACGACATGTATTTATGGGAAAAAAAGCTCAGAATTTTTGGGCTCTGGTTTGTCTTTAGAACCCTGTCCATGAGGGGCATTGCTGGCCCATTCCTGAGTCGTAACAGTTCACGTCTGGGCAGGTGGGAAAGCAAGTTTCCTCCATGATGCAGAATAAAACCCCGCTTCCTGAAAAAAAAATTTTTTTAAAAAGACAGCTTGGGATAAATCTTGAATTATTAATGGACTCTGATGGCCTGCTACATTCATCCTCTTTCACTCATTCAAATGTATGTTTTAAATACATTATGAAGAATTTAAGACATAAAGGTATTTAAAAAATACAGTCCAGTAATCCCAGGACTTGGGAGGCTGAGTCAGGAGGATCGCAAGTTCAAAGCCAGCCTCAGCAACTTAGCAAGGCACTAAGCAACTCAGTGAGACCCTGTCTCTAAATAAAATACAGAATAGGGCTGGGGACGTGGCTCAGTGGTGGAGTGCCCCTGGGTTCAATCCCCAGTACAAAAACAAAAACAAAAAATACAGTCCATACTTGTGAAGCATATAGACCTTAAGGGGACAGTAAACCACCATGTCCCTTTCCGATCCCCAAAACCTAGCCAAGTTAAGGGAAAAGTGGAAGCAAGCCTGGGCTGGAAGATGCAGATCCCTCTTATTTTGGAGGCCCCCCAGCTTTGTCTTCCGCACACTTTACATGTTCGCCATGTAAAGCTAACTTCTCGCATGTATGCCAGGACAGTTGCTCCTGGGGACACTGGTCACACAAGCAACCCGAGCAAGTCAAGTCTAGTGATGTCACTGCTTCTGCAGTCTAACATATAACACCCCACTCTCAGTGGCAACTGGCATAAAACTGAGGGCACTGTGGAAAGGGTACAGGTCACTTGTCCAATTGACCACCGTGGGACGAAACGCCTTGAGGGACAGAGGTGGTGTCCTTTCAGCGGGTCACCACTGGTCTCTTGTAAGCTTCCTCAATACATTCTACATCTTGCACGCCATCTCGGGGCACTTCCTTTGGACTTTCAGCAACCTACCCACGGCCCTGGCACAACTGAGCAGTGGACACCAAATGAAGTAAACCTTTACCAACGCAGTTAAAGACCCCTGGACATCCTCCCGAAGTAAACCACCTTCCCCACAGAATTGTCCATTCTCTAAATTTGTTGTCATATGTCCCCGTGCCTGTCTTCATTCTCTAATACAGAATTTTGCCTTGCCATCAGCCACCATTGGGATACCAGTTACAATGTACACAGGTGTGACTAATCAAGACATGCCTGGGACAGGGAGTTGCAGGAATAGTCACCCAAATAACCAGCTGCAATTGTGGTTATGCCCTACAAAGCAAGGGTGCCCCTGACCCGGTGCCCTGGGCATGCACACTGTCTTCATGGGACACTCTCCACCCAGGTAATTCCTGGGTGGCTGTGGTGTCAACCGCTCCTCCACCCGCTTCCCCAAGTGTCTTCCCCTCTCCTGTCAAACAGCAAAACACCTGTCCTGAGCACCGCAGATGACAAGTACTGCCGGAGGAGTCAACTTCCTCCTCTTCCACTCTGAGAGCTGCTCTTTGCTGTGATTCCAGTAGGGAGGACGGCCAAGTGCGCAGGTCTGCTGACGTGGCACTGAAGCAGCTGTGTCAGTGTCAAAGATCACAGGCTGCTTGGTACTGGGGATTGAACCAAGGACTTCATGCAAGCATTCTATCACTGAACGACATCCCCAGCCCTTTTTTAAATTTTATATCGAGACAAAGTCTCACTAAGTTGCCCGAACATCAAACTTTCGATGTACCTGCCTCCGCCTCCCCAGTAGCTGGGAAGTGTGTGCCCGCACTGGATTGTGATGCTACGATTTTTGACCCAAACTGGGTTCTTTTCCCTCTTGGAGTCATGGGATTAATAACAAAACCAAGAGTCTATTGTGCAGAGAAAGGAGAAACCAGGAGAAGTAATTCTCAGCCCAGCTCCTCCCTGAGGATGAGGGTACTTTTCAAGAGTGAGGGGCCAGTCACGTGGTGCACAACCGTAATCCCAGTAACTGGGGCCTGAGACAGGAGGATCGCAAGTTCAAGGCCTCAGCAATTTAGTGAGACCCTGTCTCAAAATACAAATTTTAAATAATTAAAAAAGTGATGTGGCTCAGTGGTAAAGTATCCCTGGGTTAAATCCCCAGGACCAAAATAAATAAATTAAAATAAAACAAAGAGTAAGGGAGGAAAGGGGCATACTTCAGTTAAAAGTAGGATTATTTATGACTGCTTGGGAGGGGGCTCTTACATGGGCCTGTTGCAATCAGGGTCAGAGGCCCACGAGCCTGCGATGGTCCTAGCAGGCAGGAATTTTACGGGGCCATATGTTACAGTGATCTATTTGACAGTGAATCTGAGTGAACAGCAGGTCCACATGGTCCTTTATGTCTGAAACCAACTGGTTTTGCCTGGTTCCATTTTGTACCTGGCTCCACAACAGCAACCAAGGTCCTGGAAGTCTGCACTGGCCAGCTGGATGTCTAGTCTGGAACAGAGCTGTGATTAGCAAGGAGGACTGCTTTTCTGGATTTGGGAGGGTGTTAGCCTGGTGACAGGGACTGTGAAGAGATGGAATGTCTCAGGTCAAGAGCCAACATTGCCCTGGGCTGCGTGAGGCTCCTCAGCAGCCGTTTGTCTTCACCTCTGTATCTGACCTAACATTCTCAGGACTGATAAATAAGTTCCTTGAAATGCAGATATGGCTAAGCTTCGCAGACCTCATGCCACCACCAAACCTAAAGCTGAGCATGCTGTGACATCTGAAACACATAGAGATTTCCTAGCCTGGCTGCTGCCTACCTGATGCACCCCGTGCCGTTGGTAACATATTAATGCATGGCTTGTTCTGTGACTATAAAAGTTCACGTAACCTCTTCCATGAACATGGAACATGGAACAAGCATGTCATTCGAGGTAACTTGAATCCGTGTTCCCAGGTTCATTATTTTGTGTGGACAGTCTCACTTACTCTGAGCAACAGCTAGTTCCGGGGAAATCACAGACCAGCAGTACCCCTGCAAATTCTCACGCATGCCCGGGAGTCACATATACAAGTCACATATACAAGAGCCAAGTCCTCCCTTTGCGTCTGAACTGCCCCCAGATCAGGGGTGTGGGTGTGAGTGTGGTGGGTGGATTTGTTTGGCATAGACCTTCCTTGGAGATAACCCTCCAAATGAGAGCAAACTCTCTTGCCTCTGTGATCAAAATTATGCAAACACCCGCACTTCACTTCTCAGGATAGAACATCCTGGAAACACCAGTTGGTGGTCACCTGACCTCTCGGTGTTGGTACTCTTTGTCCTTAGGTGTGGAGCTCCTCTCTGCCCCAACCCGTGTACAGGAGAAAAGGGTTAACTGCCAGAGGAGTGTTGGCGGTTTTTCTATTTATTACCCCCAAAATTTATCTACCCAATAAATACACAAGAGCCAATACTCTTTTAATGAGAGGGGGCATGAGGGTCTGGCCATACCAGCTCTGGCCTCTTACAATAATAACAAGTAGCCCAACTCTCTTTTATTTATAGACACACAGGTAAAGGGGGCAACAAATGGGAGGAGCTGCTTCTGTGATGGACAGGATAAGGTGGAGTTAGGGTATAATTCCAGAAGGAGACAGGGAACCACTCCCACACAGCACTGCGTGCCTCTTGGCAGTTCCTAGAGGCCAGTCATCTGTGTCACATGGCTCAACCTAGTCTAATTCTGATAAATAAGAATGGCTTCCCACACTTAGGTTCTGTCCTTGTTCACATTGCAATGGCCTCCCCTTATCCATGGGGTGTCCATTCCAAGACTCCCAGTAGATGCCTAAAATTATGGGGGTACTGAACCCTTGATTTACTATGTTTCCTCTAGATACACACACCTATCATGATGAAGCATGATTTTTAAATTAGGTATCCTAACAACAATAATAAACACTTATTTTAAAGAAGAAAAACAAAAACCAGAACAATTATAACAATATACCATAAAATAAATTGCCAAGATCACTACTCCTGTGCACTGGGGCTATTGTTAAGTAAAATAAGAGTCACTAGAACATGGCAGTGATCCCATGATAGACGACGGGATAACTGAGACGGCTACGGAGTGACTGTCAGGTGAGTAGTATACACAGCATGGACCCACTGGACAAAGAGCTGGTTCACATCTGGCAGGGCAAAGCAGGATGGTATGATATTTCATCACACTAGGTGAAATCTAGAACTTAGGAACTGTTTATTTCTGGAATTTTCTGCAATTGATCATAGGTAACTGAAACTATGGCCAGAAAACCCCTGATGAGTGGGGACGACTGTGCTAAATCTGTACTTCCAAAGTATAATTGAGTATAACAAAACACTTTGTGGTCAGTTCTCCTCCTCTCCATTCTCTTCCTCAGTCGGATGCTACCTACTCTGTTGCTCTCCATTCAGTCCCTGTCTGATCAACACCCCTTTTTCTCCCTGGGGAACACAAAGGAATCTCTTGAAACCAGGAAACTGCGCTTAGCTACTAGGAATTGGGTCTCAGTTTTAGCCTGTGCCTCCTCTCCCCATTCCCATTGGTGAAGGCAAACTTCTCCCAATCGCCTGCTCTTCGGGAAAGAGAAAGACTGTTTTAAGGCCAAGAGCAAGCCCTCCCTGCCGCAAGGCAGGAGACTGTCAGGGCCTCCCCAGCACCAGAGGTCAGTCATACAGCATTAACCTGGAGCCCCACCCACAGACCGTGGAGACTGGAGACCTGCAGGTGATGGAGCAGAGGGGCCCTGGCCACAATGACTGACCCCCACAGTAGCATGGGTCAGTTATATGGCTTCTCTAGAACTGAAAAGCTGCCCCTGAAATGGATTTGGTCACTCTGCCTTTGGCCAGTCCATGCCTGTGATAAGTCGTTTCTATTCTAACAAGCAGGCAGGAGTTGGTAAAGTCAGCTGGGTGTGGACTTCAACCACTGGACAACCAAGGTTCTCCCTGCAGCCTGGGTCACAGAGGGTGTAGAGGGCAGCGGTGTAGGTATGAGGCAGGATGGAGAAACCGGGAGCGAGGAATCTAAAGGAGGCCTCCCCCCTGTGTCTTACAACTTGCTGAAATACCTCAGTTTTTCTTCTATAGGCAGAGAACCCAGCTCTGGGACAATTTTTTTTTTTCACTTTTCCTGGTGTCTCAAATTTTACACCCAGTATTCACCCTTGAACCCCATCTTTAAATTCACTTACATTTACCAAGTCACAGAGTCTCCATTGACTGGGATCCCAGCACTTCGAAAGCAGCTAGGATATTATAACAACGTTTTCTGTCACAAAAAAAAATTGTGTTGTCCTCCCCTAATTAAAGGTCCATTGTCCTTGCATGTGGTGGCTCGTGCTTGTCATCCCAGCTACTTGGGAGGCTGAGAAGGAGGATTGCAAGTTCCAGGCCAGCCTCAATAACTCAGCGAGATCCTGCTTCAGAAAAATAAAAAGGGCTGGGGAGGTGACTGAGGGGTAGAGCACCGTAGGTTCAACCCCAGTGCAAAATTAAAAAAAAAAAAAAAAAAAGTCCATCGCTGAGGCAAAGGGCAGGGTGACTGTGTCATCCTGTGCTTCTGCACGTGCCAAAAGAGAGATGCCATGCTTTTGTGTGACTGCAGGATTTGTCATACCTTGTTAATTATAATCCCTCTTCTGATTCAGTCCTTAAGATGTATTGACACTGCGTATCTTCATGCTTGTGAGTCATTCTGCCGTTTTAATTCGGAATATTTCATCCCTTACCTTGGTTGTGTGTGTCTGTGTGCATGTGCGTGTGC
The DNA here is from genome assembly GCA_020662805.1 of Glaucomys volans. Taxonomy (NCBI): domain Eukaryota; kingdom Metazoa; phylum Chordata; class Mammalia; order Rodentia; family Sciuridae; genus Glaucomys; species Glaucomys volans. Next base: position 487,710 of record JAJEJO010000201.1, on the reverse strand, counting down.
GTGTGCGTGTGTGTGTGTGTGTGTGTGTGTAAGGGCTTCTCAATTATCTATGAGAACTGAAAAAATACACTGTTTTCAGATGGGAAGTTATTAATGCCTCTCAGTGCCAGAGGACAGAAAAATCACTTTTTGAATCAATTTTGTTTTGGAGGAGTGGTCCTGGTGATCAAACTCAGGGCTTCCCGCATGCTAGGCGAGTGCTTTACCTCTGAGCTACACCTCCATCTCCAAGACAAGCTGTTTTTATGCATGGGAGGGACTAACCAAAATCACAGAAGTTGGCAAAATTTTAAAATGTGGGTGAGAATAGAGAAGAGGGGAGACTTGCTGAAGCATGGGGTGTGAGGGGTTGGGGCCAGATTTGGGAAGACCTTGAATGTCAGACTGAGCTGAGTTTACAGGTCATGGGGCCACAGAAAGTTCTTAAGCAGGCCCCATCATGAGCCTCTTTTTTTTTTATTTTGAGACAGGGTCTCACTAAACTGCCCAGGCTGGCCTGAAACTTGTGATCCTCCTGCCTCAGCCTCCTGAGTGGCTGGGACTACAGGTATGTATACAGCACCTGGCTTAGAAAGTACATTTTTTAAAAGTATTTTTTAGTTGTAGATGGACACAATACCTTTACTTATTATTTTTATGTGGTGCTGAGGATTGAACCCAGTGCCTCACACACACTAGGCAAGTGCTCTAACACTGAGTTACAACCCCAGCCCCTAGACAGTACATTTTTATTGGAAATGCCATTCTTATTTTTTTAAAGGGGGATTAAGAAACAATAGGTCCTGTATCCATAGAAGACTTGCTTTTGACTATTTTTTCCTTCCATTTTTATAGCTGTGAGAAATATTGATGAAATAATTTAGTAAGTGGGATTAGAATGAGAGTTATTGTAGCAACGTCACTCAATTCTCTAATCTTCCAATTTATATGCCAAAAACCCAGTATTCTATTTTAAGAAGTTATTTCTGATCTATCTGCTGAAAATCCACATGATCCTCCTTCCATTTTGTTGGGAACAAAGAACTGGAATACCTGATTACAAAAAAATGTCACCAACTACTTAGAATCATTTCCCCTGTCAATACGGTGTTTTGTCTCTCTGTGTGGCCCTTTGGAGATTATTATACCCATGACAAACCCAATAGTGAAATTTTGAGTAGAACAAAAATACTTTGGTAAAGTGAGAGGGTGCAATTGTGAACGAATTTCTGAGTCATATCAATTTCAGAAATGAGTATATATGAAAGTCCAACCCTAGGGCTGGGAACCTGGAACATCTGCCTAGCATAGGCAAGGGACTTTCTATCCCTAGTACCATAAAAAAGAAAAGTTCAAGTTCTAGAAACAGATTCCCAAAGGCTCTTTGTTCCTATGCGCCCCTTGTATCCTGCAGTTTGATGGCTTCTGCTTTGGACACCTTGTTGACTAAGTGCCTGAGTATTCTCAACCTCCTGTATCTCAAGTATAATGACCCAAGATACCAGAATCAACAAGGGTCCATTAAGACAGAAACAGGGGCACCACTCTCACATTCAGGGAGCGTAATGACTAGGAAAGTGCGGGTTGTGGAAACTGCATAGAATATATGTCCAGAATTTTGATGGTTCACAGTATAAATAGCTTAAAAACAAAAGCTCTGATTTTAAAACCTAAACCAAAGGAGTCATTCTGTTAGTGGCTGAAAGTTAAGTCTTGAGTATAAAAGTTATTGCTCTAATGATTAAAAACAAAACAGATAATGGCAGTGGTGTTGGTAGGTGGAGTCTTCAGAAGGCAGAAGACATCTGCAGAAAAGTACGACTGAAAGAACTAGATAGATTCTATGATGGCACAGGGGGTCGCGCAGCAGAGCAATCCCACAGCACTGGGTCTCCATCCAAGTGGCTCTCAGGAGGACCCCAGAGAGACGGAGCAATGTCTGGAGATGCTTTGGGGGAGAGGCGGAAGGTCCCACTGACAGCTGGTGGGTAGAGGCCAGGGACGTTGCTAAACATCTTACCATGCCTAGGACAGCCCTCCACCCAAGGAACTGTCTGTCCCAAATGTCAACAGTGAAACATCAAAACCTTGCAAGGTGATGGGCGTGGCACACACCTGTAATCCCAGTGGCTTAGGAGGCGGAGGCAGGAGGATCACAAGTTAAAAGTCAGTCCCAGCAATCTAGTGAGGCCCTAAGCAACTTTGTGAGACCCTGACTCTAAATAAAATATAAAAAGGGGCTGGGGATATGGCTTAGTGGTTAAGCATCCCCAGGTTCAATCCCCAGTACCAGAACAAAAACAAAAACAAAAAAACCCAAAACCCACCTTGCAGGGCAGCTGAGTTTGAGCCCTGGGTATGCCATTTGTTAACTGTGTGACCTGAACTAGCTGCTTAAGGTTCCTGAGGCTCAGGATTCTCATCTGCAGAGTGGACAGATGATAACAGTTAGCATGGTTGAATATTATGTGCCAGGCACTACTCTAAGGGGTGTTTGATTTCACCTTGTGAGGGGCTGTTACTGCATTTACAGATCAAACTCATAGAACATGCCCCGAACACAGTAAGCAGGAACACTCAACTGTCAGTTCTCACGTTTAAAAAACAGTTGAGCTAAGCGTATTTTCACTGTTACCAGCAGCTCTGGTCATTACTGAGCCCAGGTTCTCCCACCTCCTTACCTAAGGGAACATTTTTTCTGTGTTTAGAAAAACCAATGAACTTCAACCATCTTTGAAAGGAAAAGAAAGTGAAATGCAGGGGTGTGGCTCAGTGCAGCGCTTGCCTAGAATGTGTGAGGCACTGAGTCCCAATCTCAGCACCACATATAAATAAAGGTCCATGGACAACTAAAAAAATTTAAAAAAAAAAAGAATGTGAAATGTATTCTCTGGATTCACTCTGTAGTTAAACATTTGTCTACCAGAGGAAGACTTAACACTTACTTTATTGTAAGGTGGGAATAATCGAATAATGACAAATTTATATTACCTACTGTGATGTTTTATGAGGACAAGAGAGCCGAGATAAGAAGGGACCTGATCTAGTACCAAAATATGAATTATTCCCCAGTAGCAAAACACAGGGAGGGCTTCAGTGGGCCTACCTTATTGTCATTTATTGTTATATAGAGAGCCTCACGTTTAACTACATGATATATGTGAAGAGCAGGCAAACCAGTCCAAATAACGCCCTCGATCTCATCCACGCTGGTGCTTAGTCTTCATCACCCTCCTCTCTTCTTTGACTTCCACCTAGCAGCAAATTACAGGCTCCACTTTTACAAGCAAATAACTTTCCCCTAACCCATCCCTATTCACCTGCACCAAGCCCCCTCTTCTTTGGATTACTGCACTTGCCTCCTAGTTAATTCTCAATTTACTCTCTATATTGCAGTCCTAGTGGATGTTCTTTGTTACTGCCTAAAACCTTCCAAGGGTTTCCACCTTATTCAAAAGATCAAGTTGTTCAGAGGGGCCCACAAGCCCATAACGTAGCCCTCTCCTGTCTTTTCTCCCTGATGTACTGTAGCCCCCTCTGCCTCGAGGCCTTGGCACTTGTTCTTTCCCGTCAGCAAGGTCAGTTCTCTCACTTCAGGTCACAGCCTAAATGTCACTTGATCGGAAGCCTGTCCAGAACGCACTAGGTGGGCTTCATCACAGGACACGTGTACTCTCTAGACCTTTCGCTCCTTTTCTTTTTTCTTTTTTTAAAAAAATGTTGTTAGTAACTGCTTGAAATAAACTGCTTTACCACCTGACACACACACGGGGGTAAACTTATGGTGCAGAACTTGCTGCTTCAACTCCGGGCCTGAGTCTAGCATAGTGCCTGGCCCTTGAGCCACTCAACATTTGTTCCGTAAATCCCCGACTGTCGCTCTGTGTCGTGCCCAAGTGACATCCGAAAGGCCTCTCCTGAAGCTCCATGGCACTTTTCCAACAGTCTGGGAGCCACTCAGGCCGGAGGGGCCCACGACCCCCTTCACCATCTGCAGAAATAAGCGAACTTGAGATGCGCAGGCATCAAGGGCCTGGCAGTTCCACAACCCTGGGGCCACTAGGCCAAGCTTGCGAGGATTGCGGGTGCCAGGAGCGCGGAAGCCAGTCCAGAGGGGGCCGAGCTCCGGGCGGCGGAGGCTCTGGGCCGCCGTGCAGGCTCCTGTCTCTCCGGAGCGCTGAGGCCCGGGAGGAGCGCGGCTCATGGCGGCCGCCGTGGGGCCCCAGGCAGGCTCGGCTTCTGTCAGCACTCAGCTGTGCTCAGCCGGGGGCGGTGCTCCGCGCGCTCCAGAACAGGCACCTCGGCGGGGACCGAGGGAAGCAGAGTGCCCTAACCTGGCTGGGACGTCTCCGCCGGCCCCCTCGCTTTAGAAAGGGACCCGGCGCGTCCATCATGGCTGCCGGCGACGGCGCAGCGAGGGGCAACTGAAAGCAAATGGCGCCCGGCGCGCGGCCAGGCCCGGCCGGCCCACGGCGGCGGGGCAGAGGGCCCCCAGGGCCCTTAGGAAGGCCAGCCATGGACCTGAAGGTCCTGCGGGCTGCTGGCACTGCACACCCTGAAACTTGGCCACAACATGGAGGACGGTTATTGTCTCTGCAAAGCAGCTTGCACAAGCAGGCCTCAAGTTCGTCCTGCGGTCGGAACCCGGCAAAATCCTCTATTCTCTAAACAGAATGCGTTACGCTTACTGCGTATCTTCGCAATAGTGGGCCGGGTAACGACGTAAAGAATGTTACGTCGCGCCGGAGGCTCTTCCCCCACCCCGCTCCACGTTCGGGTTCAGTTGGCGCGAGAGCTCTACGCCCTCTCCGTACTTTGTTTTTCTTATCCCAACCGCAGAAAGCGCCCATCTCCGCAAGTGACGTAAAACGCTTCCAAGAATCGCCGTAGTACCCCGTGGACCCCCTCGGGCCATTCCGAGACGCTGTTTACGTATCGTCTCCGACGTACGTAGCGTTAAGTTGGAGCAGTCTCAGCGGCGGCCGCCATTTTGTGCAGTCGCTGGGAAGGAAGGAGACGCCTGAACCGCGGCACTGCCGGGTTTGAGCGTAGCCAAACCTACCCACCGTTTTTATAACCCCGATTCTCTGTGTTTTGCTCCCGTCTCCGACGAGAGAGGCGGCGACGGTGGCGTCTGCGACGGGAGACAGCGCGTCGGAGCGAGAGAGCGCCGCGCCTGCCGCCGCCCCAACAGCGGAGGCGCCGCCGCCATCGGTCGTGACCAGACCGGAGCCGCAGGCCCTCCCGAGCCCGGCCATCCGTGCCCCGCTCCCAGATCTCTACCCATTTGGGACCATGCGCGGAGGCGGCTTTGGGGACCGGGATCGGGACCGGGACCGCGGAGGGTAAGGGGAGGCCGGGGAGCGGAAGACCAGGCCGCGCGCGCGTGGGGCGGGGGACGCCGTGGCGGCGGCGGCGGCCCGAAGCACGGGCCTCGCCCCGGGGTCGCTGGGGCCCGGGGGGCGGCGGCTCAGCCGAGCGGGGCCCCTCCTTGCGGGCTGCCGTCGTGGCGGCCGGGCCCCGCCCCGGGGGAGCGAGCGGGAGGGGCGCCGCAGCCCCGGCCCCAGCCCCGGCCCGGCCGCCGCGCGGAGTCATTTGATCTCCAGGCCGCAGCCTCCACCTGGAAGGAAGGCGAGTGGACGTTCCCGGTCGGCCGCGGGAGAGCCGAGCGCCAGACGGCCTCCTGCGGGTGACGTCTCTGGCGGTCACTGGCAGTGGCACCAGAGTCTTAAAAATCACTTTTTCTCTCCTGATCTTTATTTCTTGCACCCAGGCAAGGCAGGCCCTCTACCCTGGGCTGCACCCCACTTCTAATTTTGAAACACAGGCTTTTATCCCCTTCGGTCACAGCTGGAATAATTGAGAGGAAGCATTGGAATGTAAAGCAGTGGAGTTAGTTGGTGTCTAAATGATAGTGTTTGGGGAAGAGAGAGTTGGGTGGCGGTTTTGTACTTTAAATTGTTTAGTGTGCCTGCGGCCCGAGCCCCCCCTCCACCCCCGTCATACTGCAACATTAACTTCTCAGCCTAATAGGAAGTTTTTGGTGTTGTAATGCCATGGTTACAACATCGAGGTTGGACTTCAATTTCGGACTAAACCTGAAGTCCTGAGATACTGAGATTCAAATCTTTTATAAGTTTAAATGACTACATTGCTTAAGAGATATTTGGACAGTCATCTATTTATAAAAGTGATATATATAAAGAGCAGTGTGATTTTGGAAAATCTTTTTGTGACCCTCTATTTCTTCATCTGAAGGAAAGAGTAATGCCCTCACTTTGTCGTGTTCTCAGGAATTAAGAGAGAACGTGTGCGGTGAGGTTGTCTTGCTGTAGTAGCTGTTCAGTTAATGATATTCTTTACAAACATTTTTGTCTTTTTGGTTCAAATGCACAACTATCAGCCTTAGTCTCAGGCACTGCAGTTATCACTTAATTAGCAAAGTAAAAATCTTTTCAATTAAAATATTGATCTTAGTGTCCAATTTGAAGGGGAAGGCTACACATAGAATATTTGCCTAGTGTTTCACAGCTCAAAAGTGGATTTCAATACCACCACTTAGAAAAACATCTAGGAAGGTTGAAAGGGATCCAGTAATTCCTCTCGAAGTTTTACACTTTACACTCAATACGTTTTTCCTAGAGAAGTCCCTGCACATGGCACCCCAAGATCCGTGTACAAAAATGGTTTTTACCGATATTGTTCCTGTCAACAGGATATTGGAAACAAATGTCTGGGTAAACTGTGGGTGTTCTTATTTGAATACAGTACAATAGCGGGAAAGAAAAAAAACTTGGTTCGGCTGGGAAGACTCACACATTTTGAACTAAAAGCTAAAAGTTTTGTAGTAAGACACAAGTGTAAGGGTACATACAAATACGACAGAACTATAAAAACCAGGGGGAGGGCTGGAGCTCAGTTGGTAGAGAAATTGCCTTGCAAGCACAGGGCCCTGGGTTCAATCCCCCAGCACCGCCAAAAAAAAAAAAAAAGCGATAAGCTGGGCACAGTGTTGCATACTTGTAGTGCTGAGGCAGGAGGATTGAAAGTTAAAGGCCAGTCTAAACCATGTGGTAATAATACCCAGTCTCAAAAAAGGGCTGGGGTTATGTGTGGCTTATTGGTAGAATACTTGCCTAGCATGCCTGAGGCTTTGGGTGCTTCCCCAGTACTGCTTTAAAAACAAGGGAATGGGTAACAGAATTGAAGGCAGTGGTTAATGGTGGGGCTTTGTAAGCCTGAAATAGGCACGTGCAGGATGCGTGTTTGGTTAAACATTTCCTTTCACCATATTTATGCTTTAACAATAAAATTATTTGTAAAGAGAAGAAAGTTTCTGGTCCATACTTTATCCCTAATTGGGTTGTTGAGTATTAGATGACATTTTAAAAAACAAAAAGCTTTTTTTAAAAGCCTCAAACAAAGTGGCATTCTTCCCTAAGTTCTGTGCCCTAACTCTGCTTTCCCTGAATTTTCCTTTAAAATTTGAATTGCTATTGTTTTCATCTTCACTAAATGTTACAGAGCTGAATTGTTGTGCCTGTGTAGCCCCCCCCAACAGAGGGGATAGATGAGGTCAGCCTGTATATGAATGGTCCAAAAAAGTTGTGCATTGCACATTTAAACAGGTATGATTTGTATTTTAATAAATGAATCTTGGGCTGGGGCTGTAGCTCAGTGACACAGCACTTACCTAGCATGTGTGATGCCCTGGGTTTGATCCTCAGCACCACATAAAAATAAATAAAAGCATACTGTCCACCTACTACAAAAAAAATTTTTTTTTGATCTTGAGGTCTTCAGAGCTGAATTTTTTGCATAGCTACATTTAACCATTACTACTAATTTGATAAAAGTAATTAATGAACAGCATAGTATACCAGAGAGTAGGATATGGGTATGTGTAATGGGTGGCATGGATATGCTCAAGACCTAGGTGGGGGAAAAGACTGCCTTGAATTTTGAGGTCAGCAATATAAATAAAGACAGCATATTTTATAAGAACTTTATGCTTCAAATTATGTTTTTAGTATAGGGTGCTATGTTTTGAATAATAAGCCAGGGAGAAAAAAAGTGAGAGTGTTCAGTTTAGAATAAGCCATAAAAAGAGGTCTGGGTATGTAACTCAGTGTAGAGCACTTGCCTAGTCTGTGTAAGGCCCTGGGTTTGCTTGCCATATTCTTCTAGAATTTTTTTTTTTTCTCCTAGATCATTTGTTTAAGGTTTGGATAACACTGGCATATAGCAGGATCAATGGAAATGATACTTCAGAACCACATAAATTTTATATGATGTGGGCTGACAATCTAGCAGTTGGGCTTTAGCATTTTTATTTTCTTCTTTGCAAGACTGATAATTAAAAACTAATGCTAGGCAAGTGGTTTACCACTGAACTAGACCCTGCAGCCCTTTTAAGCTGCTTAGGCTGACCTTAAACTTGAGTTCCTCCTGCCTCAGCCTTAAGTAGCCAGGATTAGAAATGGGTGTGGTGGTGCAGGTAGGCTGTATTTCTTGGAAGAGTCCCTGTTTCATTTACAAGTGGGGGTGGTGACCAACCAGGTGTTGAGTCTTAAGCCTGAGAGCATAGTAAAGATAGTGATATATGTCCTCTCTCTTGAGTGCATGTGTGGTGATGGAGATTGAACTCTGGACTTTGTGCTTGCTAGGCAAGTGCTCTGCCCAAGCTGTATCCTCAACAGCTACATGTATTCTTATACTGTTAAAGCTTTTCCTCTTTTGTTTCTTGATTTCTCCTTACCTATTCAGCAGCAGTACAAATGAAATGAAATTAGCCAAGTTCTGCCCACTGAGATACCCAGTGATCCCAATAAAATTTCCTGTCAGGAATCTTTGTATGTTTGTATTTATTTGTAAATAACTAGCTAGTCCCAAAGCCAAAAGTTTCTAATAGTTTGAGTTACTAGAAATTGAAGCTCTTTAGAATAAGTACTGCTGAACTTTCTACAAAAGGATTTTATGAGTGAGTGAGAGTGGAAGCAGCAAATTGGATTCAGTACAGTGTTTTACATGGAAGAAGTAAATGGAATGAAAAAAAATCCTATACAGTTTGTATACCAAAGCCATATAGTCTTGTAGATTAATTTAGGGAAATGAAGGCTCTGATACATTTTAGGTTTAGCTAGTTGCCATGTTTGTATTACTTAGCTCTCCTATTTTAACAGGTATATAAACAGGAAATTGATGTAATTTGCTATATTTGAAAACCTTCCCTAAGGCAGGTGCTGGGAGGCCAGAGCAGGAAATTGCAAGTTCTAGGCCAGCCTGGGCAACTTAGTTCCTGCTTCAGATTTTTTAAAAGGGACTAGGGACGTAGCTTGGGTAGTAGAGCACCCCATGGTTCAACCCTAGTACTGACGGGGGAGGGATGAAAAAAAAATCCCTTTAATAAGATTTATTGAAGGTTTCTTCTGTCAACTAATAGAACTGTTTGCTTAGGGCTGGGGAGATAAGGTAAAGATGGAGGCAAGAGGAAGGAAAGCTCATTAACCTCTGTTCTGGTTGCTTTGAATGTTAACATAAACTAAATTGAGGTGAAGGCCGTCTCACTACTCCATTTGAGGTCCTAGTAGTTTGCCTTTGCAGATTTGGAGTTGAACAGTGCTTATCACGGTATAAAGGAAGGAGGGGTCCATGAGCTGTTTCAAGATTGGGAGATTCGATTGATTTGTGTTTTTCTCTCTGATGACAGTCTTTTTAAAATTATTTTTAATTTTTTTAGTTGTACATGGACACAATAAAATTTAATTATTTTTATGTGGTGCTGAGGATCAAACCCAGTACCTCACATGTGCTAAGCAGCTGCTCCACCACGGAGCCACCACCCCAGCCCCGCTTGCCCACAATCTTGCCCTTAATTTAAAGCTTAAACTAATGTCCTCTATTACACAAAATAGGCCCTTGTCTCTGTTTTCTTTAGTGTCTCCAGCACCACTTAAAACAGTGTCTGGTACATATTGGCACCAACTATTTGACTATATGAGTGCAATTATGCTAACTGGCACTGAGTGCTTGCTCTGGCAAGTAATGTTTTAAGTACTTCACACACATTCCATCTTCAAAACTTACACAATCTGTAGTACTTTTCTTTCTGCTCTACCTAGGACACCAAGGCATTGAGAAGTAAATGGTTTGATCCAGATCAAACATTAAGGAGCAGAATTTAAATTCAGTTATACTTATAGCAGTGTTGTTGTGTAGTAAGGAAGTTTTAAACACTCCGTATCTTCAAGTTCATGTATAAAATGGTCTTTTTGGAGGGAAACTTGTAGTATCCTAAGTCAAAGTTTGTGTACCATCATTGTGACATATGAGATGTATCACTTTAAAAATACTAATGAACCAAGGGCTGGAGGTTTAGTTCAATGGTAGAGCTCTTGCCTTACCAACACATGCACGGCCCTGGGTTCAATCCCCAGCACTGCAAAAAAAGAAACTAAGGAATTTTTGATGTTTCTAGATTTGGAGCAAGAGGTGGTGGTGGCCTTCCCCCAAAGAAATTTGGTAATCCTGGGGAGCGTTTGCGTAAAAAGAAGTGGGATTTGAGTGAGCTCCCCAAGTTTGAGAAGAATTTTTACGTGGAACATCCAGAAGTGGCAAGACTGACTCCAGTAAGTGAGAGAGTGAGAGTGTATGTGTGTGTGTTTTACTTCTTTTATACAGATAAATGAGCCAAATAGACATATTGGCCAGAATTTTCTTGTATACAGCTGTTGGAGGTTTGTATTTTTATTCTAGTATATTCTCTTCTCAGATACTTATTAAGACTGGATACTCAGGATAGGGACCAATTTAAATAAGCATATAGCCGGGCGCGGTGGCGCACACCTGTAATCCCAGCACTTGGGAGGCTGAGGCAGGAGGATCTCAAGTTCAAAACCAGCCTCAGCAACTTAGCGAGGCCCTAAGCAACTCAGTGAGACCCTGTCTCTAAATAAAATACAGAATAGGGCTGGGGATATGGCTCAGTGGTGGAGTGCCCCTGGGTTCAATCCCCAGTACCAAAATAAATAAATAAATAAATAAGCATATAGTACATTGCTTGGTTGTCATTTGTTGAGTGTTTCCCAACCTATTTGTCATACATGATTTTAACTATTTTATATTAGGTGGATTTTTTTTTAACAATTTAAATAATTTAAAAAAACAAATTGACAGTGTATACTCTTTTTAACCTCATTATAATATTTGTTTTAGCTTCTACCCCTGAAATGGTTTTTTGTTAAGACAAAAAATATAATGAAAAGAGCATCTGGGCCTAGGCAGGCTTCACATTTTCTCCCTTTTCCTAGATCTGTCCTTAGGCACAGGTTACTTTTTCTGTCCGAGTATGTTTTCTCCTAGGTAAAGTGGAACCCTTGTCCACTGGTATCATTTAGCTCACAGAGTTGAAGTAATATATATGAGAAAACATTATGTTTAGCTTTGTTAATGTAAATTGGGTAGTACTTGTTCAGCTGGTTTGTAACAAAGTTTTGAATATTGAGAATAATTCATACTAACTAGTCCTCATTTTTTTCATAGTATGAGGTTGATGAGCTCCGCCGAAAGAAAGAGATTACAGTGAGAGGAGGAGACGTTTGTCCTAAACCTGTCTTTGCCTTCCATCATGCTAACTTCCCACGTGAGTGTTCTTAAATTAAGAATTTTAATTATTTAAGTTGATTGAATGGTAAAACATGAACATTAAGTTATTTGAAGGTTTTCAACTAGGCTCAGGATTTTGTTGAAAAAATATGTATAAACCTTTTGTGGAGGTAATAATTTATTTCATGTCATGGTTCCAAAAATTTTTAAACCTGCTCAAGACAAATATCTTGTTGCATAAAAAAATTTTGCATACTCGTCTGTTCTACAGTTTAGACTGGGAAAAATGTATTTTATTTATTTATTTATTTTTTA
>JAJEJO010000201.1:388570-475802 GCA_020662805.1 Glaucomys volans | reverse complement strand
CCCACTGAGGTTTTTGCTTCTTCCTTTTATAAAACAGGATAAGGTTGATTTATAAGTGAAAAAAAAATAAATTAAACAAAAAAAAAAAAAAAAAGGTGTGCCCATGATGTTAGAAGCTTTTGGATAGTGGTTTTCAAAAATAACAGTGAGCTGATCAGAGTTTTGGTTTTAAAAAAAATAATAAACTTATCAGAGAGATGCAAAGCTAGGTAAATCTTACCTTTGGTAAGCTTGATAAGTTCTTAAAACCTGTTTTGTCTGCATCCTTAGTTTTACTTAAAAGCAATATATGTTTATTCTCTTACAGAATATGTCATGGATGTGTTGATGGATCAGCACTTCACAGAACCAACTCCAATTCAGTGCCAGGGATTTCCATTGGCTCTTAGTGGGCGGGATATGGTGGGCATTGCGCAGACTGGCTCTGGAAAGACACTGGCGGTATGTACCTGCAAGTGGCAACTTATTTTACTCTCTTAATTGTCACACAGTCAATTCTTCATAAAAATATAATTAGTGGTGTAGGTAATATTTTAGCAATTAAATATACAGAAGCATTTTTATTTTCAAATTTACACAAGTATGAACATAGTAATGGTGTTATGTAAGATTGTTACTCTTGTTCTCTCCAGTATTTGCTGCCTGCAATTGTTCATATCAACCACCAGCCATACTTGGAAAGAGGAGATGGCCCAATTGTAAGTGTTTCAGTGTGTTTATAATTTTAAGAAAAATTGTGATTGAATGATTGTTGTGCTTTAGGGTCTGTGTTTTATACACATTATCTGATTTTGTTGCTAACTCCACCCTCCCTATCTCAAAGTGGTAGTTCTTAATTGCTCAGTGGTGCTGTGAGGGATACAAGAGAGAAGTGAGATGGGTTCCCTGCCCTGTGGTTCTTAAAATCAGCCTGGGAATATATGTTTGTAGGGCAGCACAGCGCTCTATGGTTTGCATGTTTTCACTTACTGCTACTTCCTATGAAATTTTGAGTGGTGGTCTCTAAATACTTTGAATATACACACAACCTTTTTTTAAAAAAAAAAACTTATTTGGACTTGCCACATGTATTTAAAGTGAGTATGTATATTCTTGAGGTGTGTTTCAAAATTCAAAAATAACGTACTGCTTTGCTTTATGTAATAGAGTATATTGTATAGAGTTTGCTCTTTTATCACTAGCTGGTATGTTGTGAATCAGCACATAGAGCAAGAGTCACTAGTTCACAGTGTGTGTAATACCCATTTCATGAGTCTTGATTTGGTATTGCTTTGGCCAGATTCCACATAATTCTGACAGATTTCATAAGCTGTTGCTTTTGTTATATGTACCTAGTGAAGAGGTTAAATGAGCAGTGTTAGCCCTGACCTTTTTTTACTCATTTGTATATCTTGTTAATATTTAATCCCATAGTTGTGTTGCCAGGAATATTTTTAAACTCCTTGCTCATTTTGTAGGAGTTGTGTAGTTAAAACTAGGTAATAAAATGTAAGTCCACTTAAGTGGATGACATATAAACTGTAGTGCATCATAATGCATCAGAGTTGGTGAGGAGGCTGCCAGTGTCATTCCACGTACTAACAGTAAATTCTGATCATTTTTCCCACCCTGCAGTGCCATTCTACTTCTGCCCTGTCAACTGCCCACCCCATCACAAGATTTGAAAAGCATTAGATTAGACAAGAAGGAAAGAATTATGTTACCTTTTGTACTTCACAGTTGTTTATGGGTTTGTGCTGTTGTTTTCTTAACTTGGAACGTCTCAAGTGGTTTTTTGCCTATTTCAGTGTCTGGTTCTGGCTCCTACCAGAGAGCTTGCTCAGCAAGTACAGCAGGTGGCTGATGACTACGGCAAGTGTTCTAGATTGAAGAGTACTTGCATTTATGGAGGTGCTCCTAAAGGTCCTCAGATTCGAGACTTGGAAAGAGGTAATAAAAAAATTGTCAGTGTATAGGTATATTAGTTAATCTTACTTTACCAATTTCTGTGAATGAAGTGGAAGAAAGTAGGAGGTTCTTTTTTGGGGGGGGGGTACTGGGGATTGAACCCAGGGGCACTCCACCACTGAGCCACATCCCCAGCCCTATTTTGTGTTTTATTTAGAGACAGGGTCTCACTGAGTTGCTAAGGGCCTTGCTAAGTTGCTGAGGCTGGCTTTGAACTCGAGATCCTCCTGACTCAGCCTCCCAAGTCGCTTGGATTACAGGCGTGCACCACCACGCCCGACTTTAAGATATGGTTTTATTAGCTATTTTGGGAGAGGAATTTCACCATGGCTAGAAAGTCTTAATCTTGTAAGATTTAATGGTTGTGCAAGAATTCTTAATGGACTAGATCTTTTGTTTTGCAGGTGTTGAGATCTGCATAGCTACTCCTGGACGTCTGATAGATTTCCTGGAGTCAGGAAAGACAAATCTTCGCCGATGTACTTATCTCGTGCTAGATGAAGCTGACAGAATGCTTGATATGGGCTTTGAACCCCAGATTCGTAAAATTGTAGACCAAATCAGGGTGCGTAAAACTGCTCCTTCACTATCTTTGTATCCTTGACTGTCATTGCAGTTCATTGACCTAAAAGAAAGCCTTTCCTTTCCTGATAGCCTGATAGGCAGACACTGATGTGGAGTGCCACCTGGCCGAAAGAAGTGAGACAGCTGGCAGAGGATTTCCTTCGTGATTACACCCAGATCAACGTGGGCAATCTGGAGTTGAGTGCCAACCACAACATCCTTCAGATTGTGGATGTCTGCATGGAAAGTGAAAAAGACCACAAGTATGAAAGAGATTTCATGATCTTTTAATACCACTGATGATAATGCTCATAATGCTCCAAAATTAAAGTGTTAGAGAAACTAATGTGTTTTGTTATTTTGTTATTTTGGTTTTTGTTTTGTTTTTTTAAGCCGGGTGTGGGTGATGCATGCCTATATTCTCAGCAACTCAGGGGGCTGAGGTAGGGAGATTGCAAGTTCAGGGCCAGCCTCCTAAACTTAGTGAAACCCTGTCTCAAAAAGAAAAAAAGAGCCGGAGCTGGGCGTAGTGGTGCACGCCTGTAATCCCAGCACTTGGGAGGCTGAGGCAGGAGGATCACGAGTTCAAAGCCAGCCTCAGCAACCTAGCGAGGCCCTAAGCAACTCAGTGAGACTGAGTCTCTAAATAAAATACAAAATAGGACTGGGGATGTGGCTCAGTGGTGGAGTGCCCCTGGGTTCAATCCCCAGTACAAAAAAAAATTTAAAAAATAAAAAGATCTGGGGATATGGCTCAGTGGTAAAACGTCCCTAGGTTCAATCTCCAGTACCAAAAAGAAAGAGAAGCTAATGTTTTTTTGAGGCCTTGAAAATGTTAAAACTGCTGAATTTCTAATAATTCATTTTTTGTGTCATTCATTGGAGCATTGTGGTTAAAAAAAATTTTAACTGTGATGTGAAAAGAAAGTGCTGTAGTTTGGGGAGTTCATAACTGCAGAGGAGTTAATATGTGGGGGGGGCCTTTCCTGCATGATGACTATAGTGTTGGTCTTTTTTTTCAGGTTGATTCAACTGATGGAGGAAATAATGGCTGAAAAGGAAAATAAGACAATAATATTTGTAGAGACAAAGAGACGCTGTGATGACCTCACTCGAAGGATGCGCAGAGATGGGTGAGTACAGACTGAGCTAGTCAGTCTTGGATTTTATAATTTCTAAATTGGTGTTGTGGATGTTGTATTTTAATAATGCCTCATGTGCAGTTTGTTCTTTGTAGCCTAACAAACGTTATCAAAATTACGTAATAGCATTTCTTTTTAAGGTCTAGTTTTCCTGTCGTTTAAAAATTTCTAAAATATTGGTCACTTTTCTTCTGCTAGTTGGCCTGCTATGTGTATCCATGGAGATAAGAGTCAACCAGAACGAGATTGGGTACTTAATGGTAAGTTCCAAATTAAAGGGCCAGGTAGATGGTAAATGTTTTTGGCTTTGCCAACCAGCTAGAGGTTCCTGTTGCCAGTGCTAAACTCTGCCATTGTGCCACAAAAGTAGCTAGCCATAGACAACACGAAAAATCATGGCCTAGCTGAGTTCCAACAAAATTTTACTAAATGCACAAGTAGGAATTTAAGAACTGAGCATGATGGTGCACATCTGTAATTCCAGTGACTCATGATGCTGAAGTAGAGTGGTTTCAAGTTCCAGGGCAACCTTGTCAACTTGGCAAGACCCTGTCTTGAGAAACAAAAAACAAACCTTGTGCTAGTCCCAAGTTTGACCTGTAGGACAGAGTTTGCCTAGCCCTGATGTAGTTCATTGACTTTTTCCGGGCAATTTTGGCATGTCTCTAGGGTCTTTTAAAGTTCATAATGCAGGCTCCTTATGCTTTTTTTCTTTCCTTTTCTTTTTTTTTTTTTTTTTTTTTTTTTTTTTTGGCACTTGTACCACCACCACCCCCCCTTTATTTTTTGTAAGTTCTTGCCTTTAAGTTTTTTCCTTGGGGAAATTTAAGTTTACTGAAGTACTTGAAAGACACGTTCCTTGGTCATTAAGTCAGATTTTAGCATGTTTCCTTTCAGTTCTCTTGTTCGTGACCATGCTTGGAGGGAGGCTGCTGAGTGGAATGGAAGAGCCCATATTTAAGAAATAATATGCATACATCTGGGGTGGGAGAGAATAATGATTTTTCTCCTTTCATTCTGCAGTTTTTAAGACTGTCCCTTGGCTTGGTTGTATGACGTGATTTTTTTTGTCTGTTTTTGCAGAGTTCCGTTCTGGAAAGGCTCCCATCCTCATTGCCACGGATGTAGCCTCCCGTGGGCTAGGTTTGTATAGATAGGTGTCTGTGTCAAGGGTTTATGTATCTTTTTGGTTTAAAGATTTGTCATTTCTAATTTAGAATTGTATAAACATCTGTTTAGTAAAAAGAGAAGAATACAAGTGTGACTCCCTCCCCCCACAGTTTTTTGGGTTTTTTTTGTTTTTTTGGTTTTTTTAAACCTTGGTTGTTTTTTGTTTTTGCTTTTTGGGGGTTTTTGTTTTTTGTTCTTTTCTCTCCTTTTATTTTCAAAGTCTCTTCCTGCTCCTAACAAACAGGCTTTGGTCTGCAGCAAGGCCTAGGCATGACTGTTCAGTTAGAGGGAGAGGAGACATTCACTTGAACAACTTAACTTCTTCCTGGTTTTGCTCTATTTTCTGGCTGGATAGGAGGAGCCTGATTGAACCTAGCTATTGAAAGCTAGTTTCTTCAGTTACTATTTCCCCTGTATCCATCTATTAATAGAAAAATATATAGAGACCCAGTTCTATGAACACTTAATCAGATTTAATAAACTTGTAATACAGTATCATTCAATTAAATCTATGTTGCCCAATGTTAACTTACTTAATGAAGTTAAAAATTGATGGGCACTCAGTTATCCTCGCCTCCTATTGTACTTGTGTCAGATGTGATAACATAGAATTTAAGAGCTTAATTTGAAAATGTTCTGGAGTTTTCCACCCATGATGATGTAAGAAGATACATTCAGATACTCTGGTACTTTAGCCCATCATTTTGAGCTAAACAGGTCTGACTCAAAACTTTAATAGTTAAAAATGATTATTTCTGTCATAAGGAAATCTTAAAACTATTGACAGGTGTTTAATTTCTTGTCTAGTAAGGTGAGAAGTACCATGTTCCCTGCTACTATTTAATGTAAAGAGAACACATATTCAAACTGGAATAAAAAAGTGATGGAGCCTTTTTATCCATTGGACTTACCATCGCCTCCTTCAGAGGTGGTGACCTGCAGTCATGATGGAAAGTTGTCCCTGCCCTCTGAGGTCCTGTCTGGGTCTGTGCCGGTAGAACTTGGACCTGTTGGGAGAGGAGGTGGAGGCCTGAAAGCACTTTACTCAAAAGCTTTCAGTAATGGTGGTTTTTAAACAGGCTTGCTATGTGCTGGTAGCTTCTTTGTGCATCTTGCCTAGACAATTAAAAATATTTGCTCCATGTCCCCTTGCATTTCTAAATCAAATCAATTGGCTACCATTAGAATAACTTAGACTCTTCATCCCAGTCCCCCTCATGCAAGTGAGGGGAGAGGGAAGGTACCTGAGTCTGTTTCTTGTTACTCAACATCAGTGCTTGTTTTGGGCCCCTTTGTTTGCTGCCTTGTAAAAATCAAAAGGAGGGAGAAAACCCACCAAAATGGCAGAATTCTGACCAAGGTCCTACAAGATCCTGGAAAGTGAAGGCTTCTACCTCATAGACAGGGGTGCGATTTTCAGCTGAGTCACCAGGCCTTTTTTCACTTCCTGTCGAGCGATGATCTCTTAAATGTTCCCTTCAGGTAAGTTCTTTGATTCCCATGATTTTATAATAGTCATCCTCAAGGCAACCACTATTCCCTTTCCACTGGGATATTTTTTATTTTTCCTTTTTGTTTAAGCTACACACTGTTAAACTAAAAGTATTGAATTGATTTTGTTTTGTTTTTTAACAGAAGCTTTGATATCAGCTGCAGATCCCTCAGTACATGGCCGAGGCAAATCTACATTGGCCCGAAGCAGCTCTAGATGGGCCTGTTGGCTAGTCTTAGACCCTCCCAATTAGTGATTGGAGATTCAGGCCATGTCCTAGGGCTTTCCACATCACGGTTCTTAGGCAGCTGGCCAAAACATTAACTTTTCCATTTCTTACCCTGCTACAGCATCTTCTATAAAGGCAGCAAGATAATATTGTGGCAGTGCACAAATAACATCAGGGCAGGCTTGACTGGAGAAAAACAAATTCTGCGCTTGCTCCTATGTGCCTTCGGCCAGCTATGTGCACACACAGGACAGCTTTCTAGTATGAAGAACTTGCACCATGTCTGCCCCCTATTGAGCCCCTCCAGAAGTACTCCCAGGTGTTAGATCTGAACTGCGACTACAGCCCCCAGTGCCAGTACTTTCTGCTAGGGAAGCACGCTTCTCTGCGTCCGGGCAGTGATTTCATCTTGCTCTGCTTCCCAGGGCCATGCTCAGTGGGAGTGACTAAGGAGCAGTGTCCTAGCTCTGAAGATGTGGTCATGGATTATAATCCCCCCACCCCTCCCCAACCCTTGCCCTGTAAATTTTTTTTCTTTGTGGCATCAACGACCCTAGCCTGAGACTCACGCTGCCCCCTGTGATAAGTGCCTTCTCGTCTTTCTGGTGTGATTCAGGACTTTAGGGGTCAGTAAAGACCGAGGAGCCTTTATTGTAATAAGAAACAGACATAATGCCCCTTCTTCACAAGCCCTGTGACAATAGCCGATTTTTTTTGTTTTTGTTTTTTAATCATCTCCCCTTACCCCTGAAATTAATCCAGTCTGGGCAATAGATGCAGTCTGACCCTTTGGATGTAACTTACATTTTTTTTATTAATTATTTTTTTCTACAATCACCCCAATTACCTTGGGGGAGGCGTTGGAGGACCTGAAATTTTTACCCGAACCCAGGTTCTCCGGCGCTTGGCAACCAAATGGGGCTACAGAGAAGCATCTAAGCCAGTTCACAGAGCGAGCGTGTGTGGGGACTTCTCACTGCCACGGACCCTTGATGCATGCTCCCCGCGCTCCAGTGGTCCCGTGTCAGAAGGCGGAGTTTTCGAAAGGAGGCCGCCAAAAATAAAAGGCAAAGAGACGGGATCGGCTGCAGCGGTTTCCCAAAGGAGGAGGGAGTGTGCATCGGTCTGGTAACAAACAGAGAATGTTTTTTCATTATTTATATCACAAAAATCTGTGTTTTATCTAGGATATTTTCTGAATATTCTTTGTAAAATGCAGATTTTTTTCCACAAAACATTAGGATTCTGTTATATTCTTAAAATTGTTTGTTTAAAGTAGGTAAAAAATACATTTAGCTGAAAGCATTACACTAACATTTACATACTGTAAGCATTAGGAGATTATTCAGCCCAATTCCCAGCAGTAGAGAGATGTTAAAACTTGTGTCTCAAGGTTTCGTTTTTTTCCCACATTCTTTGGCTGTTTATTTAATTTTCCAGGTCACATAGACAATCTTTTATTGTTGAAACAAGTACTAAGCCTGAAATAACCTTGAGTTGGGCAAAAAACTTCATTTGACAGAAGCTGGGTTTGGTAGTATAGTGAAATTTTAGTGTAATGTGCGCTTGTGGTAATTCAAAGGGGAAGGATAATTGTTTTTTTGGCAAAGGAAATTAGGTGTGTACTTTGGCTCTGATCAGTTTTTTTTAATATAAGAGCAAAAAAGAATTAACCTAATTGTTAAGTCTCCTTGAAAATGTAGTAATAAAATACATGAAGCTCCTTTTTTCATTTTGCTCTGTGACTGGTTTAAAGGTAAGTTTGTCATGTTGTTGGTAGATTTTTGCCAGGCTTCTCCCAACAGAGTAGAAGTGATTTGGCCCTGTAACTTAACAGTGGTTACCACTTGCTTTCTGTATTCCAGTTTTGGAAAGAATGGCACTGGAATTTGTTGGTCTAGGACCAATGTTGATGCAACTCCTGTCAGTACATTGGTCAACTGTAGATGAGGCAGGAGTTTGATGGTTGGATGGGATTTCCTTAAGAGCTTAGTAGCCAATAAAGATGCCATGTCTCATGCATGTCCCAAGAATCACCAATCTTCTTTTACTCTGTTGGGATGAGTCTTGTTTTGTTCCTGCTCAGAGTGGTTACTAACTTCATCTTCTCTCCTCTTGCTGTCATCTGCATTCGTGCTTCCCACCTGTTGTTGGCATGTCCTTTACCTTCTCTTTCCCTGCCACACCAACCTACACACTGACTCACCGTTGATGTGGAAGATGTGGAAGATGTCAAGTTTGTGATCAACTATGACTATCCAAACAGCTCAGAGGATTATGTACATCGTATTGGCCGAACAGCCCGTAGCACCAACAAGGGTACTGCCTATACCTTCTTCACCCCAGGGAACCTAAAGCAGGCCAGAGAGCTGATTAAAGTGCTGGAAGAGGCTAATCAAGCCATCAATCCAAAACTGATGCAGCTGGTGGACCACAGAGGAGGCGGCGGAGGAGGGGGTAAGGGTAAGTCCTGGAGTTTTCCAGGTACTGCCAAGGTATCATTGTTATGTTCATTATGTCTTCGTTTATTAATCCTGTGGAAGCTGAAGTATGTTGCTTAATAACAAAGGAGAGTGCTGAGTAGTTTTCCTGAATTTTGTCACGATGGTCCTACTTTAGCAACACAGTATTACTGTAGCCCTCTAAAATTGATCTTTATGAAATACATGGCTCATGGTCACCATTTAGATAAACTGATTACTTTTTAATACCTTAAATGCTTAGCATCGTAGGTTTTTAGTTTTCTGTATGGAGAGGTCAGTAATTTTAGTGGAAACTGGGGCAATCTCTCCACCATTGCAGAATGTACTAGGAGTTAGACTCCAGGTTTGTTGTGTTAAGACTCTGGTTCTTGGTTGTCCTCAAAGAGCCTAAGCTGACTTAGAGTCAGCACTTAGAGTCAAGTGCTGACTTAGAGGCTGGCCTCGCTGAAGATCGAGGAAACAGGATGGATATTTTTGTACCCCTTCATTTTTATATTTGGGTTTTTGTTTGGATCAAAAGCCTGGCATTAAAAAATACTTTGTATCCTCCCATCAGGAGGTCGTTCTCGATACCGGACCACTTCTTCAGCCAACAATCCCAATCTGATGTATCAGGATGAGTGTGACCGGAGGCTTCGAGGAGTCAAAGATGGTGGCCGGAGAGACTCTGCAAGCTATCGGGATCGTGGTGAAACCGATAGAGCCGGTTATGCTAACGGCAGTGGCTATGGAAGTCCAAATTCCGCCTTTGGAGCACAAGCAGGCCAATACACCTATGGTCAAGGCACCTATGGGGCAGCTGCTTATGGCACCAGTGGCTATACAGCCCAGGAATATGGTGCTGGCACTTACGGCGCTAGTAGCACCACCTCAACTGGGAGAAGTTCACAGAGCTCTAGCCAGCAGTTTAGTGGGATAGGCCGGTCTGGGCAGCAGCCACAGCCACTGATGTCACAACAGTTTGCACAACCTCCAGGAGCCACCAATATGATAGGTTACATGGGGCAGACGGCCTACCAGTACCCCCCTCCCCCTCCTCCCCCTCCTCCTTCACGTAAATGAAGCCACTCAGTGGCAGTGACTCCTGCAGACTTCATTACATATAAAGGAACACTGTCTTTACTTTACCCCCTCTTCCTTTTTCTTTACTTTTTTTTTTTTTAAATGGGTTTTTTTTTCCCCCTCCCAACCATTGTGATTTGTCTTTTCATGCAGATTAGTTAGAATTCACTGCCAGGTTTCTTCTGCCCCTCCCTCCAATATAATCCAGTCTGTAATAACTGATTTTGTAAAAATATATATAATGGCTGGAAGAGGAAAATTTCTTCCCCCACCCTCTTGCATGTTGAGGATATTTGAGCTATTTTTCATCTTAAAAGAAAAAGTAAGGTATTAGGAGGCCCTTTTGTGGGAACCCATTTTTTTGTTGTTGTCCTGAGTTTGTGGGGAGGGAGGGGGGAGGGCTGGATTGTCCTGCAGAAGAAGGTGGCATCTGTGCTGTGAATTGCTCTCATCACTGGGTTAGAAAACCAAGAGGGATTAACCTGCACATTTTCCATGATGATGATTTTTTTTTTTTTTTTTTAAGCATTTCTCAAGTTGGATCAGGGTTCCTTGGGCCTGATGAGTTTTTAAGACCATGCTTTGCCATTGTCATTTCAGCTGATGGCTTGAGTGCATTTGACAGTTAAATTTTTAATTGATTTTCTCTCCCTTACAGTACCCCCCACCCCCACAGTTCGTCAAAAATAACCAGTTTAGTGTCAGGTTAGAAATTGAATTGCTGAGTCTGAGTTTTATTCTTTTAAATTAAAAACCTAAAACGTTAATGACATTGGTTAAACTGCAGCATCTTGGCGTTGGGGTAGAAACCTGCCTTTTTTTTCCCCCATTTAACCAGGGACCATCTGTGAAATTAATTTTCTAGCCAGACAGTCGCTGTGAGCAGATGCGTATCAGTGCTCACTGGGGATTCACTTTCTTGGGTAGTCGGGCCTCTGCAGTCGCCTGCAGCGTGTAAGGCACCTTTAATCATAAACATTGTATTCAAAATGGGCAGATTTTCCTTTTAAACTCAGTATTTGTAGAACTAGGATAAAAACAGCTCTTTGCCACTCACTCTGCCTTGTGGCCGAGTTACCTTGAGCAGACACTCTTGGGCACCCCTGGGCTCTCACGCCCTGTGCTGCCGCGCTTTCTGACTGCTTTTGGAGGCACACTCCTCAGCCTCCCTTTGCACTCAGCTTCTCACAGGTAGGTAGTGCTTAGGAAATGTTCCGGAGGACTCGAGTCCAAGTCCTTTTTACTTTTCCTCTATGTGAAGGTAGGTGAGTTGGTCCCCTTCACAGTGATACTGTCTTACTAAGACTTCCAACAGCAGCTGCACCTGAAAAGAACATTCTGCTTTCATGTTCACCATGACCATAGGCAGGCAGGCAGCCCCAGAACCTCTTCCGTGTCCATTGTGGTGGAGCTGTTCGTTTTTGTGCTGTTGCCGGTATCACAGTGCAGGAGGAAGGCTCCCCTGCAGTCTTAGGCTACGGCCTGAACGTGCTTGCTGGTTTGTAAGATCTAAAAATTGAAATACTTGAGGTTTTTCGTTTTTGTTTTCCTTTCAAAATCCTTCAGGGAGAGAGAAGGGCTGGTTCTGAGGGTTCTGAGAGTATTGATTCAATATGCAACTACCAGGTAGGTTGTCAGCATAAGCTGAAATGTATGCATGTAAAAACTATGGCATCCTTTTTTATTTTCCACTTCCTTCTTTACTGTTCTTTTTGTTCCCCCAAAACTAGAGGCCAAGGAGGATGGTGGGCACAGAAGAGATACGGCAAAACTGTTCTATGCTTTTAAACCAAAGTGTCGTGTCTTCCCACCACCTCACCCCATCCCTCCCCAAAGAGAAGGTGTCTAAGCACTGATCAGTCTGTTGTGGACATTTCTTTCTACAACCAAATTCTGGTTTTTTGTTTGTTTTTTTTAAACAGATTCCACCACAGGGGATGTCCTACTCTATTGCAACTCCTAAAAGCATCCATTTCAGAGAAAGGTCTGTGGGTACACAAGCAGTGTCGGGATTGCTTGCTTCCCTTTCTTAGAATGAAAAAATAGCAAATTCCTAATTTCAAGAGCTCATGTGGCCTGAGCACAGCTGAAGTGGAGCAGTTTTTCTCTGTAGCTCTCTGACGAATTTCTGCCTGTCTGTCGGTTGTAATTCAGGTTCTGCTCTTGCTTCAGAACACGAGCAGACAAATCCTCACTTGATGCTGGTCACTGCATTTAGGGAAAGGGTCTCAGTATTAAACCACGGGCCGCTTCTCCCCAGTTCCTCCCTAACAATTCATTGTGTGGACTTCTCTCATCTAAAAGGTTGGTGGCTTTTGCCTGGGATCAGTGCTCTCTCTACACATGTCCTTGCTGGTCTCTGAACACATTCCTGTTCATTAAGACTTGAAAGACTTGTAGGTGTGTGATGTTGAGGCACAGGATGCTAAGAGCTATGTTACTATTCTTAGTTTGTAAATTGTCCTTTTGATACCATCTTGTTTTCTTTTGTAGGTATAAATAAATAAAAAAAACCTTGTTGACAATAAGGTGTGGACTTTTTATTCCTTAAAATCTGAGTAACTCTTACGAGAGCCTTTTCTTCAAGACAAAAGTTGGGTGTCTTAGGTGGCTATCACCTTACCATCTGAAACTGAAAGAGGAAGGTAGGGTTGATTCATCTTAAAGACTTTGAGTCACAAGACCAAGAGTAAGTGCTTGGAGAACAGCTCATCAGGAAAATGATGAGCTTGCTAATGGTACCCCACCCAAGCCTTAGAATAAGGTCGAGTGAGGGGCTCCTGTGAGTCCTGAGTACAACTCACCAGGTGTAGAGGGGACACACAACTACTTGACTCTTGCCAAAGCTGGTGAATTTGGTTGCTTATGGCTTGAAGGCAGTATTAAACAACACTTAGCTCTTGCCGGCTGGCTATGATCTTACCCTGACCAGTTTGGCCTCAACGTGAAGCCTACTACAGGAACGAGCCCCCTAATGGAGCCGGCCAGGTGGGGCATTCTCCCGTGGGCATTGCTTCAGATTGACCTTTCCTGGCATGAGTTGTGCTAATAACTTCATTTGTGGATCAGGCACCCAAGGCTTCTCTTTCCAGGTGCCCAGAAGCCTCATGCTTGTGCACTTGGCCCCAGCTGCTTTGTTAATCTCTGCCACAAGTACTGGAAGATCCTGAGGTCAAGATAGAATGAGCAGTGCTTCGCTGAAATCCATACTAAGCATTTTTCTGGCTTTAATTTTAATATTTGGACCCCAGTCATGGGTAAGTCACCGAAGAGAACAAAATGGCTTGTCCCATGGCCTTATTAAGGTGTAGGTCATCTCGGAAGGCGCTCAGATTGGCATTGGAAGACTTAACTTCTTTCCTTTAAGTACTGGAAAAAATGAAAGTGAAATTAGAATGTATTGTGAAGATCAAAGAACTGCTTTGGAACTGCATGATGCTGTCTCCACATCCAGCTCCAGGTGTTAAGATGTTAAGGTCAAAGGGTGACCCATGGACTTGACCTCCATTTTGGTAACTGACACTCATCCCCCCTTAGGTATAAACTTAACACTTGGCTCCAGTCTACCTCTTAAACCTGGATAATGAACAGGTTCCTCACTAGCTAGTCTTCTCTACTTTGGCTTCTTAGGGCGGGGGTGTTACTAGGGATTGAACTTGGGAGGCGGGGAGGGGGTCTTAACCACTGAGCCACATCCCCAGTACTATTTTGCATTTTATTTAGAGACAAGGTCTCTGAGTTGCTTCAAGCACCTTGCTTTTGCTGAGGCTGGCTTTGAACTTGGATCCTTCGCCTCAGCCTTCTGAGTTGCTGGGATCACAGATGTGTCCCACTGCACCTAGTTCTCTGGCTTCTTATCAAGAGACGAGAGGATTGGTTTTTTAAATGACTCCCAATCACTGCCCTTGATTTGTGCACACCCCTTACATTAGGAAGCCTAGTGACCTGATATCTCCAGTTTTGTGAATTTGACCCTACTAACCTACATACCCAACACTGCACAAAGCTGGCTAATACTCTGGAACATCTTGCCTGTATTTTCCCAACTAAGTCAAATGTCACAGCTCTTTTGCCCAGACACAGTTTGCAGGGTACATATAATAATATTCTCTTGGTCTACTTTTTCTTCCTCATGGTGCTGCGTACTGAAAATCCTGTCTTCCCTGTAAAACGCGCTGAAGAGCAGAGCCCTGGCTCTCACTTGTTCCTCGGGCATTATGTGATGGATGAGTAACAGCCAGAGCCTGCTGGGCATGTGGTCCTCCCAGCACCTACCTTTGGTAACATACAGGTAGAAGAAGTCACAGTAGAAGATGGTTTGTACCACTCCTGACACCACTGCAATCTGGTCGTAGAAGTTCTCAGTCTGGTACCGCCTGATCCAGTTGG
The DNA here is from genome assembly GCA_020662805.1 of Glaucomys volans. Classification (NCBI taxonomy): domain Eukaryota; kingdom Metazoa; phylum Chordata; class Mammalia; order Rodentia; family Sciuridae; genus Glaucomys; species Glaucomys volans. Next base: position 461,324 of record JAJEJO010000201.1, on the reverse strand, counting down.
CCAGGTAGAGGGCCCGGTACAGCCCCAAGAAGAACAAGTAGTGAGTGGTAATGGTCTCGGCCTCCCCAGTCTTGCTGATCATGAAGAGCTGGGGCAGGATGGCCACCGACTCCAGGTAGATGGAGAAGGTCCAGAGGATCTGAGCCACAGACAAGCACAAAGGGGACAGTAAGGCCAGGAAGGCACCTGTGGCTTGAAGTGATGTAAATACATGTTTGCTGGAGAGAATTATGGTTCAGCAAAAATCATTTTAAAATTCACATTCTCAATAAAGAACTAACAAGAGTTGTGCCTCCGGCTCAGGTAGAGCCCTTGCCTAATACTCAGGGTTTGATCCCCAGCACTGCAAAAATGAGTTTTGGGGTTTTTTTCCTATTTATTTTTGGTACTGGGGATGGAACCCAGGACCTTGCACATGTCAGGCAAGCTCATTACCACTGAGCTACACCCCCAGCCCCAAACTTCAGTATTTTGTCACTACCTTTTTCTATGTAAATACAAATTTGATCATTTAACATTAAGAGTCTATAATATATACTGCTTAAAGCAGCATGAGCATTTCTATGGAACATAATTTTTAAAGGTTGCAATTTTGTTAAATTCTTCATAATTGAACCCACAGGTTCTCAAAATAGTCCATAAGTATCAAGATCTCTGGAGACTTTTGCTGCCCACAGATTCTGGCCTGCAGTCCAGGCACACTGGCTTATGCTTGGTCTAGGCATGTGCTAATCCTCCGTTGGACATAAGGTCTCAACAACCGGAAGTGGGACAGGGGCCTGCTTGGTTTAGGAGCATCCTGGCTGCTACCGGTGTGCCTCTTCTGTGGAGTGCTGTGACTAGCTTGTTGCCATTTTCTTCCAAATAGGGAACTGAACAGTCTGAGCAATGGTCACAGAAGGGAAGCCCAGATGCCACCTCGGGCAGAGGCGTGGCTGCTAGGGACACGCCGCTTTGGGGACGAGAGCTCAGTGTCTTCCCTCACCTCCAGTGGTGTAAAACTGTAGTTCTCCAGGAAGGAAAGGCCAATGACTGGAACCAGAAGAAACTCCAAGCGGAATGTGTCGTTCTCAATGTCAAATGTTTTCCGAAATTTCCCATAGATCATGTACACGGTGACATAAGCACAGAGGAGGAAAACCACCTATAAAGGGAGAGAGTCACGAGAACCTGTGAAGTCACTTCGCAGCCTCAACCCAGGCCCAGTGCCTGCCATCTCACCGGCAGGTGAAATGTTCTCTTGGAATCCGAAACAAATGGCCCTTGTGTAAAGTAACTCCATGTTTCTCACTGGGCCTGAGAAGCGCAGCTACAGAGGGGAAGGTGCCCTGGTTGTCCCCTCCACCTGCAGAATACTGGGCAAAAAAGTAGGATCAGTGTTTCTCAGGGGATGAGGCAGTGACATTCCAGGGCTCCTAAAATAACCCTCCGCTTCCTGGATCTGCATCACCGGCTTGGGAGCATTCTTCCACAGGCACACCTCCCTCGAAGTATTTGGCCATTGTTCCTTCAGAAAAGCTGTCTAATTACCCTAGCTGCCTTCTGGCAACTTCACTCAGATACATCCTCTAACGTCCCTGGCTACATCACACTTAGGTGTGCATCTGAATTACATAGATGGGTGCACACTGCAATCCCAGCCACACAAGAGGCTGAGGCAGGAGGATCACAAGTTCAATGTCAGCTTGGGCAAAAAATAAAAAGGGCTGAGGATGGGGCTCAATAATGCCTTGCGGGGTTCAATCAAATATTGCAAAAAAAAAAAAGGAAAGAAAGAGAGAGAGAGAGGAAGGAAGGAAAAAAGAGAAAGAAAAGAAAGAAAGAAAGAAAGAAAGCAGAAAGAGAAAAAGAAAGAAAGGAAGCAAAGTTGTGCTGCCCTGCCCCCGCCCCCAGAATTCTTCCTTGGTCTAGGTCTGGGTGGGCCTGAGGATTGAAGCATCTCGAAGTTTCCAGGTGATGCAGATGCTACTGGCACAAGATCACAATGGCCTAGAGAAGTTCTACTCGTCCTTCAGGACTCAGGTGAAGTGACTTCCTCTTCACTAGAATGAAGGACACATGCTGTCACTACTGCTCCACGTGGCAGTGTCCCCTGCAGCCTCCTGCATTCTATAAATGTCTGTGTACAGGTCCCTCTCCCATGCGAGAGGGCTCACTGAGGGCAGGGTCCCTCTGAATCCCCAGCTCCTAATTCAAGGCTTGGCACAAACCAATGAGGGAATGAGTAGATGAAGCCATGTTCCCTTCTTCACAGACGTGGACACTGGCCAGTTCTCATCCAGCCATGCTAAGGGCTGGGTCTGAAGTCTCTGCCAAGAATGCCCGCAGCAGATCCTGGAGCCGAGAAATGTACTAGGCAAGTGGCATTTGATACTCAGATGAATCTAATTAGATGATTTCAAGACCCCAGACTCAGGTTCACAATGAATGAGTTCAATACCCCACAAGGAGCAGCGTCCTCCCTTCTATCAATTCTAGCAATCGTCTCCCTTTGGTTAAATACCTTCGAGGTTCTGTATATTATCTCACGTAATTTTCAAAACAGTCCTGCAGCCTAGGTAGGGGACCCCCCTCCCCCTTAGACAGCATCAGACAATGCAGCCAACTGAAAGCTATACTTCCTGGCCTCCTTTACAGATACGGACACTCAGGGCAGGCACTGCGTGGAGTCTGGGGAAAGCTCTTACCCAGCTGGCAGGCACTCTATTATTCTATTTCCTGCTTCCTTCTCCTTCCCGCCAAGACGATGATATGATGGTAGGAACTCTAGCATGCATTTTGTGACCCGTGGCAACCTTGGGACCAATCCAGGTATCCTTCAGGACCAGCTACATAATTTACCAGCCCCATTGTCAAACTAAAATGCAGAGCCTCTTGTTTTAAAAACAGAATTTCAGGGTGGCAACAGCAGAGCATTAAACCAAGCGTGGGGCCCTGCTGAACCACTGCACAGGTTACACACCCACGAGCCCGGTCACACAGAAAATGGCAAAGCAGAAAGTTAAGAGGAAGCCGGGCGTGGTGGCGCACGCCTGTAATCCCAGCACTTGGGAGGCTGAGGCAGGAGGATCGCGAGTTCAAAGCCAGCCTCAGCAACTTAGCGAGGCCCTAAGCAACTCAGTGAGACCCTGTCTCTAAATAAAAACACAAAATAGGGCTGGGGATGTGGCTTAGTGATGGAGTGCCCCTGGGTTCAATCCCCAGTACCCAAAAAAAAAGAAAAAAGAAGAAAGTTAAGAGGAGCCCAGGGCCTCAGCGGAGCTGGCACCCCAGCCCTGGACTGCCTGCCTCCAGAGTTCAGGTTATGAGAATGAAAAAATAAGCCCTTACCGTGTTAAGGTCCCACTGAAGCCTGTCACCAGCACCCAGCAGTTACAGCCCACATGCTGACTGGACCTGCGCTCCCTCCACTCAACTAGGAGCCCCCGCAGTTGACGAGAAGCAGGACCCCTGCCCCAACGTGCCGGAATCACCTGTGGCTGGGGCCTGGCTACCAGGTGGAACTGAGATGCCCAGTTTCTTCTGAAAACAGGTCACACTTCAGAGTCACATCTTCTCCCCAGGACATGAAGTCCACCCGGTCAGCCTGCACGCGTCTCCAGCATCCTGGGTGGCCCTGGCCCACTCGCTCTGCCACACCAGCCTGTTCTCTCTGCAGGACTGAGGCTGCTCCTGTCTCTGGACATCTTTGAACCTGCCATGTCTTCTGCCCAGAATGTTTCTCCCGATTGTCACAGGGCTGGCTCCTTGTCATTCAGATCTCTACTTGAGCGTCACCTCTTCAGAGAGGCCTTTCCTGACCACACTCCCTGGGCTAGCTCCCTAGCTGTCCTCCATCGGGTAACCCTGTTTTTAAAACCTTGTCTTAATTGAACGAAGTATCCATTAAAATCAGACTGATTATTTGCATAGCCCTGTCCTTGACCGAGGTTTTCTTTTTGGTGTCTCCCCTGGGAAAACGTTGGTTCCATGAGCACAGGAGCCTCGCACGCCTCCAAGAGCCCCGCACAGCAGAGGATGAAAAGTTTCTGGCCTGAACAGGCAAACAGGTCTTCTGAAAGCTCAGGGCGCCCTGCCTGATGGTTCTGCTTAATTTTTAACCATCCTGCATAGTGGCTGATCTTCCCCCAGCGTTTGATGTGTGGCGGGCGGTTCCTATTTACTTTTTTTTGAACCAGGGATTGAACCCAGGGACACTCAGCCACTGAGCCACATCCCCAGCCCTATTTTGTATTTTATTTAGAGACAGGGTCTCACTGAGTTGCTTAGGGCCTCGCTAAGTTGCTGAGGCTGGCTTTGAACTCGCGATCCTCCTGACTCAGCCTCCCAAGTCGCTTGGATTACAGGCGTCCTATTTACTTTTATTACCCTACTTAACTTCCACGGCCAAACCCTCTCAGCTCAGTACAGGTATTCTCTGCACCTGGTGGGAGTGCGGAGGGCCCAGGCCTCCCCACCCAGGCCGCACCGCCACTGAGCCCCGGTGCCTCCCGCCCGGCCGCTCCCAGCCCCTCACCTTCATGACGGTGTTGTAGATGGAGATGAAGTTGGTGAAGAGGTCCAGGTACCTGGTGGTGAAGACCAGAGCAAAAAGGATCTGGCTCTTTCCAGAGATGCCTGTACAGAGGGACAGGAGTCAGTGAGAACGCAGACTCGCAGGCCACCCGCTCACGCAGCAGAGCCTGGGGTGTCCCTGCCCACCTCGTGCAGACCCTGCCCTGGTCCCATCACTCCCCAAGAGCCAGTCACCCAGCCCAGTGCACTAGCTAACTGGAGTCCCTGTTCCTTCCATGAAGCTGTAATCTGTCTCCCATCTCCAAATAAAGACGCGAACACAGAGTTCCTGGTCCCCCTGTGCGGCGGCCTCAGTGCTTGTTCCGGGGAGGATGCTGGGGTGGTGTGAGTCGGGCTGGGTGGCGGGTGCTGAAGTTTCTCTCTGCTCCACCCCCAGCTCAGCCTGGGGGCCACCGCTGACTGACTCTAAGATGCTGATTCACCAGGGAGCCTGGAGCGGGCGGAGGCAGGCGCGGGCCAGGGAGCAGCCAACTCCATTTTCCAAAATGCAAAGATTAAAAAAGCCCTTTTTCTAGTTATAAAAGTTATGCCTATTTTTACTCTTTATAAAACAAAAATCAGGGGTGGGGATGTGGCTCAGTGATAGAGCGCTTGCCGAGCACGCGGGAGGCCCTGGGTTCCGTCCCCAGCATCACCACGGAGGGGTGTCCAAAGTGACAGCGAGGTGACAGTGAGGATCACTGTGTGCACACACCGAGTGACACTCACACACAGCAGGCGGCCACACTGTCGAGGGGGAGGTGGCTGCACTGTCCAGCTCCAGCCTGCTCCCATGTCGCCAGCCTTCCCGCGCTCAGGGATCCAGCCCAGGAGTCCGTGCTCCGCCCTGGACTCTTCTGGCCACTGTTGACACGTCACGGGGCGGGTCCCTGGCCAGGCCTGACTTTTCTCTTTCCCAGCCAGGCCCTCCCCAGGGAAGCCACAGTCTCGCCACCTCCCTCACACGCCTGCTCCCGTCCAGAAGCCTGCCGTCCTCACACCCTCCGTTCATCTGTCCCGACCCTCGCTGTCCTGGCTCCAGGCCCCACGCTGCTGGCTTCTCACCTTCTCTGGCCGCGCCTGCCCTCACCACCTCAGCCTCAGGCTGCCCCCTGCCCTCTGCCATCTCAGCCCATGTGCCAGGGACCCCCCCCCAGCTCCCAGCTCTCCTCCCAGCTCTGACCCGTCCGTTCGTCTGGTCTGCCTACCATACCTCGAGCCTCCCAAGCTCCCCACTGCCCAGCCCACACTCCGCATCTGCTGGGGACCTCCTCCTCCTCCCCTTCCTCATCAATGGCATCCCATCCCTCCCGCCCAGGCCAGAAAACGCAGGGCCACCTCAAGCCTCCCTCCCCTTCGTCCCTCATATCCGGCAACCAGGACCAACAAATCCCCCCGTATTTCTTAGCTTCACACCAATGCCATTCAGATGGCCCAGCCAGTGTCCCCTAGTGACTCCCAGACTGGTCTCCCCCAGTCCTCCATTGTACCCCAATTCCATTCTCCACCCAGCATCCCAAGAGCTATTTTAAAAACAAAATTCTGCTTAAAGCTCTTAAGTGGCTTTGAAATGCTCTTAAAATAAAGTCCCAAAGCCTTATCCTGGCTCATGAGGTCCTGGGACTCCCTCCCCTGGTCTCCCTCTCACTCCCTCCCTCCAGCCGTGGGACATGTCTGGATTTGATTCTGGATGGAACAGGACATCTGGGGAATGTGGCCTTACGGAGTCACTTCAGCTGCCTCCGGTCTGGTTCTACTGTACCCCAGACCGTGCCTTAGCTCACTGTCCCTCTGGTGCTGGACATTTTCAGGTAGGGGAAACACTTTTAATGACCCAGGAGGAGCACCCTCTAAAGCCTCTCACATTCTGCAGGGCGCTGGGTCGGTGACCACCTGGGCCAAGCCTGGCCTCACACCAGGGTGGCAGGACTGATGTGAGGGAGAAACAGGGTCCAGTTAGGGTCCTCCCAGGTGCACTTGGAGGTAATGGTGGCAGTGGGGCTGGCTGTGGGCAAAGGAGCCACCGCAGAGTGGTGGAGCTTGGAAGGCAGTGCTGGCCCTGGACTGTGCCGGATGTGAGGTCACCTGGCTGAGCCCTCACAGAGACCTTGCCAGAGGCCCTGTGGCTCATTTGGGATGGGATGGGAGGCAGCCCCGTGGGGGACCCTTGGCTGCTCCCCTCTCGAGGCCTCCCCCAGCCCCTCCCTCCTCCTCCCCAGGCCCAGGCACCGCTCACAGGAGCCTGCTCGCTCCTGGGGCCCTGTGACCTCGAGCACTGTGCTTCTCCCACTTCTGAAAACAATAAACGATTTCCACAGGGCTGGCCGCACATGGAGACCAGGACAGTGAAGGACACAGGTCGGAACCTGGCCAGTCCAGGTGGAGTGCCTTGAGACCGCCGTCCAGCAGCAATCTCCTTCCGAGCCGCCAGGGTCACACCACTAGCCCGCGAAGGAGCGAAGTGAAGGCCACATCTCTGGCCCTGGGCTGGGCCAGCCGGCTTCCCATCAAGGCCTGTTCCTCCGGGCTGATGACCAGCTCTGACCTATCTCTGCCCACATGGGCTCATCCCAGCCACCAAACTGTCCTTTCTCTTTTCCCACAGCACTTCTGGCCCCTGAGAACTGGTGTTGTTCGCTCAGTCCCTCGACTGCCACCCTAGAAGTCCAGCTCCCCAGACAGGCCTGAGGAGGGCTCTATCCCAGGTGCCCAGCAGAGCCTGGCAGGGTGGGGCAGGCAGCAGCCCCTGTCCAGGGCCGCCCTCCCTGAAGCCAGGGACACGTCCAGGCCCATCCGCTCTCACTGGGTCTGCTTCTCCCCATCATCCCTGGCCCAGGCCCTGAGGGGCTGCAGCAGATCTCTCTAGAGGCTGCAGAAGCCCTCGGGGTCCAGAGCCACTGTCCCCGACGCAGCCCTCACATCTGCACCACCCCAGGTGGCAGCCTCTGCCCTGCTCTCTCCTGGACCCAGGAGACACTTGTCAGGTCCCCTCCTGAGCCCCTTCCACTGCTCCCAAACCCAGTCCCAACTCTGTGGCCTCACAGAAAAGGCCTTTCACATTTGGACCCCACACCCTGACTCATGTCCCTCCTGGACCCTACTCTGTGCCTCTGTGTGTTTGTGTCCCACCAAGTGCCCTCAATGCTACCAGCTTCCTGGGCGGATGCCCTACCCATCCTCCAGGGCCAGCACACAGCTGCTCCCTCCATGAAGCTCTGGACGGCACTACTTTCTGCCTCCCCAGCTCACCCCTGTACCCACCCACCCCACTGCCAAGTGCAGGCAGCGCCTCCTGGGCCGCAGGGACTAAGATGGCTGCAGGAGGCTTGAGCAGCCTCTGATGGCACTGGGCCTGTTTGGTGACCACCAGTCCAGCCTGGAGACTAGCAGTCCTCTGCAGGACAGCCAGAAAGCTGGGCAAACAGGTGACCCCTTCACCACCCCCTGGACCTCTGCTCAGGGGTGGCTCCCTGTCTACTTGGCCAAGCTGGTGTCCCTCCTGCCACATCACGGCCACAGGATCACCCAAGGCAGGGCAAGGCCTGATGGGGACTGGGAGGGGAGAGTGAGGGGTGGGGAAGAGAAGACCCTGAGATTGGGGACCACTTCCTGAGCATGCCCCCTCTCTTCCCCTGCGAGGGCAGAGGGAACAGTGGGGTAACTGCTAGGAGGGAGAGGTGTCACCTCCTCCTCCCCTTCCTCTTGCAACAATGCCAATTAGGGGGAGCCGGAGGGGGTGTCTAAGGAGGCACAAGCCCACCCTCCCCCGCAATCCCCAGGCTCTTCCGTCTTCGGTATCGTCCAACTTTACTTTTTATGGGGGGACTGGGCAAACTGAGCTCTTTTTGTTTCAAGGACCCCGGCGCCAAAGTCCCCACCCTGGGCAACCTTTGCGGAGCGCCGCGCCCTGCGGCAGGGGCCGGCCAGCGAGGGTCCCCCTTCCCCCGGGCGCCCCTCACCAGCGCAGCTCTTGGACCTCCAGATCTTCCCCAGGAGCAAGATCATGGCCAGGAGGTGGCTCAGGTCGCCGAGGATTCGGAACACGTTCATGGCGCGGCCGGCGGCGCTGCGCCCGCGCCCAGCAAACTTCAGGAAACTTTCTGGCGCTGGCGCGGGGCGGCTGCCACGTCCCCCGCCGGCCTCGCGGTGCCCCAGGCCCCTGCCCGCGCCTCCTTCCCAGCTCCGCGCGCGCCCGGCCGCCGCGCGCCTCCGCCACGCACCCTTGGCCCGCGGTGACGTGGCCAGGCCGGCGGCCGCGCGGGGTGGGAGCCAGGAAGAGGCGCCGCCGGGAGGTCCCGCCTCCCGCCTGTCCCAGCGCCGCGGCCCGGGCGGGCCGGCCGGCTGGGGCTTCCGGCCTGCGACCAGGGACCCGCCGCCCGCCGGCTGGTGCTCCAGCTTCCCGCCGCGCCCCGCGCCGCGCGCCCACCGGGCCTCCGCCTCCTGTCCTGGGAAACCAAGCCCTGGGCGGGGGCCCGGCAGGCGCCGAGTCCGCTCGCTGCCTTACCCGCTCATGGGCCTGATGACCTGCGCCAGGTGAGGCTCGGGGCTGCGTGCCTGCCCTTGGCATGAGCCTGGCAGTGGGGGATCCCCCTGGATGGTGACCTCTGCTGTTGCCATCAGCATCCTTGGAGTGGGGTGGCAAGGAACCAGAAGGGTGTCCCCACCGGCTCACCTGTGAATTTGGATGTCCACACCATGCTGACCCAGCGCACGGTGGCGGTGACAGGCGTGTGGGCCTCGGGCTGTGGACCTCAGGGCCTTTGTTCATGGGGGTCACTGAGGATGGAGGAGGTCTCGCTTGTCGGGAGAGGCAGAGGCCTCCTTCCCACCTTTCTTCTTGGTGTGCTTGGTGTTAAAGGGTGCACAGGCCAGGGGTGGGGAGGCAGGAAGGGGGGACCAAAGGACCTCCGGGTGAGAGTCCCCTCAGCACTGTGCAGCCTGAGGGGTCAGCCTCCTCTCTGGGCATCGTCTCGACCTCTGTGAGTGGAGCAGGTGAGCCGCGGGCCTTGCTGCCTGTCCGGACCCCTCTGCCCCTTCCCTCACTTGGAAACCTCATCTCTCCAGCCTCCTCGCACACCCACCTTTTGCCGCAGGTGGGCAGAGAGGCTTGCCATGATGTCACTCCTATGTTCAAGACCCTCCCTCCCCCCTCTTCACCATGACTCCCTGCACAGGGGAATCCTTAGAGGTGCAAAATGCGGCCTAAGGACCAGCAGAGTCCCTCTGGCCTGTTGGGACAGCAGGATCTCAGTCCCTCCCCAGACCTGCAGTGACTCAGAATCTGCAGTTTAAAAGATGCCCAGGTGATTCATGTGCACGTGAAAGTTCAAGAGGTACCGTCTCAGCAGCGTGGTGAGGAGGGGCTGTCATTCTCAGATCACACGTAGAGAAGCAGGCACAGAGAGGTTGAATATTTGCTTCCAGTCACACAGACACTAAGTAGCCCTGGAGCCTAGAATCCAACACACCATCTGACTCCACAGCTCACACAATTGAAGCATTACATTACACTGTGGGTTACCATGGCAGGTGACACGCTCCCTGTCATGGGCGGTGAGGTGACGGCCCATCTGTCAGGGCAGACCCTCGCCATCGGCCTCCACAGGCGCTCATGGAGCAGGCTTCCGAGCCTCGCTTTACAGGTGAGGGAGCTTGAGGCCCCCGTAGATGGGGTGCATAGTCCAGGGCCCTCTGGGAGGAGTCAGGCATTATCCCTGGTCTGTGGCAGGTCCTGAGAGGACCTCTCTGTACCCTGCTCCCCAACCCTGCCCAGATGCCTCCCCTCCAGCCAGTACCCAAAGAAGGCGGTGGCTATTTAAATCCCTCAGGTGTGGCTGCGGCTCTTCTGCCCAACCAGCTGGCATCTCCTTCTCTGCGCCCACCTCCTCCACACACCAGGGAAAGCACGTGCACTTGCCATTTGGTGAAACATCTGTCCTCTTGGGAGGGGGCCCCAACTGGCAGTTGGAGGCTGAAATCCTCCCTTCCCTTAATTTCTCTCAGGAGACCACAGGGAAGAGGCCAAGGCTGAGGAGGTCTGAAGTGCGGCCACCATAGTGGTGGAAGAGAAAGGATCCAGGCTTGGTGGCCCTAGGTGCAGCTGAGGCTTCGAACCTACCACGTCCCCTCTCTGTGTCTCAACTTTCCTTTCTGTTAATGGGGATAATGAGCACAGAAGAGCTGCTGACTTCATATTTGATGCCCCTTGCACCAGGTCTCCCAATTCCCCCGTGAAATTGAGAGCTACATTCTGATTTGATAAGATGAAGAAAAAGGCTGAAGTTTGTTGCTTGTTCCCCCAAGTCACATTGGCCTCCTCTCCCCCAAGTTCTACTGTTCAGGACTCGGCTCTGCCCCTTTCCCACACAGCCCATCTCCAAGAGGGTGCATTTCCAAAGATCCCCAAGGAGAAAAGGGGAAATCCTGTGGTCCCTTGAAAGACCCGCTCTAGCCCATGCCAGTCCACCCACCACCTCCACCTCCACCTCCACCCACCACCTCCACCTCCATTCATGCTGGATTCCTGATGTAGGTGGATCCTGGCATGACCCTCACCCTCAATTTCCTGACACCCCAAAATGTGTCTGCCGTAAAAATGCAGAGAAGAGAGAGCCGGGAGGGACTTCTGTGTGTGGTAGGAGAGGACTGTGCTCTTCTCATTGACAAAGCAGATTTTACGTTCAAGGTCAGAGGTATGGGAGAGAGAATGGGAAAGCTGCTCAGTCGTAGGGGGCACCATGGCAGAACATGGCCTGCGATGCCCGCAGCTCAGAGGCTGAGGCAGAAGGATCACAAGTTCAAAGCCAGCCTCAGCAACTTAAAGAGACTCTGCCTCTAAAGGAAAAATAAAAAGAGCTGGGGAATGTGGCTCAGTGGTAACGCGCTCCTGGGCTCAATCCCTGGAATTAAAAAAAAAAAAAAAAAAAAGTAATTACAGAAAAAAATGTCTATGTCATCTTTTTTCCCTTGTTATATTTCACCACTGTATTGAATATCCTGCGAAGGGCCTCGAATTCTGCGAGGAAGGAAATAGGGGTGGAAAGTGAAAATCACATCCTCAGGACACCCCACAACCAATCTGGCCTGGTGGGGGGGCCCTGAAAGAAGCGGGAAGCTGTGGCCTGGGCCCCTGCGCGACTCCGGGCGTCGCCTGGCCCCGGGAGCGGAAGGAATGAACTCTCCCCAGGAGTCCGGAGGTCCCCGCCCGCGCCTCGCACCAGTCCATTCCCTCGCCGCGGAGCCGGGCTGGCGGCCTGGCTCTCCCCGCGCTCCGCCCAGGTGTTCGCGAGCTCTTTCCGGCTCAGTAGCTTTTGAGCGGACGCGCGGCAGGGCCAGGGCGGCCGCATCCCGCGGAGCGAGAAGCCGAGGCTCTAACCCTCTCTTCCACTTTAAGCTTCAAGCACATCTATTGGAGACCAGCTGTGCGCCAGGCGCCGGAGGACTGCGCGCAGATGCGACCTCCAGGGGCTGTTCCGGCACCTGGGCGAGGGGGCTGTGCGCAGGCTGGACGGCGCGAGGGGGGCGCCAGCACCCTGGCCTGGGGGAATCGCGGGGGACGACTGCAGGGAAGGAAGGCGCCAGGGCCAGTGATGCCCAGCGGGTTGGGAGGGTGGGTAGGCAAACCTGGAGGAAGCGGGGGAGAGGGCCGAGCAGAAGAAACTAGATGCAGACGGCAGGGAGGTGTGGTCGGCCCTCGCCCGCCCTCGGTGGCTTATCTGCACTGCTCTTTTAAAGAGCCGGAGGAAGGCCAGGCGCGGTGGCGCACGCCTGTAATCCCAGCATCTCAGGAGCCCGAGGCGGGAGATCCGCAAGCTCGAGACCTGCCCCAGCAATTTAGGGAGCCCCAGTCTCAAAATAAAAAATAAGAAGGACTGGGGATGTGGTTCAGCGAAAAAGAACCCCTCAGTTCAATCCCCAGTATCCCCCCGCCCCCCCAAAAAGGCCAAGGCAGCCAGGAAGCTGAACCCAATCCCCAGTATCTCCCCTGCCCCCCCAAAAAGGCCAAGGAAGCCAGGAGGCTGAAGCCGGAGGATTGCTTGAGCCCACAAAGTCGAGATCAGTCATGTCGTGAGAACTTTTTCAAAAATGAAAACAAGGAAAGCCAAGGAAAGGAAGATGAAAAAGAGGAAGGTCAAGGTTAGGCAGGTGAGTCGGAGTCTCAAGCTCCACCAACGTCCGAGTTTAGACTGTATTTAAGACCTCGGAGTCGGAGTCAGTTTCCACATCGGAAGCTGAGTATAAACCAAGCCGACTTCATAGTTTTCAGGGTCAAGGCAAGTGTCTCCAGCACTTTCCCAGGAGCAAACGCGAGCACCTGTCAGTCCTCTGCTCACTTTACAGGAAGCCCTGACCCAAGGAGGGCCCGAGGGGTGGGGTGGCGCCAGCGGCTGGAGAAAACCCTGGACTCGCGTCCCGGGAAGGACTCGCTCATTCCCGGAGGTGCAAGGCTTCTGGAGCGCTGGAAGCTTCTGCGTCTTCATCCGGGTGGTGCCGATGGGGTGAGACACATGCAAACATTCAGTGCACTGCTGTTTATAAGTTACACCTCAATTAAAATGAAAAGGGCTAATAACCTGGGCCACGACGCCCCCGCCCTCGCGGCTGGCGACAGGTGTCTTTCGCAGACCCAAAACGCCACTGTCGCCGCGAGGGTGCTCAGGCCCGGTGCCCGGCGCCGAGAGTCGTGCGCCGCGCGCCTCGGCCCTGGCGAGGTTCCCACGGCAACCGCAAGCCGCTCTCCGCGTCTCCAGAGTGACGGGGTGCGAGCGAAGACCCGGAGCGCGGATTTCTAAACTGGAGCCACAGAAAGAGGTTGGAGGAGATCGCGGCCGCCGGCCAACTGAGCAGGGGAGAGACTCGCCGCCCTTCGTCCTTGCGCTGCCATTCTGAGGGCATCCGGCGAACGCCACTCCCCAGCTCTGACTGTGGCCTCAGGCTGCTGCTTGATCCACCTATGGTGATCGCTTCTCAGCTTTCCAGGTGGGGAGACAAGGGCTTGGCTGATCCCGGTGTCACTGGGCATATCAGGGCCGAGGCCAGGCCCCGGCCCACCCCGGGAGACCTGCTTCCCAGCCCGACAGTGCAGCCAGGGGCAAGGCCAGCAGGGCTGGGCACTGGTCCTTCCCTGGTTTCTGGTTCTGACTCTGCTAGTAACTTGTGTATGGTTTTGAAGTCCCCTCTCCTTCTCTGGTCTCAGAGATGGGACACCACCACAAATGTCTCAGAGTAGCTGTCACCAAGTGTGTGAAGTAATCAAGGAGTGTACAAGCAGCTCGGAAACCATACAGTGTGCACATGTCAAGGACCATCACCATTGGCTCTCCATTGCCACCTTGTCCTCTTCATCACCCCAGCCCCAAGGGCAGCCTTGGTGACATTCAACTGCACCGTGAGCCTGGGCCTCAGAACTTCTCTCCATGCCCAGAGGTTTCGAGACTGCAGGTGAGTCTGCTCTGCTTCCCCTCCTGGTGGAACAGGCCCTGGACAACTCTCCTCAGACAGTCCCCAGACTTAGAGGGGTTCACAGAGGCAGGACGCTCTGTCCCCCTGCCTGGACACAGCCTCCTATCCCATGCCCTGTGTCTGAATCATAAGGTCCTCACCAAGTGAGGATGCAGAAGCCCCAGCACCTGGCCCTGGTCAGAGCCCTCTGGGTAACTGATACCCTTCCAACAACTCGTGCTGGGCACGAGCTGGGACAGTCATGTGTATCTGTGAATGTGTGTCCATGCACCCAGAAGGCTGGCGCGTGTGCCCATGTGCCTGGCTGCATACAGTGGTGCCTGTGTGCACTTGAGATGTGTGTTTGCGTGTGTGTGGAAACGCGTGTGTTTACGCGTCGTGGAGGGCGCGTGCAGGTGTGTGTTGTGCGTTGTGGCATATGTGTTTACTGGGCCGCTATTTGTGTCTTTGCTGCTGTGTGTGAATGTCTGCTGGGCCTGTGTGGGCTGCTCTCGCATGTGCACTTGTGTGTGAGGGTCTGTGGCCTTGTGCGGGCGGCATACGCTGTGGGGTCCTGGCTGCAGGGGCTTCTCTCCTTCTTGTCCCCTCACCTGAGTGACCTTCTTCCCCACAAGCCATGGGCAGGCACGGGCTGGCTTCTGCGCCCTCCACAGACCTGTGGCTGCCCAGGCCTGACCAGAGTGGCCTGCAGGGGCCGGGATGGGTGCGTGAGCCTGGGGCCAGGGCTCATGTGACACCCCTTCCCGCATGGCCTCCTCCCCTCCCCACAGCAGGAGCAGCAGCGGGAAAGGTTGGCGGAGGGGGGCTATTTTGGGAGCGTCTCCTTAGCAACAGCTGCCACGGCCGTCTGTGGCGGTTTTTCTATAGGTGCTAAAATATTCCACCCTGGTGACTACTGAGTGCTGGGGGGTGGGCGAGGGAGGGGGCGGGGGGCGGGAGAGACCCCTGCAGTCCCTTATCCCTGGGGCGCGGCCTGCTGGGCTGGGTCCTGCCCATTCTGATACCCCTTTGCCACCTCTGGACTTCGCCCCTCAGAACTGCAGGACTGAAGCACCCTGAGGCAGGCCAGCTGTGCCCTGATCCAATTTCTCATCTAAGCAGCTGGGTGGCCTCAGTTAGTCTCATCTGCAGAGTGGGCCAACTGGACTTTAAGGAAAACTCTGGGCCCCAAACTGGACTTTGTGACTCTGGCATTTCCAAGCGACCCTTCCCTCTCCTCCTTAGCTTCTCACCTGCTTGGCCCAAGTCCCTCTGCCCTGCACTCTGCGTTGTCCTCTGCACATGCCCACAGGACCCCGTGGGTAGCCTGAGCAGGCCCCCAGAGCAGGCTGGCTAGTGAGTGCCCCGCTGGCCTGGAATGACCTTTCCCCTGAATCTAGGCGTTGGGCCTGGTTCAAATCCTGGTTTGGCCAATTGCTGAACACTGACTGATCCTGGCCGAACCAAGTCCTCCCTCTGGATATGGGTTCAGTCTCCTCATTGGGAAGTGAGGACATCTGTGACCTCTGCCTCCACCTTGTGAGGGTCAAATGGGAGAATGGGCTGGGTGGGGAGCTTTGGTAAATGGACAGAGGGACAAAGGGCGTGAGTCAGCAAACTGCAGGGTGAACCTCCCTCTTCCAGAGGTTGTCTCCGCCTGCAGACCTGAGCCTGCGCTCCTTCTGCCATTGCTGATGGAGCCCGTGGAGTTCTGTAGGAGCAGACAAGGCCTCGAGGGCCTGGGCTGGTGCTGGGCCAGAGGTACTGGTGCTGTGGAAGTCCCATCCTGGGTGTGCATCTGTCTTGGATGATGATGACAACGCCTACTTGCCCCTTGGGGACACAGTCGAGACTGTCCCTACAGATCCAGCCTCTGAGGTGCAGAGAGGACAAGCAACTTGCCCAGGGTACAAAGATTCTCCTGCACAGCCCCTTTCTCCCCAGCCCCTTACACACACGCACACCCTGGCAGGCCTGTGCACACCTGTGTCACATCATCCCTCCTGACCCTCTACCTCCAACACGGCCAGAAATGCTCAGCCATGGGAGGGACCAGGGCCAGTTCTTCCTTGACCTTGACTCATCCTCAGGAGAACTGGTTGAAGTGCATCTGGTTCTTCCCACTTTACCTGTGAGGAAACCAAGGCCGAGAGCAGACAGGTGAGCTGCCCAGGGCCACAGAGAGGTCAATAGCGGAGGACGGCCTCGCTCCTGGCCCCCTGAACCTCTTCCTTCCTGGAATGGCTCTTCCTGCCTCTCTTCACTTCCTCCTAGTGCACCCTCTTTGCAGGGTCTGAGATGCCCCTGGAGTGCAGCCCAGGCCCACAAAGGTGACTTCAACCTTGGCACTGGGGGACTTCTGCAGGACATCCCTCCTCTCTACCCAGCCCCTTCTCTCAGCTGCCTTTTTCCCCAGCACTTCACACTCCCAGGGCAGCCTCCAGGCCAGGCCTCCGGTGTGGGAAGAGACTGTGGTCATTTTTGTCACCTGCATTCCCCCACTTTCAGCCCGTGCAAAGGTGTGACAGGTCCCAGGCACACACAGGTTGCTAACTGGGCACGGGTTGCTCAGGTAACCGCTCCATTCACACAGAGGTCACGTCAGTCCTGGCTGTCTGCCCAGGGGCAGAGCAGGTAAGGAGGGACCCAGCGTGGCTGATGCCCACACGGGGAGGTCTACAGGATTGGGACTGACCAGGAAGGAGCAGCCGAGCTATGGAGCACCTGCTAATGAGCTGTGCATTTCTTGTGTCGCCACCTAAGTTACTCTGCCCTTGAGTGCGAGGGCAGGGGGCTGTCACAGTCCCCATTTAACAGACAGGTTAGATACAAAACTCACTCAAAGTCACCAAGCTCCTAAGAGTTTTTGAGCCCAGGTTGGGCTGACTCCCAGACTCTTTAAGCAAGAACCATCCTGTGCCCAGCCCAGGGGCTGGCCTGGGGTGGGCACCCAGTGCTGGCTGAGGGCATGGATGAGCAGGTAGAGTGTGACACTTGCTGTGGGCATCAGGAGGCCCCTGGGGCAGGCGGGCTGAAGTGAGAGCCGAAGGCAGAGGGCAGGGCAGGCAGGAGGAACAGCGCCCAGCGGGCTGGTGCAGGCATCTGGCGTTCTGGGACCTGTGGGACTTGGGGTGTGTGGGCATAGGGCGTGCAGGGTAAGGTGGCACCTGAGTGTACACGGTGCTGAGAGTTGTGACCTGGGGACAGTCCAGGGGATAGGAAAACTTTGTGTATTTGTAGTTGTCTGCTCAGAACAGCCCCCGGGGTTTCAGACTCCATCAGTTCTCCCCGCAGCTTTGGGATGCCTGTCTCTCCCTCTCTGAGCAGGGGCTAGTCAGAAATGGCCAAGCTCCTAAGAAAGTTCTTCTGGCTGTCTAACTACAGGTGTTTGCACATCCTCAAAGCACAGAGACAGATGCACTTTCCTTCCTATCTCTTTGCAGGGGTGGAGGGAGGTGGCAGAATGGCCACCAACTAGCTGGTTCACCAGGGACTGCGGGGTCTGGGAGCTCCGACCTGGACACGCTGGTGCTGAGTCTGGGAGCGGTGCAGCATCCTCCCCTAAGACCGCTTAATTAGACAGCGGCAGAAAAAGAGACAAGTTTGGTGTGACTGTGCCACCCCTGGGTGACCTTGGGTGAGCTGACCCTCTCTGGTACTCAGTCTCTCGGCCGGTAAAATAACTGATGGGGAGGGTCCCTCCAGCAGGCACACCTCGGTGTCCTGGAGCGGGGTGCTTGGGGCCCTTAACTGCAGGCACTTCGGGAGAGATCGCGGGCCGCCGAGGAGAGGGGCAGGGCGCCCCGGGACCCCAGGCCCCCCGCTGCCACCCACCCGCCTCGCGGCTCCGAGGAACCCTCCCCACCTGCCCCGGGGGGCTGGAAAACACGGGAGCGGATCCCCGGAACGGGCTCTGGGAGGAGCGCTCCAGGGGCGAGGAGGAAAACCCGGGCAGGATCGGGGGCAGGAGCGGCCCCGCAGCCCCCAGCCCGGGCCCCTGCCCCGCGTCGCGGGCCCCGCAGGAGCGCTGGAGACGCGCGCAGGCCGGGCACGGGGCAGGCAGGGCCCGGGCCGCCCGGGGCCGCGGGGCTGGGGGCGCGCGGCCTCCGCAGCGGGGCGCGGGTCACGTGTGAGGAGGGGCGAAAGTCTCGCAAAGCGGGCGGCGTGCGGCGAGTTGGGAGTTCTCGGCGCGCCGCGGGCGGCGGGAGCTCGGCTCCCGGGCGAGGCGGGGACGCGGCGGAGCGGGGGCCTGGGTCCCAGACAGAGGGGGCCGCGGCGAGTGGGAGGCAGACGGAGACGGACGGCCGCGAGGGAGGCAGTGCAGGGGCGTGCAGGGCAGAGGCAGGGAGACCCGCAGGGCGACAGGGACGCTGACGGACCCCGCGGGGGAAAGCGGCGGAGACAGCGAGGCGGGAGAGACGGAGAGAGGAGCCCAGAGGCAGAGCCCAGAGGAGCGGGAGGCGGCCTCCGCGAGCGAGGGCGGGAGGTGGCGGCCGAGCCCGCCCGGGGGAGCGGGGAGGCGACCCCAGGCCCGGAGGCGGAGAGGGTCGCGGGACCGGTGACCGGTGCAGCGCGCAGGGAGTGGAGCGGAGGGCGGGGGGCAGCGTGCAGTGAGACCGAGTGACAGCGAGGGAAGAGCGGGGGGCGGCGGAGCGCGGGCGCCTGCGGCGGGGGCGGGGGGCGCGAGCGCGGTGGCCGGGCGCCCTGGGTCCCCGAGCCCCGCGCCCTGAGCCCGGGCCCGGGGCCGAGGATGCTGACGCCCAAGCGGCGCCCAGGGCGCGGCGCGTGGCAGCGCTGAAAGTTGGGTGGCCCGCGGGGAGCGGCGCGGGACGGCCCGGAGGCGCCGAGACCCCGAGACCCCACGCCCAGACCGACCGGCAGCCGGCGACGGGGCGCGGGCCGGCGGGCCGAGATCGCGGGCAGGGGGCGCCGGGACTCCCCTGTGCCCTCCCGGACCCCGCCCGCTGGACTGCGCCGGGGGATGTAGCGCCCGCTGGCCGCCTCCCGGACACTCGTCGGACCCTGAGCCCCGCGGTAAGCCGGGCGCTGTCCATCCGTCTGTTCGTCTGTCTGGCTGCCTGCATGTCTGTGTGTCCCGGGGCCGGGCCTTCGCCTGCTCCGCACCTTATCCCTGACCCGGGTCCTGGCTGGCCCGCGCGTGTTTGGCGCGGTCCCGTGACTTCGGAGCTGGAGCGCTCTTGCGCTGTCAGTCTGTGGCCGGGAGCAGTGCGGTCTGGGCTGCAGGGAGCAAGAGAGAAGAGTGGGTGGAAGGGACCTTGACCTCCTGCCCTGGTCATGACCTTTCCTTGCCTCCACCCACCCACCGTGGTCATGGCGGGAGCTTCCAGGCAGGTGACTTGTGGCAAGGTGTGTGGGGTCTCCTTCCCAATCACCCACCCGCAGCCCATTTGCAAATGGCCTTTGAATTTCACGGAAATCCTACTCCTCAGGGTTTGATCACCTACTTTGTGCCAGGCTGGCCCAGGATGGGTGGGCAGGGATTCTGTAAATGATGGGGTTGTTTTACAGTTTTGGAAACTGAGGCTGGGGAGCAGGCAGAGGCTGCTTTTTCCGTGGTGAGGGAGAACCCCAAGGAAAGAGCAGTCTGATGACTCCCTGGGCATGGAGAGCTGCCCCGCCACCTGCAGAATGTCCCCCTACCACTCAGTCTACTTTCCCTCCACCCACGCTCTGCCTCCAGTGCCCAGGCTGGAGGGTAGTGGTGGCACAAGAGGCAGAGTGGTCTGACCCTGTTGAAAGACAGCTCTGGAGTGTGGAATGTCAGGCAGCGGGTTGAAGGAGCCCGGGAACAGAGGGAGGGAGGCTGAGGGCCAGGCATGGGAGGTCCAGAGAGGGACTGGAGCCCTGTGTGTGTAACATCTGCTCTGGTCCCGTGACCTCTAGGGCTTTAGGCCTTTAGGGGGCTACTAGGGGCTCAAGAGCCTGTTGTGGCCCTGGCGTGGCCTCTGATGAGGGAGGCGAATGGAAGAGAGGCTGTTGGGATGAGGGCCGTGTGCAAGACAGCAGCAGTAAGGGCCGCTGGCCACCAAGCAAACCCATAGCCAAGCTGGAGTCTGCAGGGCTGTGCCTGGAACATTCCACCGTATTCTCCATTGGAAGGAAGGGCTCTTTCTGGGGTTCTCCATGCTGGGCATTAAGCCCCATATATCCTCCATTCGGACTCCCAGAAACGAGTAGCCAGCTGGGGAGCGCGCAGGCTGGGGATCCACTCTCCCTCGGCCCCAACTTCCACAACTGCCGAACCTCATTCCCTGCCCCACTGACCTCCAATGGGGAGTTCTGGGTTCCGCCAGCAGAAGGCTGTCCACAGACGGGGGCAAGTGCTGGGCAGAGGGGCAGAGGACTCATTTCACCTTTAAGGAGATGAAGAGCTAATGCGGGGGAGGGGTGTGAAGGGAACGTGACTGAGACAGAGGCCCGGCCACCACTGAGTGTCTGGGAGCTAGAAGGGGTGTCTGGGGCTTGGCAGCTATTCCTTAAGATCCCTTGCAAAGAACCCCTTGAAAAGAAATTTCTTCTAGGAAAAAACCTTTGAGGTGACCATGACCAAAAAGAACTGGCCATGGGTTTCTGCCTGGGTGACCTTGGGCAGCTGGCTTGACTTCTCTGAACCTCTGTTTCTTCATCTGGAGAATGGGGCCATGTCACTGACTTGGTTTACAGACTGCCAGGTCTCTGGGAGCAGTTGGTGGGCACCTGGAGCACAGTAGGTCCTCAGCAGGCATCTGTGGAGGGAGAGCGCAGCGGCTCTGGAGTGCTGCCGGAGGGCTCCCGGCTGGGATGGGAGGGAAGGAGAGCAACCGGGCGGGCTCCCAGGGCGGCTGGTTCTTAATGTGGATCTGGGGGAGGCGGGGGCGAGTGCTGAGGGGGGTTTGAGGAGGAGGGGCCCCCTCTGCGGGGACCACTGAGTCACGAGGACATGTAAGCGACATGACAACCAGCGACGTGGTAACCAGGAAACTAGCGGCGGTGGGAAAGGAGCTGGAGCCTGCGTTGGGTGGGGGTGGGAGGGCGAGGCTGGCAGCACCGGGCGGAGGGTCCTGGCAGCAGCCAGGCTGTCGCCCAGACAGAGGAGACCAGGCCGGCCGGGTGGCCGGGAGGAGCAGGGGTCCGCGTGGAGGGCGGGACGCCAGCCGGGGCAGGGGGCTCCTCCACACCTCCCGGCTCCTCTCCTCTCCTCCACATCTCCACTCTTCTTGCCTCTCCCCCTAGGATGCCAAATTTGGCTCTCGCAATCTGTCGTCTCTTCTGAGATTGGCACCGGGACGAAAGCTGAGCGCATTACATCATCACAGCCCCCCCCCACCGCCCCGCCGCACAGGGAGCGGGAGGGGCAGGCCCAGCCACGCCAGAGGCCACTGTCCTCCCTGCCCTCTGCCCGCTCTTCCCGCCTCGGGCACAGCGTGGGGGCTTCTGGGGGCAGGACAAGGCCCCAGGCTTGGGGAGACCCCAGACCTGGGAGGAAGCCAGGCCGTGGGCTGTCCCCCATTAGGTGAGGTCTGGGAGGCCCAGGACCCTCACTGGGCTTTGCTGTGCTTGTGTGTGACCTTGGGCAGGGCCCCTCGCAGAGTCCAGTCTGCACAGAGCAGTGGGTGCCTCGAGGTTGTGGTGACTCTCCTGGTGAAGGAATGTGGGTGCTGTGCTCTGTCGGCCTGAGAATGAGGGTCTGTTTCCAGTTACACCCATGACCTTGAGTGGCAGGTGGCCTCAGCTTGTGCCCCGTCTCCTGCCCTGCAGAGTGGGGAGGAGGACGCTCAAGGCACAGGATGGTGCCCCGGGCTCTGGCCCTGAAGCCACAGAGGCAGGGAGCCGCCTGCTCTGAGCAGCCGGGTGGAGACCGGGCAGGCCACCGGCCGCTGCTGGGCAGGGGAGGCAGGAGGCGTCTTCAGCTAGACAGACGGCTCTGGGCTTGGGTCACTGATCAGAGCCCTCATTTTACAAACCCATTGTAAAGGACCCAGAGGGGACCTGGGTCCCTGAGGGTCATAGTGATGGTTTGAGGGCAGAGGTGACAGAGCCAGGGCCTGAACCTAGGGTCCTGGCTCCCAGCCCACCTGGAAGCAGGCAGGTGCGCCGTGGCAAGCCTGGACAGCTCCTGGCCCAAGTGCTGAGGGCCCAGCTCCGACCTGGGAAGCTCCCTGTCCCTCCCTCCCTCCAGTCCCCCCACCCTCCAGGGTGCTGGTCCTGCTGGGTCTGCTTGAGGAGCTCTGGCAGCTTCGGGCAGCCCCAGGCAGGGACAGGCTGGATTTGGGGTTAAGCTAGAAGGTTATGGTCCAGTCCAGAAAATTCCTAGAACTAGAGGCCAAGAAAGATGGGGAGTAGCTGTGGACGTTCGGTGAGATAGTGAGCTCCTCATTCCCAGGCCTATTCGAGCCTTGTGACTCCTGCTTTATGGGCAAGGTTGAATGACTTCCCCCGCAAAGCCCTCGGAGTCCTTGATGTTCCCCTGGGAGGAGCCGGGAGCTAGCGCCCCTCACTTCCACTTCTCCTCCCGAGTACACTCACATTGCCTCCCCAGGCACTGGGCTAGGAGCTTCTGCAAATTCTCATCTAGTCCTTCCAGCAACCCTGCACCGTTGCTTTAATGTCCCCGTGTTACAGATGGGGAAGCCACGGCCCAGAGAGTCCCTATGATCTGCCCAACGTCACACAGCCAGAAAGTGCCGAGGAGCCTGAATTTGAGCTTAGACTGATCCAATTCTCGGGGGCTGTCTTTGGGGCTTCCCTGGAGAAAGAGTGGAAAATATTCCTCCCCTGGGCTGGGGCTTGGCAGGAGATGGTCTAGTCGCCCCCACAGCCTGACACCCCCTCAGGGATCCTCTGGGGGCTCCATTCTGAAGACAGCCATGAACCGGAGGGGTTCCGCCTTTAACGGATGGGGAGACTGAGGCTCGGGGCCAGGGCTAGAGTTCAGCCAGGGGCTCTGTCTCCTGCACAGTGGGTAGGAAGGGGCCTTTGGGTTGATGGTGGCATGAGATGTGAGGCTGGGGTCGTACAGGGCATGGCTCCAGGCTAGGGCTTTGAGCGGAAGAACCAGGCTCTGAGAACAGAGAGAGAAACCAGCAGGGACAGCAGGTTCCACCTCTGTCCTCCTTGCCAGTCCCCAGGTCCACCCACAGATGTCAGTGTCATATGGTTTGGTGAGATGGAGGGAAATAGAGTGTGGGACCTGCTTTACAAGAGACGATTCTGGAGACAGCAGTCTTGGGCTCCCTGTGTGACCTTAGGTCAGTCAATCACCCTCTCTGAGCTTGGTCTGCCCATCTGGAAGGAATGATCTGTTTCCACCGAGTGGCTGCCATCGGGCTGCTGTCTCAAAATGCTCCTCCTGTGCTACAAGGACCCTGGGCCCTGGCAAAGGGGCGGGTAGGATTCGGGGGGTTGGCATAACCTTTAAGCCTCCCGGGCGGACTCAGCCCTCCTTGGGTGTGGGGGATCTCCAGGCACAACCCTTCTTCTCCTTTTCATCTTTATTTTTCTCCTGCTCCCTCTTCCCCTCGCTACGTGGGCTGATCGCTGCTCAAACTTTTAATTCAGATGGTAATTGAAATAATAATATGGGCTGAGGCCTCTGTGCCTGTGACGCGGCAGCTGGTGGAGCGCCACTATGAATAGCGCTTGAGTCACAGGCGCGCTCCTGCAGGCGCGCCCTCGACTCACGGAGGGGGGCGTGCAGCGCGCGGCTGGCTGATGGGCGCGCGCACCTGCTCGCTCTGAGTCCCGGACCCCATGGCCAAGGGCCAAGCCGCGCTACCCCTGCAGCCTGCCCTCTGGCCCGGGGTCAGCCTGGAGCACCTAGGGCGCTGCTTCGCCCTGGCAGCAGGGGAGCCGAGGCTCAGCGAGGGGAGCGGGCGGAAGGCCCCGGGACTGGACTTGAACAGGGGCTTTGCTGATTGACAGCACGGTTCTCGATCAGGACGCACTGGCGGGGGAGACTGGCAGGGTTTGCAGGGACAAGGCCCCTGCCTCTGCTTCCCATCCCGGCCTCCGCCCAGCCTCCTCCCAGCCTCCTCCCAGCATGCCGGCTGTGCGCCTAGCGCCCTCGGGGCTGCTTGGATAGCTGGTTCCAGTGCTTGGCCGCCAGGGTGACAGAGGTTTTCTTGGGGGTGCTGCTGATCCCGGGACGCAGGGCTCCTTGCTGGGCTTCATAGTCACGTTTTCACTTGCTCCTCCCAGAGCCCCGGAGAGCATTGCCCCAGGGCTCAGATGAGGAAACTGAGGCCCAGAGGGAAGCCAGGGTTGCCCAGGCCTGGGGGCTGAGACACACACCGGTGTCCTACCTGTGTGCCCAGCTGCAGCACCTCTGGGACCCTCCACTTGGCCTCCCCCAGCTGGCGCTCCCCTCTCACAGTGACAGTTCACCTGCCCTTCCATTGCGGCCACTTGGCCAGGCCTTGACCAACGGTGCCAACAGCTGGAACGTCTGGCCCGACAGGCAGCCCTGAGGGACCCTGTCCGTCACCAGGAGGTGGTCCTTGGTGTTCGGAGCCGGCGGGAGCTGTGCAGCGAGAAGGCAGCATTGTCCTGGTGACCTACCAGCTGGGAGCACTGGTGCAGGCCTCCCCAGGGGCCCCTGGGGGCTCCAGCAGGGCAGAGGGACCTGGGTGCTGCTGGACAAGGAGCCCTGGGACTAGGTTGAAGAAGAAAACTTGCCAGCGTTACCTGGCAGCCCCGTCTCCTCCTGCATCTGTCTTTTCTCTAGCACCGCTCCTGGGAGGTGAAAAAAGAGCCCAGAGACCCACAGGGGTTTGCCCAAGGTCACACAGCAATGGTGGCAGAACTGAGGCCAGCCCTGAGCCCATGGCTATTCCCAACTCCTCTGCCTCCTGACAGCCCCCAGGGATGCTGACACCTCCTCTCTCTAGGACAACCCTTGGGGTTTAGAGGAGAAGAGGAGGTGCTGGGTCTCTGAGTCCCCACTTGTGGGAGAATCCCCAGATCGGAGAGAGGGGCAGGGGCAGCACCTCGTCCCAGCAGCAGGAGAAAGGGGCTCAGCCACCCACCCACCTCCAGGATGCTGACCAGGTCCCTGTCCCCCTGGGAGGCAGGGACCACCTGTGGGTGCTGTCGCAGTGCCGGCCCCTCTCTTTGGTTGTCCTCTCCGTTGATAGAGCCCACAGCTCCCCCCGGGCCTCAGGGGCAGTAGGTGACCTGGGCAGGGATGGAGAGGAGGGGACCACCCTCCTGTTGGGAGGTCAGGACTGGGCAACTGAAAGGAGAGGGAACCAGGGAGGGCAGCAGCTCCTGGGAGGCTGCTACCCTGGGCGACGTTTTCACCTCTGGGAGCCTCCGTCCCTGCTCCGCAGGTGTGGCTGGGACCCGTGTCTGAGCCCATGAGTCTGTGAGTGTGTGGTGGCCACTGCTGTCCCCTTCGGGGGGGGGTGGGGGCCGGCACCCCACTTCCCTGCTCCCCCTCGCCTGGCTTGTTGGAGGGTGAGCTGAGCACGGGCTCTGGGTCGCGCAGCTGCGGATCCCAAGGCTACCTGACCTTGGGAGAGGCTCTCTCTGGCTGGGCTCCAGGGCTGCCCCCAGCCCCAGGAAGGGACTGGGCAGCTGAAAGGAGAGGGAACCAGGGAGGGCAGAGAGGCCCGTGGCCACAGGCTAGAGCTGTCCCAGGTCCCTGAGGTCAAGGCCAGGGCACAGAATGGGCAGCCGTGGGCAGGAGTCACAGTTGCTCACTGCACTGATGAGGCGGCCGGGGAGCAGCCTGTCCAGCAGGAGGGAGGCCATGCCGCCGGTGGCAGTGGGCACTTCTAACCCAGGGCCAGGGAGGGGACTGGGCCTAAAACCCGCGCAGTCCCTATCGTCTGGGTGGCCGTGTGGACGCCCAGGGAGCCCTGGGGTCTGACTGTCTCCTCCGTGGCCTCTGACAGCGTCCCCTGGGGTCAGGCCTCCAGGAGTCAGTCGTAGCTTTAAAACAAGCCCCAGTCCTGTCCCCACCCATTCTCAGCCCTGAGGGGACACTGAGGACACAGGTCCTGGCCCGTTCTCAGATTGTGCAACTTACTTTTTTTTCAATGAAATAAAAAAGAACATTTCTAAACACTCTGCACATAACTGGAATATTAGCTAATATTATCAAGTAGCCATCGATAACAGACAGCATGTTTGCTTTCTCTCTGGGTCTTGGTTGAAGAGTTTGAAGGTTCTGAGGGCAGCAGTGCACATCTGTAATCCCCAGGACTCAGGAGGCTGAGGCAGAAGGTTCACAAGTTGGAGGCCAGCTTCAGCAGCTTAGTGAGACCCTGTCTCAAAGTAAAAAATAGAAAGGACTGGGATGTAGCTCAGTGGGAGAGCACCCTTGGGTTCCATTCCTAGTACCAAAAGAAGAAGAAGAAGAAAGGCTTTGAAGCTACTGCCCCATGTAGGAATCCTGAGGCCGCTCTGAGCAGAGGCTCAGGTGAGCAGGTTCCTTTCCCCTGGATGCTGGGTTCCAGGAATTCCAGGAAGTTTGTGCTCTGCCTCAGAAGCACCCCCCGCGCCCAGCTGCCCAGGGGCCCCAGGCACCGGCACTCAGCTCCGCCCACCTGGACCAGATTCCCCACTCACTGCCCAGCAGCACTGTCTTTGCTCTCCGGTCCCCCTGCATCTTCCTGGGACCTGCTTTCTCAGCCTCTGACCATGGGGACACTTTGGCTCCTGTCCTGACACAGGACATTCACACACGGAGCTCAGCAAAGCAATGCTGTGTCTTACTCTTCCCCCAGCACATAGTAGGTGCTCAATAAATATCATTCACTCAATGGCCGCTCCTGGGTTCGGCAGGACGCACAGCATGGGGTGGCAGAGGGAGAGCCAGCCCTCAGGCCTGGGGGACTCGTGGCACAAGGTGGAGGCCAGCCACCGGCCTCCATCAAAGGTGAAGGCTCAGAGGAGCCCTGGATGGGGGGGTGAGGAGCAGGAGGTGGTGGGTGACACCCCGGGAGAGCTTCTCCGCCTCCCCGTTCACAAACCCCTGTCCTCCGTCTGTGCAGCACGCCGTTAGAGTGGGTGCTAGTCTTCCCCATTTTAGGGATGTGACTCAGAGAGGTTAACACACTTCCCCATGGCCACACAGCCCACTGGTAAAGTGTTCTCGGACTTTCTGGGGTCATAGTCCTTGTTGGGGACCTTGTTATGACCCTTCTCTGAAAAATACACATATGTACACACCTCTTTAAAACCTTTCCTGTATATTCTTTCCATAGGTAATACGTTCATATGGTTCTAAAATTAAAAAGACATAAACGAAGAAACAGTGAGAGTTCTTCCTCCCACCCCATCCCAGCCACCTGCTCTCCTCCCGGAGGCAGCCGATGTCACCCGCTTCCTGGGTCTCCATCCAGAGAGGCAGTCCCTCCCTCCTCCACGCGGTCGGTCGCCACTCTGCTCAGGGCTGCCGCCTTTCCCACTGAGGAGCACATCCGAAGGCCCGCCTGCTCCCCAGCTCCTCCCGGGCCCGAGCCTGCTCAGGTGCCACTGTCACCTTCCTGCCCAGAAGTGGCAGAGCCAGGCCACCTGGGCCCCGGGCACAGGTGTCTCGGGCTGGAGCTCCCAGGGACACCCATGCCACCGGTGGCCTCCCTCGAGCCAGGGAGGGGCCGACCACAGTGCCACTCCTCCCGCTTCCCACGCCTCCTCTCCAGGTGGCACCAGGGGACACCGTGCGTCTGAGTGGGTCACAGCTCCCACTCCCAAGCTCCGGGGACGCACTGCCCCCGGCCAGCAGCCCGGCTCTTGGACTGGCTCCCTGTTGGTGGGAGCCAAGGGCATGGCGAGCCTGGGGGCAGCGAGCCTGGGCAGACGCGTGCTGTGCCCAGGCCACCTCTGCTCCCGTCTCGAGGTCCTGCCCAGCGCATCCTGTGCCCCAGTCTTCTGCCTTTGGGGCTGGGGAGGGAGGGAGTCCAAGTGGGGTCAGGGGCTCTGGGCAGGTCTGGGACACACACACTGCCCCAGCTGCCCCTGGCACCCCTCTGCTGCTCCAGCCGCTGCTCCAACCCCCACCGTCCCCCCAGGTGTGCTCCCGACTCCGCCCAGCGCCCAGGGAGGCCGGGGTCTGATGGGGGGGTGCATCTGGACAGTCCAAGGCCACCACACACCAGGAGCCACTCTTCTGAAACCCGGGCCTCTGCGTCGTCCGTGGCTCTTGACACTGCCTGTCCCCTCCCCCACATCCCACTGGCCATCAGTCCTGAGGACTCTTTGTCCGGATGTCCCTGCGTAAGCTGGGTGAGGCGGTGCACCCTGTAATCCCAGCGGCTCAGGAGGCTGAGGCAGGAGGTCACGAGTTCAAAGCCAGCTTGGGCAACTCAGCAAGGCCCTAAGCAACTCTAAATGAAATATTTCAAAGGGCTGGGGACGTGGCTCGGTGGTTAAGCGCCCCGGGTTCAATCCCTGGTACCAATAATAATAATTAATAATAATAATAATAATGTCCCCGCATCCCTTCTCTCTGCTCCACCGCCACCATCCTACAGCTGCAAGCCACCATTGCCTCCTCGCTGGCCCCGCAGTGGCCACAGGGAGCAGCCTGGTACGTGCTGTCACAGTGACGTGCCCCAGACAGGACGCTGCAGAGCTCAGAGGCAGACAGGACAGGGCCGCGGAGACTGCTGGAACCGTGAGGTCCTTTTCCTCGGTGGTGCTGGTGGAACCCAGGGCCTCACACGTGCTGGGCAGGTGCCCTGCCGCCCAGTCACAGCCCCAGCCCTCTTTTAATTTCTCATTTTGAGACAGGATTTCACTAAGTGGCCCAGGCTGGCCTCAAACTTGCCAGCCTCCTGCCTCAGCCTCCAAGCTGGACGGCCACATGAGGCTGGGATGTGTTACTTCTTTGTTTCGATGTCGATGGACCTTTACTTTATTCATTTATTTATTTGTGGTGCTGAGAACGGAACCCAGCGCCTCACACGTGCTAGGCAAGCGCTCCACCGCCGAGCCCCAGCCCAGCCCCAGCCTGGGATGTGTGATCTCTTGTCTGCCGCAGGGGACACAAGCGCTTCCTGTTTTATTCCTTATCTCCATTTGTCTTAGAGATGTCACATGAAAATCTAGAATGCAGCCACTTGCCCACCCGCGCCCCTCGCTCCTGATGAGACCCACAGCCCTGCCACCCCCTCCAGGCCCTCGCCCTGGGCAGCTCTTCCTCTTTCTCACTTCACTGCTGCAGCTGGGTCTTGTGCAGATTCTCAAGGCACCCAGCTTCTTCTGGAATGTTCTATGGCCATCTTTCAGCAGACATGCAATCCTCCTGACCAGTGCCCACGGGCCACTCGAGTCTCCACTTCTTCCGGGGACGGTGGGGACAGAGCCCCTCCCCTCCCCGCTGACCTCACGCCCGGCTCTCCCTCCAGCCACGCAGCCTGGCTCATCATTGCCGCCCAAGTGCTTCTTGCCCATACAGCATCCCGGGCCGATCCAGAAGCTGGGCGAGGTGGACCTGCGCCTGACCCCCAGCAAGTGTGCAAGCAAGTGACCCCGTGAGCAAGGCCCTAGGGGCCTCGAGGAAGCAGGGAGACTTGAATCCCCCACTGAAGAAGGGAGGGAGGGCTCTAGGGATCCCTTTACCTTCAATCCCTCTGGGGAAGAAGGGCACAGGCATTTGGGGTGGCCGCTTTATGGGGTAGTGAACTCCCTGTCGAGGGCAGAGGACAGCCAGGGTGCCCCGTGTGTGGGAGCAGGTGGGCTCTGGGTCGTCCAGTCTGTGACTCATGAACGTGGCCCTGCCTGGCTCCTCTCCGGACACCCTGGAGAGCTTGCTTTCAGCCTGTCTGAGAGGTCAGCAGAGCAGGGCAGGGGCAGAGCTGGGAATGTGTCCACCATTGCTTCCCAGGGCCTGTCTGAAGCCCAGACTCACCTGTGGGTCCAGCTCTGGCTGGACCTGAGACCAGGAATCTGGCTCCTGGCTCCAACTTGTTCTTGTGATCCAGTTTCTCCTTTCCCAGTACCATTGGTGTCACCGAACCCAGCTCACAGTAGGTCATGTTTATCCAACGGAAGCAATGAGTGGTGTGTTTCCTCAAGGCAGTGGGGCAGCGTGCCTTGTCAGTCTGCTCTGGTGCCAGCTGCCTGGATCCAAATCTGGTTTTACCACACGTGAGCTGTGTGACCTTGGGCAAGCTGTGGGGCCTCTCTGTGCCTTGGTTTTCTTACTTCTAAAATAGGAATGATAACAGTGCTTTCCTCTGAGGTCACTGTGAGGATGATAGAAATCGATCATCGTAAGCACTCGAGAGCAGCTCCGGCACCGAGGATGTGTGCTAAGTGCTCAGCTGCTCAGAGGAGATTCTGCAGTGTCACTGGGTTCATGGGGAGGGGCAGATGTGCAGAGGGCTCTCAGGGTCCAGAGGAAGGAGTGGGGGGTGGAAGAGCTTTACTGAGTGCCCACTGTGTGGCCTGTACTTTTGTGACAATGCACATCTGACCCTCAGGACCCCCCACAGGTAGGCATTGCTACGTTCTTTTCATAAATGGAGGTCCAGAGGTCCAGAGGGGTCCATGGGCCTGCTTGCGGGCAGGACTGAGCCTGGTTCCGGGTGATTCTGAGGCCACAGCTCCTGCCCATTTACTCCCCACTGCAGCGTCGGAGGTCAACCTGGGCAGGAAGGTGTGGTTGGGAGCACTGGGTTCTGGGACATTGCATCTGAGATTCCGGGGAGGAAATCAAGAGGACATTCAGCCCTGCAGGGAGTCACTCCGGCCGATCACTTGCTCCGCGCTGGGCACGTAGCATGCGTGACTCCACTTGTTCTCGCTGCGATCTTACGCAGCGAACCCTATGGTTAGCTTCACCTATAGATGAGGTTGTGGGGACCAGAGAGGTGAAAGACCCTGCCTCCGGCCACACAGGTGGCAAGTGGTACAGAGAGTTGAACTCCGCCCGGGGAAGGGGAGGTGCAGCTCTTGAGACCCACGCAGAGGCGGGAGTCTGATCACACAGGTCTGAGGAGCGTGATGGGTGTTCAGGGGGTCTTGAGTACTTGGGGACAATGACCCCTGCGGCTCGCTCTGTCCTCTGCTCCCTGTGGCATTTTGGAGGGTGCAGCTCAGCTGCCTGGGGTCTCGAGTCCCTGTTTTCCCTGCAAAGACCCACATAGTAGTGTGGAAAGTGCCCCCGCTTGACCTGGGGAGCCCTGAGCTGGAGTCGGGGGCAGCTTCTGTGCCCTCAAGTGTCAGGAGGTCTTCCACCCTGAGGACCCTCCTGGGTGTGAGGAGCTGGCCCTCTGGCCTGCCCACTACCCTGTGCCCACTCCCTCGGGAGAGTCAACATCCCCCCTAGCCAGGGGTCTTGGGGTGGGTGGGCTGAGCAGGCTGGGACTGCCTCTCTGTCACCCATCGTACCCCAGACCGTGTGGGGCGCCTGGGTGCATGACAGCCTCCCAACCTCTTGCCAGGGACTAACATGGTCCCTGTTTTGTGGATAGAGAAGGGGCCTCTGGCCAGAGCACCCTCATGGCGGAGCCAGGACTAGAAGGGCTGTCCCCACTTCCAGCACAGTTCCTAAGTCACTGCCGCAGTCACCTCGTCCCCAGCAGGTCTGTTGGCAGGCCCCCTGTGGCGTCCTGTGGTGTCCTGTGGTGTCCTGCAGGGCCAGGTTGACATCAGCTCCGTCTAGAAACTGGGGCCGGAACAGGAGGTGCTGGAGCTGAGCCCCCGGCCGGGCCGTGCCACGCACACAGGTGTGGGCGTCAGTCCATGGGGTCAGTCGGAAGGCGGGTGGCGCAGGGCAGGGAGGGCCCAGGGTGCAGCCAGGGGGCGGCGGGGAGCCTGAGGGACGCACAGGGCCTGGGGGGAGCCGGGGGAGTAGCGCGTCACGGCAGGTGAAGGGGCTGCCGGTGGAGTCTGGGGACTGAGGCCAGCAAGACTGAGTGCCGTCCCACTTCGTCACTTGAGCTGAGTGGCCCCTGGGCTCCGCGCACCTCCCCGCTCTGCAGCCCGGCAGCTGGGGAGGCTGTGACAACCTGGTGTGGCTGCAGGAGGTGCTCAGTAAATACTGGTGGGGTCGACGGGAGCACCACGCTGTTTCCTGGGGGTCCCCGCCTGGCGGGCAGGCCCTTCCAGAGTGGCCCTTCTCTGAGGCCCAGGGTGAGCCGAGTGCCCTGGAGCAGGTCCTGTCACCTCCCTGTTGTCCCACCTGTAGCAGTGGCCTCAGAGGGTCATGGCTGGCTGGCTGGAGCGTGGGGAGGGCTGGGCCACTGTCTGGACCTGTGCCACCATGTGTCCCACGGTTGGGACCAGGCAGAGAGAGAGGTGTGACACCCAGGCTTCTGGGACTGGGGGCGGCTGATGGCATGCTGGCTTTTCTTTTGCAAAGGGAGCTGTGGGCGTGAGGGGACATTGAGTGTCACTAAGTCCCAGAGAAAACCCAAGAAGTGACAGGGCCTGGGTGGCCTCCCTGCCTCCCCTGCACCCACTGGTGCAGCCCGTGGGCCACCTTCTTGTCCCCTGCCCGCACCCCGACCCCCCAGGTCTGAACAAGTTTTGTTTGGCGGTTGTCAATTAGCTGTGCCACCTGGGACTCCGCGGGGCTCTGCTCCAGGCCTCAGCGTCCCCACTCGTCCAGCGAAATCTGGACTCAGGCCTCCCCGACTTTGGAGGTTCACAGCTTAGTAAAATTAAAGGGAAACCAAGTTTGGTGGGTGGCAGAGCAGGTCAAGTCCAGAAGGGACATTCCATTTTAAAAGCAGCCAGCTGCTTCTGCCACACCATTTCCTAAAGAACCTTGTCCCCGAGAGGCCAGGACGCCATCTTGGAATGGGGACCGTGACTCCATTGTCCTGCACTCCATTTCGCCCTGGGCTAGCCACCTGCTCTCAGGGGTTCGGGAAACCCCGGGCCCCTCACCAGTCTCTGCTTCTGTCACTGTGCCAAGCCCCAGGCCTGGAGGAGGCATGGAGGCCAGAAGAGGAAGGGCTTGTTTGAGGTCAAGCCACAAGGCAGTGACTGAGAGGCCGTCCTCCCTGCCTCCCAGGGCCTCCACCCTTTGGGGGCACGTGGGACACCCGTGAAGGAGCCTTCCAGAGAAGGTGTCACTGGTGGGAAGTGAATTACCTACATTCCGCGGAAGCGGGACTGAGTCAATGGCTGTGGCCCTTCCCGTCATCTCTGCCCCTTCTCTTCTGCATGTGGCTCAGGCCCATGTAGCCTCCTCAGGAAGCCAGTGTGACCAGGAAAGGAAACCCGGGCATTTCCCTGCGATGCACAGGAAACACGATGCCCAGCTGGTTATTCCCACTTTTTGGTGAGACGCGAGCTCCGCTCACACCCTGGCAGGTGACCCTCCTACTGAAAGGGTCTGCAGCGGCCAGAGTGTTGGCTCAGTTGAGCAGGTTGCTGCAGTCGGGGTCCCCAGGAGGCTGGGGTACACACAGCCATGGCGGAGGGGGAAGGTCTGGGGAGGTGACTTCCTCCTGGTGCTGCTGAGGGCTTGTTGGGAGCCTCGAGGACCCACCACCAGGCCCCCATAGAAGGGGAGGGGAACTGCTTTGGCCTGAGAGGGGGTCCAGGGGTGAGGGGTGAACTGTGCCCCGGGCTGCTCTGGGGGGCCCATGGAATTGTGGGTGTCAAGGAGCTGGAAGGGCAGGGACTGGTGTTGAAGTTGGGGTGAGTCCCGTGTGTGGACTCGCAGAGCCTGGTCGGGCTGAGGCTCCCTTAGCTTGACTCACTAATGGGGAGCAGGGGGCATGCTTGGGGGAGCCCCCTAGCGCACAGCCACGGGAAGGGGGTGGCCCCTCAGGACCTCACCCAGAGGGCAGGAGCCGCCAAGAGGCCTCTTCCACAGCGCCAGGTGAGCCATCATGTCAGGAGGCATTTCTGTGGGACAGAGGGCCAGGGGACCCCGCAGCCTTGTGCCCGGCCTTGGGCAGGACCCCCGGCCTCTCTGGAGTTGGAAGCTTCAGCAAAGGCCGGGCCTCCAAGCCTCGTCCTCCCTGCTTCTGTCCTGCAGAAATGTGGATGATGGCCAGGCCGGTGCCCTCCTCCCTGGCCCCAGCCCCCAGCTCCCTGCAAGGGGCTCCCCTTCCAGAGCACAGAGCAGGCCTGCGGGTGTGCCCACTGGCCTCACTCCAGGACCCTCAATGCAAGTCCTTTCTGTCCCTGGACCTCCTCAGCCTCAGTTGTAGAACAAGGGTCTTGAACTCAATGGCTGTGCACCCCCAGCTGTGTGTGCAGGTTGCTGGCAGAGGAGGTAGAAGCCTAGTGAGGAGCACAGGGAGGAAAGACCTCCCTGAAAACTGGACTTTTGGACCAGAGAGCACAGGTGACCTCTGATTCCCTCAGGCCACCACCTGTAGCCCCTGTTTTTATGACTCTGGGGGAGGTGACAGCGAGCATCTGGAATCCTGGTGATGGTCAGGACCTCTGAAGGGCCACTGTGGCCTGAGGGGCCATTCCCACAAGACTTCCTGGGTCCTCAGAATGCTGGGACTTGCTGGTTCCATTTTCCAGATGAAGAAACTGAGGTTCAGAGAAGTCAATGTCTTGCCCAAGTTACACAGTGGGGTGGATCTGAGACTTCCAGCCAGGACTGTGGGCCCCCTGGGAGTTCCTTGGTGGGGCAGGGAAGGGAGAAGAGCCGGGGTCAGGGCGGGTGACCTCGGGGGAGGTGGGGGCTGGGCTCACTCTCCCTGGGCTGGGAGAGGGAGTCTCTCTGGGGAGAGGCAGGCTCTGAAGCTGTTGATCTCTAAATTATAGCGTTGGCGCGCTCCCGTTGCTGTGGCAACCGAGTTGTCCTGAACCAGGGAAGTGTATAAACATTGCCACAGATGCACAATTAGATCAGGAAGAAGAATAGAACAGAAAATAGAAACTTCCAGCCTTATATAATTCAGGGCCAAGATGTCATCAGGAGCCCAGGCTGGGTCCTGGCCCTGGCAGCCTCCGAGACCCAAGGCGGGACCAGCTGGGTCCTGGGCTTCCGATGGCAGGGGCTGGGGTGGCGGCTAGAGGGTGCCTGCTCCGTGGGCCCAGCTGCTGCGCCCACCACTGGGGTGGGGGGATGACGGACCTCCTCCGCTGAAACAGCTGGGGACAGTGGCAGGCCAGCCTGCCTCTCACCAGCTCCTGGGAGGTGGGAGGGAAGGAGTGCGGCTCTGACTTCTTGCGTCTTGTGAAGTAGGGATTTTTTGGCGGTTCGGGGTGGGTCGTTGGAACCCAGGGCCTCACACATGCTGGGCAAGTGCTCCACCACTGGGCCACCTCCCCAGTTCTTTCTATTTTCTTTTGAGACAGGGTCTCTCTAAGTTGCTGAGGCTGGCCTTGAACTTGCCCTCCTCTTGCCTTAACTTCCCAAGTCTCTGGGATTGCAGAGTGCACCACCAACCCAGCCAGGCGGGGGTTCTGACCCCTACAGTCCCAGGTGGCAAAGCTAGAGAGTGGGTGTGTCTGCCTGTCCCGTCCTCGGCTCCACATCACCAACTCACCAATGTCGACACCACTCACTTCCCAGCTGGGTTCTCTTGGGTGCGCCACTTTCCCTCGCTGAGCTACCTGTGTAACGAGGATGCCTACACAGGACCAAAGCTCGGGCTTCGCCATCCTCCATCCTGACCACCACACCTGATTCTCACCCACCGCTGCTCTCAACAAGTGTAGGGACAGGACAGGAATCGGGCTCATTAATTGAAAGCCAATGGGAGGGATGAGTTCAAGAGAAAGATTTAGACAGAGATGGGGATGCAGGACCCAATTTCTATAATGATGGTAATATAACCCATGTCCCTTGGGGAGGTGGTGCACACCTATAATCCCAGCGACCAGGGAGGCTAAGGCAGGAGGGTCACAAGTTAGAGGCCAGCCTCAGCAACCTAGCAAGACTCTCAGCAACTTACTGAGACCCTATCTCAAAATAAATAAAAAGGCCCGGGATGTGGCTCAGTGGTAAAGCACCCCTGGGTTCAATCCCTGCAACCAAAAAGGCTTATGTCGTTTTGTCCTGTCCTGTGTGGGGGCCACTAGCCACAGGTGCCTACTGAGTACCTACAATGCTAGCGCAAGTGTGAAACTGAATCTGAACTTTCGTTTCATGTTAATTAAATATGAAGAGCCGCAGTGGCCAGCAGCCACCTTACTGGCATCTCAGGTGGGGGTCCAGCCTCTGAGATACCTGAAAATGCAGAGGCTAGGTCCACGGAGGTGAGTGGGGTCAGAGCAAATGGTGGAGGGCAGAGTCAAGATGGGTCTCCAGAAGCTTCTAGAATAGTGAGCAAAGCACCGTTGAGGGGAGGGATGAGGACCTGGATCCTGGTGGCCTTGGCCTCCCAGCTGGAGATGGGCCAGCCTCAGGGCCTTCCTACCCGCCGCGTCCTGCCTGCCAGGGCTGAGGGTCCAGACCACCCGGTCCGGCTCCTCTGGCCCTGAGTGTCTTGTGCAGTTGCCCCGTCCCTGAGCCGGGTCCCCCGCCAGCCTGTGCTCCCCGTGCCTCACCTGTCCGGCTTCTCCTCCACAGGCCCTGCCTCTTCTCAGGTGACCACGTCGGCCTCAGGACATGCACGGGCACAGCCGCAACGGGCAGGCCCACGTGCCCCGGCGGAAGCGCCGCAACCGCTTTGTCAAGAAGAACGGCCAATGCAACGTCTACTTCGCCAACCTGAGCAACAAGTCGCAGCGCTACATGGCGGACATCTTCACCACCTGCGTGGACACGCGCTGGCGCTACATGCTCATGATCTTCTCCGCGGCCTTCCTTGTCTCCTGGCTCTTTTTTGGCCTCCTCTTCTGGTGCATTGCCTTCTTCCACGGTGACCTGGAGGCCAGCCCCATGGTGCCTGCCACCGGGGGCCCGGCGGGCAACAGCGGGGCGGCCCCCGCGACCCCCAAGCCCTGCATCATGCACGTGAACGGCTTCCTGGGCGCCTTCCTGTTCTCAGTGGAGACCCAGACGACCATCGGCTACGGCTTCCGGTGCGTGACCGAGGAGTGCCCACTGGCGGTCATCGCCGTGGTGGTCCAGTCCATCGTGGGCTGCGTCATCGACTCCTTCATGATTGGCACCATCATGGCCAAGATGGCCAGGCCCAAGAAGCGGGCACAGACGCTGCTGTTCAGCCACCATGCGGTCATCTCGGTGCGCGACGGCAAGCTGTGCCTGATGTGGCGCGTGGGCAACCTGCGGAAGAGCCACATTGTGGAGGCGCACGTGCGGGCCCAGCTCATCAAGCCCTACATGACCCAGGAGGGCGAGTACCTGCCGCTGGACCAGAGGGACCTCAACGTGGGCTATGACATCGGCCTGGACCGCATCTTCCTGGTGTCGCCCATCATCATCGTCCACGAGATCGACGAGGACAGCCCGCTCTACGGCATGGGCAAGGAGGAGCTGGAGTCCGAGGACTTTGAGATCGTGGTCATCCTGGAGGGCATGGTGGAGGCCACGGCCATGACCACCCAGGCCCGAAGCTCCTACCTGGCCAGCGAGATCCTGTGGGGCCACCGCTTCGAGCCCGTGGTCTTCGAGGAGAAGAGCCACTACAAGGTGGACTACTCGCGCTTCCACAAGACCTACGAGGTGGCCGGCACGCCCTGCTGCTCCGCCCGGGAGCTGCAGGAAAGCAAGATCACCGTGCTGCCCGCCCCGCCGCCCCCGCCCAGTGCCTTCTGCTACGAGAACGAGCTGGCCCTCATGAGCCAGGAGGAAGAGGAGATGGAGGAGGAGGCAGCCGCTGCAGCCGCGGTGGCTGCGGGCCTGGGCCTGGAGGCGGGCTCCAAGGATGAGGCAGGCATCATCCGGATGCTGGAGTTCGGGAGCCACCTGGACCTGGAGCGCATGCAGGCCACCCTCCCGCTGGACAACATCTCCTACCGCAGGGAGTCGGCCATCTGACCTCCAGGCCCTGCCCCGTGCTCCCTGCCTGAGGGCGGGAGGCCCGGACACCCTCCCCACACTCAGGACAGAGCTGACCTGGCTCCATGGACCTTCTGGAGGAAGGTGGGGGCTTCAGAGACAGTGGGACCCCTTCCTGCTGACTGCAGGGCCCAGCCCACGAAGCGCCTGTGTACTGGGCCCCCTTGGCCTGAGCTCCCCAGCACCTACCCATGGGCGGCTCTGGGCCCGACCCTCCACCCTTTCCCACTGACCCTTCAAGGACGTGCCCCCTCTGCTCTCCGGACCTTGGGGAAGGTGGCTGGACTGCTGGGGGGTGGGCATCACGGTTGGGAGGGCAGGTGTTGGGGCTGGGGGAGGGGGGCGGGGCGTTTCTTTTGCATGACTGTGGCCTGTGCTCTTGACTTTCTTTTGTAAATACCTATAAATGGAGCGGGATGGAGACACCAAATCCACCTCTGCTGTTTTTACCTGCAGGACCAGGAGATGCCATTCCCTCTGTGCACCTCCCCCATCAGGACTAGCCCCTCCCCGCCCAGCTGGCTGGCCCCTCGAGGCCCCCAAAGACAGCCTTCTTAGCCCCTGGATGGTGTTGGGTTTGGGTACAAGGTCGGGGCCTGGAGAGGCAGGATGGGGACTGTTCCTCCCTCCCTCTCTCCCTGTGGTCCCTCTGGGCGCCCCTGGCCCAGCCCAGATTGACAATGGAGTTTGTAACTATATATTTTTAATAAAGTATATGGTCCAGTAGGGGAGGCTGGTCGAAGGAGGAGGGGTGGGAGGGGGAGGGACAGGAGCTCTCGGCTGAGTGCGGCTGAGTGCGGCTGAGTGCCCTCGTCCAGCTATAGCTGAGGCTCCTCCACCTGCACCTGTCACGGCTGCACCCCAAACTCAGCCAATGATGATTTAGTCTTTCTCAAGTTCCCTGGGTGGGCTGGAGCCCCCAGTCCCGTTTCTCCTGGGCGAGCCCAGGCAGCTGCTCAGCTGGAACATCAGGTGAAAAGATCCCAGGCGAGGCTGCCCGGGCTCGGTTCTCCCCAGGGACCTCTCCTCCATCACTTGCCTTCTGGCCCCAGGGAGGCAGCATGAGGCTGAAGTTGCAAGGTCTCTGGAGGTCTAGACTTGAACTCACGGAGTGACGCTTCCTATATGTTCCCTTGGCCAGTCCAGGACACCAGGCCGACCCAGATGCAAAGGGAGGGACATGAGCTTGCCCCCAGGACCTGGGGCACACCCTGCAGGACCCTGTTGTCCATCTGCAAGAGGCCTGTCGTGGGTGGGAGGGGTCCACTGAGGGCCCCAGGGGAGCAACACGGGGAGCTCCCTCCCCAAATTGTCACCTGCTTGCCAGTGGCTCAGGCACCATTGCTCCTCCATGGCCCATCTCTCTGGTCACGAGCAAGGTGAGCCTGGTGAGCCGTGGGACACAGGAGAGGCAGGCTAAGCAGGACCCAAGGTGGGGACTCTGTGGAGTGCCAGAGGGGAGCGCGGGGCGGGCGGCTGCAGGCAGGCTGCTGCTCCCGCTGCTGCAGCTCAGCTCCGGGCTGACTCACCTTCCCTCTCCCACCTGCTCCCTCGCAGCCCTCCCACCTGCTCCCCTCTCCTCAACTGCTGCAGCGGATCTGATCTCTCCCTCCACTCCGGCTCCTGGTGGTGGATCACTGCGCTGGGGGCGGGGAAGCTCAGATCCCCCGGCGCTTCCTGGAATCATGGAAAGGCCACTGCAGGGGACTTGAAGGTGCCCAAGCCCCTCCCCACCCGGCCCAGCTCAGACCCCTGCAGAGCCAGGAGCCTGCTGCCGCCCAGCCCTGCCTCCCCGCTCAGTCACAGCCCCAGGGGAGAGTGGTGGGCGGCAGGGAGCTGGCGGGTGCACAGTGGAGGGGGCCGGAGAGGAAGAGGGTGTGCCTCACTGAAGCGGCAGCCTCGCCCCACACTCCCCGCAGCTTCCTGAAGGCCACCATTCAAGCACCAGCCCCGCCTGTCGCCCTGCCGCTTCCCGCCCTGCGCTTCGCTTCTGGAAATCCGATTTTCCTTCTGGACTTAAATGGCGCAAAGAGAAGTCGGAGAACGTTCCTAGGTGGCATTCAGCTGGGCAGTTCCACCGAGTCCACTTCACTCCCTGAAGTGAAGGCCTGTCAGTCCTTTCTCAGATCACAGGCTGGGATCCGGCCCTTCTCCCTGTGTGGCTTCTCTCATTACCATGTTTTCTGGATGCTGACCTTTCTGGATATCGATGGAGTCAACAGAATTTCCATTTTTAAGACTGCAATGGGAGCCGCGCATGGGGGCACACACCTGTAATTCCAGTGGCTCGGGAGGCTGAGGCAGGAGGATCAGGCCAGCCTCACAACTTAGCAAGGCCCTCAGCAATTCAGCAAGATCCTGTCTCAAAATAAAAAATAAAAAGACTGGGGATGTGGCTCAGTGTTCAGGCACCCCTGGGCTCAATCCCCAGGACCAAAAATAATAAAATAAAATAAACAAATTCTTCCACAAAACAGGCTAAACCTTAAAGAGTTGGAAAGGGAAGCAGTATACATACAGCCAAGCTTCCCTCAGAGCTTCCCAAGGGGCTCCCGGTGGGGGCGTAAGAGCAGATGAGGAAGGAGGAGGCAGTACCCCAGGGCATGGAGCCAACACCAATGACCTTTCCTTGACTAGTACAGAGAGGAAAGATCATGGCTGAGAAAGCCGGAGGGCTCTAGGTTTGAATTCTGCCTTTGCCACTTACTAGCTGTGTGACTTTGGGCAGGTTAATTTATGTCTCTGAGCCTATGTCCTTATTTGCAAAAAAAGAAGAGCCATTCATATATCTATCTCACATGCCTGTTGTGTGAATTAATGAGATCTTGGCTATGACCAGGTGCCAGGCACATTATTGGACTTAAATAAATGTGAACTGCCTTCTGGAAAGAATTTTGATTGGCTTTCAATATGGATACTTAGCTCTCAGTACCTGAGGACCTGGAGGCAAGAGAAAGAGCCCTGGTGTAGTGGTTCCCGAAGTACTGGAGATCCAACCCTCCGCCTGGCACATGCAGGGTAAGTGCTCTATCACTAGGCTACACCCCAGCCCTTATTAATTTATTTAGACAGGGTTTCTGCTAAGTTAATGAGGCTGACCTTGAACTTGTGATCTTCCTGCCTCAGCCTCCCACATTCTCCAGGACCACAGGTGTGTGCAGCCAGCCTAGAGCTTGGTTTCTGATTCACTGGGTGCTCCCAGGTCATCTCATCCCTTCCCCTGGCCTCATCTCCCTCATCTCCAAAGTTAGGAGGTTAGACCCCGTGACCCCGGCTCCTGGCATGTTGGGCCACCTAGGATGCTATCCCTGTGTCCTTCAGAAGATGGTGGGAGGTCTTGGGGAGAGGGCAGGACAGGGCAGAACTTTCACTGGGCAGAATTGTCCCAGTGTGTCTTTGCCCCTTCCCCAAACTCTGGCCATCTTCGGGGACACCCACTCATTCACGACTGCCTCACATCTAGTGTCAAATTCCCTACAGGGGTCCTGACGGGAACCTTCGACCTAAAGGGTTTGCCTAGAGCCAGTGGTCAGCACATCTGTCCACCCCAGGCTTCACAGAGTCCAGGCTTCATCTTAGCCAGAAGGTCTAGAGGTGATTTGTGACAGATCTAAAGAGCTTCTCATTCATTCAACAAGTATCTGCTAAGCACCTACTGTGAGCAAGGCCCTGTCCTGAGGGGGGATCCAGTGTTCAACCAACAGAGATGGAGCTGGGACCTGGCCCCAGCCCCAACCCTGGGCCTTGCCAGGAGAGGAGCTCTGGGCTTGGAGTCCTGGGATCTGCCTGTGGCCTGGGGCCAGGCAAAGCCCTGCCACTGCCTGCTCAGACTTTGGACCCCCGCCAGAGTTCCTTGGTTACAGTCGCCACGCTGTCCACTGTGGCTGCAGGTGCTATGGCAACAGGACAGGTGGCCAGAGCCCCTGCTGGATGGAGGCTGTTGTCAGCTCTCACAGTGGGAGGAAGGCCCAGGGGGACCCCGGGAGCCCCACATGAAGGAGGAGGGCCCAGAGCAGCGGGCTTGCAGACGCCACACGGCAGGGTGGCCCCCTGGGTCAGAACCAGACTCCTGACCCCAGAACCAGACTCCTGACCCCAGCCCCAAAGTTCCCACCAGTTACCCGCTCCTGGGATGCAGCCCCTGGAACGAGGGTCTGGAGGCCGGCTGGCCCGCTGGCTCCTGGGGGCTCCCTGCAAGCAGAGCGGAGGGCCAGCTCCCCCGCACCTCCTTGGCCTTGTCCAGGCCTGTCTCAGCCGCTTCTCTCTCCCCCCCCCTCCCCCCCCGGGCCTCCCTGTCAATACCAGATCCGGGGACTGAAGGCGAGTCCCTGGAGGTGTGAGGGCTCCGGTGAGGTGACAGTGCTGTGTGGTTGGAGCAGCTGACAGAGACAGAGGCTTGGACAGAGAACGGGAGGGGAAAGGAGAGACGTGGAGGAGAGACAAGATGAGAGAAGAGAGATGGTGGCCTGGAGGGGGCCGGGAGGGGCACAGAGCAAGAGCCAGTTGGAGGGGCAGGAGCTCCAGCCAGCTCCCTCCAGAGGGAGGCTGGCACCAAGGAGCAGGACGGAGGCGCTGGCTCACTCAGGGGTGGTGTGCAAAGGCCCCTTGGCCTGGGGCAGTGCAGATGTGCAGGGGAAACAAGCCCACCCCCAAGGCTGGTATGTCTCTGGGGAAGCAGCTGGATGCTCCTGGGGTCCCAGCACGGAGCTCCCCAGCAGGCAGAGAAGAGGGGGGCGTGGGAGGAGGGCGGGACTGAAAGAGGGGGTCCCCGAGGAGAGGCCTGGAAGCCGGGAGTGGGGCATTGCCCCTGGGGACACCCAGAGGAGGCTGAAGGGAATGTGGTAGGGGGAACCACTGAGGCCTTGCAAGGAGAGCATGTGGGGACTCTGGGGCCTCCCTGCAGCCCCGGGCTGCACCCCGAATCCACTGAACCTAAGCTGAAGATGAAGACAATCCAGAGGCCAGGGAGGCAGAGGCCCACCCAGCTGCATGGGGTGGGGGGCGGGGCAAGGCCTGTGGCCAGTCCAGCCCAGCAGCCCTGCGATCTGAGCCTCTCCACCCCTCCACTGAGAGATGGGGGCGCCGAGTCCGGCCCTGTGGGGAGGAGATGGTGGCACCTCTGACCTGGCTATGAGTTCTTCCCAGGACCCTCATCCTCATGCACACCCACCCAGACTCTGGGGATGGCGGGAGGTGATCCAGCCCCTGCCCTATGGTGTCCGAACGTGACATCAGCTCTCACCCTGTCTTTACAGCCGGGGAGGCTCCGAGGCCGCCATCTCTAACCCAAGGTCATACAGTAAGTCTGGCCGTTCACCCTGAGCCACAGCAGACCCTGGCTGACAGGGCAGGGAGGCTGGGGACGCGGGTGCGTGGCCCGGGTCGGGGAGGCCGTGCTGGGGAGCTGGGCCAGGCCAGCCAGCAGGGTTGTCAGATGAAGATCCAGGCCGAGGGAGCCCCGGGCAGTCTAGGAGCGGAGGAGTGAGTGAGTGACAGAGGTGGCGTTCAGGAAGCCCGTGTGGCAGCTGCGTGGGCGGGAGTGGGTGGGCGGGCAGGGGGCAGAGTGGCAGCCTGGGTGGGGCCCAGCCATCCTGCCACCTTGGCCAACCTCTGGGCTCAGACTCCTGAAGAGCTGGAGCAGCTTCGGGAACAGCAGCTGCTAGGGGGGTCCCAGCGGGGGCGAGGGCCACAGGACAGGTTAATGACAGGGAAGTGGAAGGACAGTGGCTCCAGTTCTCTGGGTGACAGGTGAGAGGAGGGAGGCCATGGGCAATCAAGCGGGAAGGACCCGCTGCGAGGGGACAGGCTATTTATGGCCCAGGCTCTG
Organism: Glaucomys volans; assembly: GCA_020662805.1. Taxonomy (NCBI): domain Eukaryota; kingdom Metazoa; phylum Chordata; class Mammalia; order Rodentia; family Sciuridae; genus Glaucomys; species Glaucomys volans. Next base: position 417,663 of record JAJEJO010000201.1, on the reverse strand, counting down.
CAGGGAAGGAGTGAGCGAAGGGCCCCAGTGGCCTTGCCACCCGCTGGCAACCGAGGACCCAGGCTGGGGGGACAGTGAAGAGGACTCAGGCTTCCACCACCGAGTGCGCGGCTGTCGCGCAGGGAGGGCAGCAGCAAATGGCGGGGCTCTGGGTCTGGACCCAGTGTCTCCTCCCCTGGGCTTCATTCCACTTTCCATCATAAGAATGGAGCCACTCCTCTTCCAGAGGGACAGTGACGTGCGCAAGGTGGCCTCGAGCAGCTCGAGCAGCTCTCGCTGCGTAGCCCCCGTTGGCTCAGGGAACCAGCATCCCTCTTCTCCCCCTGGTCACAAGTGGCCTCCCTAGGGTCCCGGAAAGGGGGTTTGCTGGGGGAGGCAGGCTGCAATGATCCCTCTGGTGCCCTGGCCACCCAGCTCTGTCGGCTTCCAGGAGACATGCCACGAAGCCCCAGAGCTGACGGGGCCCTCGGGCCTGACCCCATCTCAGGTACAGATGGGGAGACTGGGGTCAGAGGGGGAAGGGACTCAGGTGCCCACTGAGGCTGGCCCGTCCTGCACCTGACTTGGCCTTGGCCGTCCTTGAGACCAGGATGATGACGGCCTCTTGCCAGGGTGGGGCTCAGGGCTCACCCAGCAGATGTGCCCAGAGGGCCTGGAACCCAGTGGGTTCCTTCCACTTGCTGAGGTCACCACTGCTGTGGCCAGGAGGGATCCGGGCTTCACCCGACCTGGGCTGAATCCAGGCTGTGTCTGCTGCTTATTGCTGAGTGACTTTGGACAAGCATCCCTCCCTCTCTGGACCTCACCTGTCCCCCTGTCAGATAGGGGGAGCCCCAGCCTCACCTCTCTGGGAGGTCCTGAAGATGGAGGGAGGCAGCTGCCACATCAGCCCCAGCCCTCGAGCCCCAGGCTGCTCCATCCTCTCCTATGCCACGGCCTGCACCCCGTCAGAACCCCCGCATTGCGCTGCTGCGCTGGTGGGGGACCCAGTCTTGAAAAGACTGAGGCTACTTCTCCTGTCTGGCAGGGAAGTGGCTCCCCCTTGCCTGAGGCCTCCTGCTCCTGCCCGGAGAGGCCCAGAGCATGGGCCAGGGCCTCCACCACCCCCTCCGGGCCCCTCCCTGACCCACCTGCCCTCCACGGACCACTCCCCACGCTGCTCTCTCGTCCCTGCCCCTCTCCAGGGCACCAAAGGCAGCCTGCTCCTCCTCGCTCGGTTCCAATACCAGCTGAGGGTCTCAATTCCCCTGGACGCCATTTCTTACCTGGGGTCCAAACATGGACCCAGAATCAGAATCCTAGAATCCTCCATCGTACTGTTCAAATTGTCCATTGGTCCCCAAGCCTGGTGGAGCCAGGGGCTGAGAGGGACACACACCTGAGTGTCCTCAGTCTAGCGAGGCAGCAGGAGAACAGGAGTAGGCAGGGGGGCGGCAGGAACAGGGGGACACTGAAGGACAGGGTTCAGCTGCCTCTCAGGCCCAGGCCCAGGGCTGGCCGGCGCCTCTGCTGGAGGGTGAAGCCCGAGGTGCCAGCGACATCTCCAGCCCACAGGCCCTGGGCTCACGGCCCCTTGGGCTCTGGGCAAGTCACAGCGTGGATGTGGAGTGTCTCCCAAAGCCTGGTGTGTTAAGGCTTGGTCACAGACTGTGGGGCCATTGGGAGGTGGCAGAACCTTCAGGAGGCGGGGCCCGGTGGAAGGCCATTGGGAATGTGTCCTTGAAAGGACATCACGGCCCCCCCCACCCCACCACTTCCTGCCACAAGGCAAGCCATTTCCTCCACCATCGCCACCTGCCATGATGTCCTGCCTCACCACAGGCCCAAGGGCAGCAGGGCAAGTGACCATGGACTGGAACCTCTGAAACCTTTCGACCTCTAAGTAGATTTTATCTGGTATTTTGTCACAGTGAAGGAGAACGAATACAAGCAGGAGAGACACCCCCCCACACACACACACAGGGGCTTTCCAGCTGGAGCTCCAGACCCAGCTGCGTGGCCCAGGCTGCAGGCCACCACTGTGGCCAGGCGGACGAGCCCCTCTGGCCAGCATGAGCAGAGGGCATGGAGAGGCCATGGGTCTCTGGGGGCCGCGGGCTGAGGGGCCGAGCTAGGGGCCCTGGCAAGCTGGGTCCAGGGCTGGGAGGCCAGGGGCACTGAGAACCCAGGAGCGGGAGGAGGGGCTCCAGATGCGGGCACAGGCCCTTTCAGGAGGGGCTCGCAGCGGGGCAGCTCCCGCCGGGCGAGTGGCCGGCTCTCCCTTCACAGGTGAAGGGCCGGGCTGAGGCCCTGGGCTGAGGCCCCGGGTTGAGGCCCCGGGCTGAGGCCCGGCGCTGGGCAGAGCCAGGGCTTCACCCAGGGCTCTGAAGGGGGCTTTCCTCCACCACAGCAGCTGCTGCTGAATCAGAGGGGGGCGCACTTGTCATCCTCAGTGTCCCCTCCCCAGGGAAGTCCCGGCTGGGCGGTGGTCACCAAGACCTCGCCTGTGGTCCTGGGTCCCTGTGCGGTCCCCCGGGTCCCTGTCCCACAGCGCCGCCCCGTGGAGGCCCTGCCGGCTGCGGGAGCAGGAGGACCGAGCCCGGGCTCCGGACCCGGCCTCAGGGCTCTGGGGCTTGAGCCTCGCTGGCCTCTCTCCTCCCGGAGGCCCGCCGGCCTCCCGCCCGCCTCCAGGCCTCGAGCCCCCGAGGGCGCCTGCTGTGCCCTGAGCCCCTGAGCGCTGTCGGGGCTCCCCAGCGGGAAGCCTGTGCCCATTTCACGGGCGGGAGGCGAGGCCCCGACGCAAAGGGACTTCAAGGTCACGCGGGAGAAGCGGGGAGGGCGTGGGGCCCGGAGGAAGGAGGTGCGGGTGCCTGAGCCCGGCTCTGACTTTGTCCCCCTATTTTCTCTGGGACCCCGAGCTTACACAGGGCGTTTGCAGACGTTACCCAACCCCGCGTTGTGCCCGGGGTCCCGACCCAGCCTCAGCGCCGCCCCGGGATCAGCCCCACCCGCTGTGCTGTCCAGGGCGGAAACCACAACCTTTCTGAGCACGTGAAATCAGGGGGTCTCGTTGAGCCGAGCGGTACCTGCGAAACACCCTGGATTGGCAGATAAAAAAGAATGCAAAATCTCTTATTAATAAACGTTAATTATCGGTTACATTGTTTAAATGACAATATTTCAGATACAGTGAAAGTATATAATTAAAATTAATTTCACTTTTTTTTTCTTTGCAGTGCTGGGGATCAAACATTTGCTAGGCAAGGGCTCTACCACGGAGCTGTATCCCCACCCGTTTTTACTTTTTTATGTAATTACTAGGAAATTTAAATTGACACACAAGGATCATTTCTGTGATGTGCATATTTTTAGAAGAACATCACTGAACTAAATAGCCACCAGGTGCTATTCCTAGTCTCACCTGACCCGGGTCCCACGTGTTCAGAAACTTTCTTTAAGGAATCCAAAGGCCACCAAAGTCTGAGATTTAAACTCCAGAAATCTCTCTGGCTTGGTGACCATTATATTTCTTAGGATCTTGCATGGGACCTGGTACATAGTAGGTGCTCATTAAGCAATTGTTGAGTGAGTTATCTTATTCAATACTCATCCTAGGTAAGTAGTGGGACTAAGACATTGCTAAAAATAATAACTATGGAGGTCCGTGCACCTGCTAAAAACTCAAACTTGATTTGTATGTACTAAGAAGAAAGGTGTCCAATTATATTATTTTTTAAATATTTTTTTAGTTGTAGATGGACACAATACCTTTATTTCACGTGTTTATTTATTTTTATGTGGTGCTGAGGATCAAAATGAGTGCCTCGCATGTGCTAGGCAAGCACACTACCACTGAGCTACAACTCCAGCCCCTTATATTATTATTTTAAAGACATTTAAAATTTATATTCTTTTTTAAAGTTGACAAATAAAATGGTAATATTTATTGTGTACAACAGGTTGTTTTGAAATATGTAAACTCCATGGAATGATTACACAAAACACTTAGCATGTATGTAACATCACATATATTGTTGTGGTCGGATCACTCTGAGTTTAATCCCCAGTACCTTCCCCCCCAAAAAACACAATTCATTGTTGCTTCTGTGGCCCACACCAGCAACTCAGGAGGCTGAGGCAGGAGGATGGCTAATTCCAGGCCAGCCTCCGCAGCTTAGCAAGGAATCCCTAAGTGAATGAGATCCTGTTTCAAAAAAATTTTAAAAAGTACTGGGGATGGAGCTTAGTGGTTCAAGCCCCAGTAAAGCTCTCTACCCACTGGTCTGTTCCCCAGCCGTGATATAGCACTGATATATTGTTATTAACAGTATTATACAATAGAAGTCCTGAACTCAGTCCTCCTGTCTAACTGAAATTTTGTATCCTTTGACCAAGGTCTCCTGCCTGCCCCCTCACCCCCTCACCCCAGCCCTTGGTAACATTGTATTCTCAACTTCTATGGGTTCAACATTTTCAGATTCCGCAAACACATGGTTTCTGTCTTCTGTAGCTGGTTTATTCCGCTTGACATGCTGTCCTCCAGGTTCATGTGTGTGTTACAAATGACAGCATGTCTTTCTTGTTAAAGGCTGAATCATATTCCGTGGTGTAGCTAGACCTTACTTCCTTTTTGTGTGTGTGGTGCTGGGGATTGCACCCAGGGCCCTCTGCCTGGGAGGCAAGCTCTCTACCCACTGGTCTGTTCCCCAGCCCTAGACCTTATTTTTCTGTCCACTCATCCCTCTGTATCTTGGCTGCTGTGGATACCACTGTATGGAACTGCAGGCTGGGAAGCTCTGCCCAGTACACTGATTTCCTTCCTGTGGATCTGCAGGGGCAAGACTTGCCTGTTCTCCACATCCTCTCCAGCACTTGCTTTGACCTGTGTATGTTGTGAAAGATCATCTTGCACATAATTTCATTAAGAATGCTTTTATATAAGGGACCAAATTACTTGATTTCTTCAACACACACACAAGTTGTAAGGAAAACAAGAGACAGAAGAGGGACCTCTAGCTTCACGGAGATTTAAGAGACATGGACAGGTGCAATCCATTCTCCGTCCACATCGTCTCGAACAAAACAAACTACAAGACACAACTGGAAGACGTCAGGGAATTATAGAATGGTAAGAGTACAGAATTTTGTTTCAGGACTAGGGATTGAACCCAGGGGTCCTCTATCACTAGCTACATTCCCAGCCCTTTTTTATTTTTTATTTTGAGATGGGGTCTTGCTAAATTGCTGAGGCTGACCTCAAACTTGCAGCCCTCCTGCCTCAGCCTCCTGAGGCAGAGGGATTACAGGTGTGTGCCACTGCCCTCAGCAAGAGTTTTTTTTTCTTTTAGAGGATGCATATTCATATATTTAGGGATTCATTTATATGACATGATATTTGCTTCAAAATAACGTGGGAGGAGGAGCAATGGGAATAAATCTGTTGGCTTGGTACATGTCTAAGATGGCTGATGGATACCTGAAGATTCATTTTAGATTATTCTGTACTTCTGTATATGTTTAAAAGTTTCCATAAAAATATTTTTAAAATAAGAAATTGAGTCACCTCTTGGAAAGGCCAACTGATAATTTGGAAGTGATTGACTCAGATAAGAAGAAGAGGGGGAGGCAATAAAATGTCCTTCTTTGTCTGGAAGAAGATCAAAATCAAAAGATTTGTCATTACATCAATGTCAGACAAACTCTGCCTCCAGGCAAAAGCATTATTAGAACCGAATAAGACTACCGAACTCCAGGAAGATATGGCAGTTCTAAACTCTTACGTACCTGATAACATCACCTTAAAATATAAAAAGCAAAACAAGGAGAAATTACCAATTCCATTATCATAATTAGAGGCTTTCCCACACACTTTCAGTGACTGACACACCAAGAAGATGAAAGAATCACTAAGGATACAAAAGATACAAACAAAACAGATACTCAATGTCATTAGTAATCAGGGAAATGCAAATGAGAGCCACAATGACTCGGAATACTACTCCCACTGGTTTGGCAGACATTAGGAAGTCGAACCGTGCCAGATTTGGCAAGGATATGGATCAGTGGGGACTCTCATCCACTCTGGGTGGGAGTGTGAATTGGTTCCATCTTCTCAGAAAATAGTTTAGCCTTGCCTAATAAAGTTGAACATGTTGCAAACATGATAATTTAGCAATTCTCGTTTCAAACTCATTATTTAAAGAAACACATATGTGACCAATCTGTGAGGAAAATCATAGGAGGGAAGGGGAGGGCCCAGGGGTGGGCGTCTGAGGTGCTGGCGGTCTTTCCGGGGGTGACTGTGTTGTCTGCTGTTTTTCTTTAAATTGTTTATCTTTTGAATGAAAATCTTGCCACAAAAGGCTATGACCCTCGGTTGCAGATGCCACATCTGCACGGAAAGCAAAGGACTCAGGGAGGAGACCCAGCTGTTGATAGTAGCTCCTCCTAGCATTATGGGGGAGGGGGCAGAAAACAGGGGACTCGTTTTTAAATATTTCTGGATTGTTGGATGTTTTCACCTAAGTATGTGGGACTTGAGGGATTTTTTTAAATTATCACTTATTTTTATATGTTGTTTATTTGCAGTACTGAGGACTGAACCCTGGGGGTGCTCTACCTGGAGGTCCCCAGCCCCACCCGCTGGAAAAAGATCAGCCTTCCAGACTCTCCAGATGGAAGGCGGTGGGGAGGGTGCTCGTCCCCTGCCACTGGGTTTGGCAGTGTTGTGCTTTTTCTCGGGAGCCTGAGGCAGGAGGATCTCCCCAACCCGTCCCGCCCCACCCCCTTTTTTTCTTTTGAGGAAGTTGCCCAGGCTGGTCTGGCCTTGAACTTGTGATCCTCCTACTTGCTCAGCCTCCAGAGCCTCTGGGATGATAGGCCCACGCCCCCATGCCAGCTGACTTGGATGATCTAAGGACCTAATTAAAGCAAGCAAAGCAAAACAAAACCCCAATAACACTGACCCCTTGGTGAGATGGAAAGATGGGCTCCTTCTTGGTAAGCTACGTGACTCCTCTGTAAAATAGGCCCACTGGGGTCTGGTCTTATGGGGCCCCTGGCACACAGGGAATGTTCAAATGTTCCGGGGATTCAGAGGAGGGCTGGGGGCTGGAGTGAGGAGCCGGAACCCCTCCCTCCACAGGCCTGGATGCTGGGAGAAGGGAGCAGGCGGGCCCCATTTGGCTAGGAGTGAGGGAGCTGGAAAGAAAGGGTTTGTCCCGGCCAGCCAGCTCTGGAGGGGGCAGATTTCCTCAGGATCCAGCAGAAGTGAGGACAAGGGATAACACAGGCTTTATTTGGAAATAGGGAAGTCATGCAAATATATGCAAAAATAATGCAAATGAGCCTGGCTGAGTGGCCAGTGGGAAGGAGGACCCAGCTGGTGATTGTTCCCTAAGTGTGGTCCAGGACCACCTGTGACAGAATCACCTGGGATCTCATCCTGGTCCCAGCCACCCCCAGACCTGCTGCTTCCACCCTCAGGACTCAGCCACGCTGAGGGAGCTCCCAGGTGATTATTTACTTCCGCCTTCATTTAAGGGACACTCGCAGGGAACACATTCTAGTCATAACACGTCATGATCTGCGCATGCTGGGATACACAGTGCACTCACTCCGACGGGAGCATGAGCTCGGCTGTCTCCACCCGGCCCAGAGGCAGCGCCCCACCAGCTCCTCCTGCCTGCGCCCTTCTGGAAGCTACTCTGCACTCGTCCTGGGGTTCAGCCTCTGACCTTTTAGCTCTGCAGCATCTCAGAGGTGACACCCCTGGGTCACTCAAATGGGGACTGTCGCTCACGTATGTCTTCATTCACTCACTCAAAATTCAGTAGGCGCCTGCTGAATGCCAGGCCATGCCAGGTGGCGGAGGCTGCGGCCCTGGCCTCAGGAGCTTGTGCGAGAAGAGATAGATTTGCACAGAGCAGTGCACAGAGCGGTGGGGTGGTCAGAGTGGAGCTGCTGGATACCGCAAGACTCTTCCTCCATCTCCCGGGTGTTAGGTGGAGATGGCACCCGCCTCTCAGAGCGTGATGTGACTCACGATCACACCTACGACAGCAGAAGGGGAGACTCTCCCTTCAGTAAACACCGGTATCCTTCCTGAAGCCGCGGCTTGGGGTGAGTGACCCTGAGGACACGGGTGGGCCCGCCGCCTTCTGGAGTGCTCCAGATGGAAGGTGGGGTGGGGAGGGTGCTCATCACCTGCCACTGGGTTTGGCAGTTTTGTGCTTCAATAAAATCTAATTGAGCCAGGCACAGTGGCGCACGCCTGTCATCCTAGAGGCTCAGGAGCTTGAGGCAGGAGGATTGCGAGTTCAAAGCCAGCCTCAGCAACTTAGTAAGACCCTAAGCAACTCAGTGAGACCCTGTCTCTAAATAAAATATAAAAAGGGCTGGGGATGTGGCTCGGTGGTTAAACACGCTGGGGTTCAATCCCAGTACAAAAACAAATAAATTCATACAATTAAATCTGATTGACTCCTCCAACCCTGGGCTGCGGGTAGCTCAGTGGAAGCACGCTCGCCTAGCACTCAGGGTCTGGCCTCCATCCCCAGCACCAGGAAATGTAAGTCAGTGAACTGAGAGAGTCCTCCCACCCCCTCTGGGAGAGAAGGATCTCTGAAACTGAGGCTCAGAGAGGTGAAGTGACTTGCTCAAGGCCACTCAGGGAATTAGTCTCCATGGGGGACCTGGATTGCTTCCTGCCACCTCTCAGGGGACAGGCTGGGACCGCTCAGCTTTCCTTTCAGCCTGGACACTCATGGCTGGGTGATCTGGGAGACCAGGCTGCTCTCCTCTTTCTCTGGACCTGGATGATCTCATCTGTTCAGTGGGGATTAGCCGGCCACCAAGCAGCCTGGGGGAAGTCTCTCCTGGAGAGCGCCCACACCTCTCCCTCTTCCTTCCTGCACCCCTGGGGCTTCCACAGCCCTCCAGCTCAGGCCCCCTCCCCTGCAGGGACCTCCAGCCCCACAGGGCTTGGAGCTCCCCGTAGGTGGGCTCAGAGTGAGGGTGCTGCCTGCAGGTACTGACCCCCTGGTTGGTTTTGCCTGAGACACCATGGGGTCTCCAAAGGTCACTTCCAAATCCACACCAAGCTGCTGGCAGAGCCAGGCCCCAGCCCAGCACCCGACTCGCTCAGTTCCTTCCCTTCGCAGTCGTCCAGGGTGGGCCAGCAGGACACTGCCCGGACTGCGGCAGCAGTTGTCGCCCTACCAAAGAGGAAGGCAGCAGGCAGAGGCCCCGGAGCGCAGTGGGCTCAGGAGGCACCTGCTGTACTGAAGGTGTGCGAGGAGTCCTGGCCGCTGCCCTCGCGGAGCAGGTGGAGGGAGGGAGCCCTGTGCCGGCTTCCGGCCTCCTTACCCCACCCTCGCTTTGGTGGTGGTCACACCTGTGTGCTTCTAAACTATTTTTACAAAATGGTTTAAAATCAACTTGCTTTTACCTTAAACAATTTTATTTCCATCACTGGAGAACGTAGCTCTGAGGTGCAGCGCTTGCAGGTTTGATCCCTGGTGCTGAAAAAAAAAACAATCCGGCGTGGTGGCACACACCTGTGATCCCAGCTGTGATTTAGGAGGCTGAGGCAGGAGGGTTGCTAATTGAAGGCCAGCCTCAGTAACTTATCCAGGCCCTAAGCAATCTAGCAGAGACACTGTCTCAAAAATAAAAAGGGCTGGGGATGTGGCTCAGGGGTTGAGCACCCCTGGGTGAAATCCCCAGTACCCACCCCCCAAAAAGAAAAGAACAATTTTATTTTTATTTTACAAGGAAACTTCGGATCATCAGTGGAAGCCAGTTCCAACTTGCCTTCTACAAAAGATGGAAATAAGTACAAGAAACTCAAACCCGGTGTCCCCACTCCATCCAGGTACTCCTACCATCAGGGCCACCTCTCTGCTGAAGAGGGAGGTGAGGAGCGTCGCAGGCTGACCCGGCTCAGCGGAGGCTGCCTCCTGTCCCCTCCGAGGGAGGACACCCTGAATCAGGAGGGTGCTCACTCACTGGGCCCTGGGCATTCCAGGCAGGGGCTGCTCACGTGGCCCGTCAAGGGGGCGTGTGCGAGCGTTGATGTCTTGCAGAGGAAGAGCGAGCTGGGAAGTAAAGAACCCGCGGGAGTCCCACGGCCACCGACCGCTGGACCCCTGTCGGGTCCCAAAGCCCTCGCCCTGGCCCGGATCGGCAAGGCCAGGCTCTCCCAAATCTCAGGACCCCCTGCTCAAGTGACCCCGCCGGCCACAGGGAGTTTCAGGGTGGGTCTTCTCTCTGTCGCTGCCCCCAAGTCCGCCCTGCGCTTGGCAGGCGCGCCCAGGACCTGGCGACACCGCCGCGCCTGGCTGCAGTACCCGACGCTGCCACACGGGGGCAGCAGGCGCGCGCCGCCCCGTCGCTGCGTCCTGCACCGGGCGGGGCGGGAGCGGAGGGCGGGACTGCTTAGCGCTTGGGACCCCAGGCAGGGCGCTTCCCTCCGGGAGCCTCGGTTTCCCCTTCTGTCAAATGGACTAGGCTTTCTGCCAGGGCGTTTTAGATCCTGGCCATCCCCGAGTGAGCTTCGGTTTTGTGCCCGGTGACCCTCCTTGATCCCCAGGAGCCTTTCATACCCAGTGGAGAGGGAGGGAGTCCCCTGAGGGCACATGACCCCAGGCCCGGCTCTGGGTCCATGGAAGTCCCTCTGCACAGATGGGCAAACTGAATCCCCCCAAGGGGGCTGGATTCGCCCTGCCCCATACCAAGGACACCAGGGGGCTGGCCCTGGGACCTGGGAGGGTTAGAGGCCCCAGGCCTGTCTACACCCCCGGGGCTGTCCCTTTCACACCTCAGGGCAGAGGGGACGCTGGCCGAGCTCTGCCCTGGCCACGACCTGAATGAAGTACTTACCTCCCCGGGTGCTCTGGACACAAGGTGAGAGGTGGCGCTGTCTTGTGCCCACTGACAAATGACAGCAGCCCGTGGCTGTGGGAGGAGGCGAGCAGCCTGGAGTCCAGCCGCAGGTCTGCGTGGCCGAGGGTCTGACTGTCTCCTGGGCCAGGCCCCACGGGCTGCTTCCCTGTGTGGCTGCAAAGCCAGAGGGTGCAAGGGCGCCGTCTAGGGGGACCTGTGTGGGTCGAGGCACCACTGCAGACCTCACTTCCCCAACCGTCCCCATGCACAGCACGTAGAAGCACAGAGGTGGCTCGTCCAGTGCACCAGGTGGGGAGGTACGGTGGCCAGGGGTGGGGACCGCAGGCAGGCTTGGAGCAGCTTCCCTGCTATAAGATGAGGCCCTTTGGTCTTGGGCCTGGGGACACACAGCATTCTAGGCCAGCCTTCCAGGGCCCCTTAAGTCGGGGGGAAAGGAAGGACACAGGGACAACCAAGGCCACTACCATGAGCGTCAAGGGCCTCGTGGGAGGGGCAGGGGGTCGGGGCTGGTGCCATGGGAGTCCCAGCCCTCTCCTGCCACCCTGCCCTCCAACCCCGCTGTGCCCAGCCCTGGCAGAGGGGGAGGCCTGGGGCTGGCCTCGGAGACTGGCTCGAGCAAGCCACCAGCCAGAGCACCAGAGGTTCCTCCTGCCCCTCATCATGGACTTCAAAGAATTTCCTTCTTTGTCCAGACTGAGGCCTGTCCATGGAACGGGAGGCGGGGAGAAGCCCTCTGGAGGCTGCAGAGGTTTGGGTTCTGGGCTGGGACTGGGCTGGGCTTGGAGCACAGATTCTCTGCCCGACTCGCAGAGGAGGCCCTTCCTGGAGCAGGTTGAGTGTGGTCCACTCCTGAGAGTCCAGGGGGGACAGGTTCATGGAGGCAGGGGACCTGTGGGTGCCAGGCTGCAGGTGGGGAGGTCCTGTGGACGGTGCAGAGTGTCACTGGGGCGTGATGGGAGTTCCGGGGAGGGATGGTGGTGAAGTTCGCACCTGAGAGACGGTTATAGTAATGGCTTCCTGTGGGGTCCACGGCCGCAGCCTGAGGATCACTTTCACTTAAAAAATGAAGAGGGAGGGGAGGGGAGTGGGGGGAGGGAGGGGAGGGAAGTGGGAAAGACCATGGAGTGATCGGGACATCAATCTCCTGGGTTCGTGTGACACAGGACCATGAGAGCGGGAAGGCATACCCCCTGCACGTACAAGACGTCAAAATCCATCCCACTAGCTGGGCGTGGTGGCGCACACCTGTAATCCCAGCACTTGGGAGGCTGAGTCAGGAGGATCGCGAGTTGAAAGCCAGCCTCAGCAACTTAGCGGGGACCTAAGCACCTCAGTGAGACCCTGTCTCTAAATAAAATACAAAATAGGGCTGGGGATGTGGCTCAGTGGCCGAGTGTCCTTGAGTTCAATCCCTGGTTCCAAAAAAAAAAAAAAAAAGAAAAGAAAATCCATCCCACTGTCCATGTAACTGAAAACTGAAAAGAACAAAAAACATGGTTTTATATGAAGAAGAAATGATCAGGGATTGGGTAACAGGAGAAGGTTCCCCCAAGTTGTGGAGGGGTGAGAGTGTTCCCCAAAGCAAGGACAAGAAACAGGGACAGAATGAGAAAGGGGCTGGCAGGCCTCCTGCCCAGTCCCCAGCACCAGGCCCTCAGACCCACCCTGCCACACAGCCGCACTGGACGAGACCCCCATGCTCATGACAGCCACCCAGCCACCGTAACTCAGGGAGTCCTGCGGCCCTGCCCGGCTCGGGCGCACCCCGCCTGCGGGGAGACCCTCGGGTCTGCCCCCAGCTGACGCTCTCTGGGATGCCACCACTCTACCCAGGGCTCCAGTCTGGGGTTCAAGGCACCTGACCTGCTGACCTCTCCTGTCACTCCGTGAGGATTGCAGGGCGCTCACCCTGGGCTAAATCCTGGCCTGACCCTGTGAGCTCCAGCTCACCTCTGGAGTGGCCTGGCAGGACCTGCTTCAGCCTGGACCCTGGAGTCCACCCTCGCCCCACCTCCCCCGCCTTTGGCCCTTCCTAGAGTTGGTCAAGGGGGGACCTTCAGTGAAGGCATCCCTGCCAGCTGCACCTGAAGCTCTGAGAAGAGGGAGCAAGTTTGACCTTGAAGACGGGACGGGGCATTGCCAGAGAAAGGGAGGGCGAAGGCCAAGGGCGGGGGAGGTGGGGCTGACCAGCCAGAATCAGGGGCATCAGGAGCTCGGGCTCTGCCCTGCTCCGGGTCCGCTGTGTGACCTCAGGTAGGTGTCTCCCTCCCTCCTTGGGGCTCTGCTTACACCCTCCCAGGAAGCGTGGCATCCTGGGCAGTCAGGCCTATGCGATGTGCTCTGTCACCGCGCAGCCAGGGCAGAGGGAGTCACTGAGGACTGCGGCCTGAGGGTGGAGCACATCAGGTGACGGACCCGGGGCTCACACTCACAGGGCACCCAGAGCTACCCTCAGTGCTCAGCGGAGCCTGCCCCAGCTTGTTGGAATGTCCGGGCGGGGCCGAGCTTCGTCACCACCGTCACCACCGCCATCCCGCCCCATCAGCATCCAGAAGTTCAAAGAATTTCCTTCTCTGGAGGGCACCTGTGGCCAGGGACAAGCCTGCCCTCCAGACACAGCACAGGCTGGACACAAAGACCTTTCCAGACTCTCTGACCCTGACCTCCTCGAGGGTGGGAGAGAGGAGAGAAACCCCACTCTACTGAGCGCCTGCTGTGTACTGGGCTGGGTGGTGGGTTTGCCTCTGTGGGCTTCAAGGCGGAGTCTTATCCCCATTTTACAGGCAGAAAAACTGAGGCTCGCTGGGTGGTGAACGCAGCTCCTGGGGCTCATCTTCAGCCGGCTCTTCATCCACCTCTAGGTGAGAAGCAAGAGAAGTCCGTCCTTTGAGAGCCGCCCCTGCAGCTGCCCTGGAGTCCGGAGCCAGGCCCTGCAGCCCCCCAACCTCGAGCGAGCGGGGGAGATGCCGAGTCTGACACCAGGGCCCCTGTTAGTCAGGGAGCTGCAGCTCCCCCCTCCCGGGACAGGAAGTGCAAACAGGCAGGCAGGGCGCATGAGCAGCTCCCTGAGCTTGAGCCAGGGGCAGTATCTTTTCCCTTCCAGGCGAAGGCCACCTGCTCCTTCGCCTGCCACCCTCCCGGGAGAGCTGGCTGCCCCTCGGCAGCCTCTCCAGGGCCCTGCCCCTCCCTGCCCCTCACCGAGCAGTTGGGGGTGTCAGGCCAGGAGTCTGCTGGAGCCTGACTCAGTGGGTGCATGTTCATGTCCTCCTCCCACTGCTACCGGCCATCTCCTCACCTCCCAGGACTGTGGGGAATCTTCCGCCACCCCCTCTCAGCTCGGCCTTGTGCCCTGTGAGCCCAGATCCTCCACCTTCACGTCTCCCTCCTCTGAGCACAGGACGAAGCCCCCATGCAGTCTCTCCTGGACCCTGGACACCCCCTTGGGTTCAGTCCTGCCCTCCAGGAGCCTGGAGTCCTGACATTCCCTACCCAGTGGCTGTGTGATCTTGGGCAAGGTCCTGCCCCTCTCTGAGCCAGGAGTCACTCAGCTATAAAGAGGAAGAAGAATCAAGCTGAAGAATCCTGTGGCCTTGGAATCAGAAGCTTGGGATCAAATTCATTCCTATCCTGTTCAGATCCCCCGCTCCAGGCCAAGGTCTCTGCCAGGTGCTGGCACCCAGTAGACCCTGTCCCTCAAACAGCTGAGCAGCTGATGGAAACAGTCCTGGAAGCCACCTGGAATGAGCCAGGAAGCCAGGCAGGGACAGGGCAAGGGACCCACGGAGATGGCCCAGGACTGAGGAGGAAGCAGCCTTCCTAATTAGCCAAGGAAGAGATGGGCATCTCTGTCTCCCCCAGAAGTCCCTGGAACGGTCTAGAAAAGCTTCAGAGAGAAAAGAAAAATTAAGTCTTGAAAGAATTGCCATAATTCAATCAAAACTAATCCTGTTAATTTCGTCTGGGAACCAGTTAATTGAATTAAATTTCTTTCCAAATCCAGGCCTATTCAGAAAACCAGGGAATCCAAGTTCTGCTAAATTTAAAGTAAACTCCCTAAATAAGCCAATGAATGGGCCAGTCCAGTCAAGGCCTGTAAGTCTAGCCCCAAGCCATCCCAGTCCTGTGACCGCTCTCTCAATCGGCTTTGCCCATGTTTTCTTCCTTTCAATAAAATGTAATTTAGGCAAACAATGGTCCACTTTGGTCAAATGACCAGAAAGTTTAGACTGAAGGAGCCGGCGCCAGCCCGACAGTGGGGGTGACATGGTGTGGGCCCAGGGCTGATGGGGCACCTTGGCTAGGAACGGCACATTGGCTCCCATACACCCCAGACTTGGGAGCCCCAGGTGCCATACTGTGACCCTCAGTTTCTTCATCTGAAAAAAGGGGAGACAGCTATGGAGATTAAGCCAGGAACCTAAGGAGAGAGGCCTACCACGGCCCCCAGGGCAGGTTTCCTGGCAAGGGCCTCCCCTTACCTTCCCGCGTTCCTGCCCCGCCATCCTGGGCCTGGTAGGGGAGGAGCCAGCAAATTGCTGGCCCACAGGATTTTCCTGCCCTTGAAATGGACCCTGAAACCTTTAAATTACTTTTTTTCTTTTTGGTGCCGGGGATTAAACCCAGGGTGCTTAACCACTGAACCACATCCCCAGCCCTTTTTTACATTTTATTTAGAGGCAGGATCTCACTGAGTTGTTTAGGGCCTCACTAAGTTGCTGAGGCTGGCTTTGAACTCACAATCCTCCTGCCTCAGACTCCGGAGCTGCTGGGATTACAGGCATGTGCCACTATTTTGGAATAGGAAAATACTTCATGTCAATCAAAATTCAAGGGTTGTCAAAGAAGGTACAGTAGCAGGTCTCCCTCGCTCCTCCCTATCCCAGCCTGCCCTCTTCTCTCTGGGAGGAAGCCACCCCATCACCAGAGACAGCCATGTAAAACACATAGAAATGGCCAGTGTGCACCCTCTCTCCCCCCCTCACACAGTGACCCTGTCCCCTGGGCCCTGCCCTTTCCACCGCCTGACTCTTGCATAGCAAGAGCTTCTGTCATTTCCGTGGACACAGAGCTCCCAGCTTCCCCTGTGCGAAGGCACTTCCCAGCTGTGGAGGGCCCTTTCCTTCCCTAGAGCCTCACCATCAGCGGGACTGATTCTCTTTGTCTTTCCTGAACCCGAAGGCCAGGGTAGACTCTCAGTGTAGTTTAAATTTGCATTTTCCTTATGGGAATTAGGTTGCCATCTTTACCTGCATTTAAAAAAATCTTTGTTTCCTTTCTTTTAAACTGCTGTTCATATTCCTAGTCATGTTTATATTCCATGGTTGGTGTTTCTATTGTTTTCTTATTGACTTCTAGATGTTCTTTACATATTAGGGAAAGTGTGGGCTGGGGATGTGGCTTGGTGGTAGAGCACTTGCCTAGCACATGTGAGGCCCTGGGTTTGACTCCCAGAAAACTATGTAAAGAAAACATGAGGCCGGGCATGGTGGCGCACACCTGCAATCCAAGCGACTTGGGAGGCTGAGTCAGGAGGATCGCGAGTTCAAAGCCAGCCTCAGCAACTTAATTGCCCTAAGCAACTCAGTGAGACCCTGTCTCTAAATAAAATACAAAATAGGGCTGGGGATGTGGCTCAGTGGCCGAATGTCCCTGAGTTCAATCCCTGGTTCAAAAAAAATAATAATTAAAGAAAACATGACCTGCCAATGTCTCTCTTCTAGACCCTTCCAGAGTCATTCTATGCACAGAGAATCAAATACACTATAATAAGCACTTTGAATTAGGGTTAGCTGGAGCTCTTTCCAACTCATTGACCGGTGTACCTGGGGTGGATCCCTCTGGTCAGAATCCTGGTGCTGGTGTTGAGGACGAGGGCTGTGAGCCTTCCTCCTTCTGGGGTGGGAGCTATGGACTTCTGGCCTCTTTCCATCCGTTCTGAGGCTCTTGTGCAGCCCCCAGGCCTCTCTGGCAGCCCAAGGAGCATCCACCTTCAGACGCCCAGTCCTGCGCCCCATGCAATCACCTTGGCATGACCTAAGCATGTGGTGGGCCCAGCCTCCCTCTTCCTCCTGCCCCAGGGCGGACATTTGTGTGAGGTCCTCCATGGTAAGGAGTGGAGTCCTTGGCCACAGCCCAGATCACACCCCAGGCCTGACTCAGGTGGCGGGCCCCTTCCTCTGCCCTTCCTCCCCAAGGCAAACTCCTCCACACACTTGGAAGCCCTTCCGAAGCGGCACTTCCCTGGGAAGACTTCACCGGCTCCCTCTCTTAGGAACCAAAGCAAGAGCTGTTTTCCTGATTGCTGCGGCATCTCCTGACGTGAATGACCACGTGACTCATAAAGGGGACTCAGTTTCCTCCGTTGAAAGGAAACCATCCTATGTGAAGGCACCCACACAGGGCAACTGAGACGAGTTGACGGGTCAGTTCACGTGAAGGGCTTCGCAAGAACCGGGTGCACAGCGGCCAGTGGCCAGCTCTGCCCAGCCACCCAGGGCACCCCTCTCCTCAGCCTGCAGGGTGTGTGGCAGGCCTAGCGGATGGCATCAGTGGGAAAACGAGGGGGTGAAGGCTGATGGGAAGCTTGGTAACAGAAGGACAAGGCCAAGGACACTAAAGGTGCCAACCAGGGTCACTACAAGGTGGGACAGCCACACCATAGGATCCCTTCAACTTTTTGTATATTTAAATTTTTCCATAAGAAAAAGTAAAGTCATAAATGGGTTGACTTTTTTTTTTTTTTTTTTTTGGTTGGTGCTAGGGATTGAACCCAGGACCTTGTGCACTGCGAGGCGGGTTGACTTTTTTAAACACTGGGAATTGAACTTGGGAATCTTGCCACTGAGCCACATCCCCAGCCCTTTTTATTTCTTATTTCGAGACAGTTGGTCCGAGTCTCAATTTGTGATCCTCCTGCCTCAGCCTCCCAAGTTGTTGCATTACAGTGTGCACCACCCTGCTGAGTATTGGGTTGACTTTTATTTTCTACTTCATATTTTATTGACTTCTCCAATTTTCTATTAAATATCTATTACTTTTATAATCAGAAAAACATATTAAAGATATAAAATTGCCGGGCGCGGTGGCGCACGCCTGTAATCCCAGCACCTGGGAGGCTGAGGCAGGAGGATCACGAGTTCAAAGCCAGTCTCAGCAACTTAGCGAAGCCCTAAGCAACTCAGTGAGACCCTGTCTCTAAATAAAATACAAAATAGGGCTGGGGATGTGGCTCAGTGGTGGAGTGCCCCTGGGTTCAATCCCCAGTACCCCCCCCCAAAAAAAAGATATAAAATTAACTGAGTTGGCTGAAGTAGCTGACCTCTTAGCATGCAGCTCCCCATCCAGGGGAGGCATGCTGGGTGGGGCTCCTTCCCCCACACCCCGGGGTCCCTCTTGCCCTGCCTTCCCTTGAAGTAATTGCCAAGGGTGACAGCTCCCTCCTGCTTCCGTCAGACAATTGAGTCTGGTGGCCCTGGTAGCTCAGCGGCTAATGAGGAGACTGCTTAAGAGGCCCTCTTGCTGCTAACACAGAAAGGCCAGACTGGTCCTTGCCACTCAGGTGACCTTGGTAATGTACCTCTCAGAACTTCATTTCCTCACCTGTCACATGAGGGATACAATAATTCTTACCCCAGGGCTATTGCAAGGATTATATTGGGGCTTATAAGATCGTAGTAGGTGCTCAATTAATGGGAACTTAAGAAACAAAGGCATTTCATAAAAGTGAAGTAAGCCCATTGGACGTTGAAAATGTGTGAAAACAAAAGGATAAAGAACAAACCTCATAGTGCCACCACCCAGAAACGTGACAGGGAACATTTTCTTTCTAGCTTCTTCTCTATGTACAAATTATATTTTCTTTTGAAGTCCACCTGTAATCCTGCTTTTATTCTCTCAATACTCTTAACATATTTCCTCGTGTGATTACACACTGTTTGTAAACATCCCTCTTAATGCTTGGGTAATATTCCGAGGTGTTGGTGCTGTCAACCAATCCCCTTTTGTTGACACCCTCGCTCTAATTTTCTTCCTTATAATGAACTCCACAGGGAACATGTATATTCGAGACGACTTCTTCGGGACAGACTTCCAAAAATGGAATTGCTGGTCCAAGGCAAACACATTTTGAAAGCCTTTGGGTAGTCGGCACCTTTCCAAAGCCCTTGACCTCTGCCACTACCACAAGCTGGCAGCGTCAGCAAAGAATTTTGCCAAATACAATCTCAGAAAATGCAAAGAAGATGCGTGCAGATTCCTGCTTGCGGGTGTCAGAACCCAGCCACCTGGGGCGACACCCTCCCGTCTCCCTCACCGAGCCTTGGTTTCCCTGGCTAGAGGGCTGGGAGGTGGGGTCCCGGGCAGCAGCGAGGGCGAGGGCGGAGACAGAATGAAACGCCCGGAATCAGGGCTCGCTCGGTCCCCGGGTGACGTGCCCCCCGAGTCCAGGGCCAGAGAGTCCTGTCTAAGCCGGGGCGGGGCGCGCGGGCCTCTCCTGTGCCCCGGCCCCCAGGGCCGCCCCGGGAGGCGCCCTCGGCAGGCGCGGCCGAGCCGGGGCCCAACCCACACGGGCGTGCGCGTCCCCTGAGTCGTCCCGCCGCTCACCCCGCAAGCACGAGAACCACGAAGCCCCGGGCGGAGCCGGGGCGGGGCCGCGGGGGGCGGGGCCGCTACGTCACCTCAGGCCCCGCCCCCGGCCGGCTCCGAGCTCCCGGCGCGCGCCCGGCCGGCCGACTCCTCACCTGGAGCGACAGGTGTGCGCATCTCGGAGGCGGACCTCGGAGCCGGGTGAGCGCCGGCCGAGTGCGGGAGGGCGCGGGCGGCGGAGAGCGCGGGCCCCCGGGGCGCGGGGACGGCCCGTCCGGGAGGCAGGTCGGAGGGACCAGGAACCGAGCGCGGTGTCTGGAGCGCCTGTTGCTCCCAAAGCCCGTCTTTGTTTCTTGGTGGCGGCTGCGCTGTCCTGGAAAGGCAGGCTTGGGAGGGATTTGGAGGAAAAGGAAGTAGGAGAGGAAGCGGCAAGTTTCCAGGTACTCCAGCCACGGATGGATTATTGCACCAGGGATCGAACCCAGGGGCGCTTAACTGAGCCACATCTCCAGCCCTTTTTTTATATTTTATTTTGAGACAGGATCTCACCGAGTTGCTTAGAGCCTCGATAAGTTGCTGAGACTGGCCTTGAACTTATGATCCTCCTGCCTCAGCCTCCTGAGCTGCTGGGATTACAGGCGTGCGTCACCGCGCTGGGCCACAAATGTATTATTAGTATAATTTTTTTTACATGATCTTTTCTTCGTTGTGAAAGAGGTATGAGCTGATTGACTATTTGGTAAATGGAGAAAAATAGGAAAGAAATCCTCTATGGTATTAAGACAAATAAAGCTAGGCATGATGATGCAGGCCTGTAATCCCAGTTACTCAGGAGGCTGAGGCAAGTTAGAGGCCAGCCTCAGCAAGTCAGTGAGACTCTGTCTCAATAATAATAATAATAATAATAATAATA
This sequence comes from Glaucomys volans, assembly GCA_020662805.1. NCBI lineage: Eukaryota > Metazoa > Chordata > Mammalia > Rodentia > Sciuridae > Glaucomys > Glaucomys volans. The sequence goes on along the minus strand of JAJEJO010000201.1, from coordinate 397,283 downwards.
ATAATAATAATGGAGTTGGGGCTGTAGCTCAGTGATACAGCCCTTGGGTTCTATCTACATGCAACCCACCATCTTTATTTGGTTCTGTTTCCTTCTAGTCATTTTTATTTATGATCATTTAACTATAATTGAATCATACTGTATTTACAGTTTTTATGTCTTGCTTTTCCTCTCTTGCCATTGTCTTAAGCATTTTCTCATGGTGTTCTCAGTAATTTGAGTATGTAATCATTCTTTTTAATGGCTGCATAATTTTCCATGTGATGGACTGGCCATGGTTGGGTACCACTGGGATCCCTCCTACCAAGGAACTGAGGGGACATAGGGAGGTGAGGTAGAAAGAGCCCAGGCTCTGGGTGGGACAGACTGGGAGCTCCACCTCCTACAAAGGGATCTTGGGAAAGCCCTTTGCTGTCTCTGGAGCTTATTTTTCCCAGCTGGGAAATGGATACCTAATGCCACTCCCCTGTGTGGTGTGAGGATTAAATAAGCTAATTTATGCAGGAAGAGGGACACTAGTCTGTGGATTGGGAGGAGGGATTTGAAAGCTGCTGAGAGCCAGAGTAGTAGAAGAGCTGGAGAGAAGGGGATGGGGTCTGGGGAGAGCACCAGAATGGGCTCTGTGGGTCTGGGGCAGGTGGATAGGAGCCAGCAGGGCCCGTCCACATCCACTCTGTGAGGCAAGCACAGGCAGCATCCTGAGGCAGGCCCGTGACCTCCAGCATCCCAGATGGGTTCAACCTCTTGGAATGTGCTTCTGGGGAAGGAAAGAGGGGGTGGAGGCAGAGCTTAGTTAAATCAACCCATATACAGAGGAGGAAACTGAGCTCAGAAGACATGATTTGTTCCTGCTCCACACGGGGAGCAGGAATGGGGTAGGTTTGGACCTCAGGGCTCCTAACTCCCCCAGGGGTCTCTATATCAGATGACAAGATGCAGGAGCGTGGGGGATGGGGATGGGAGGTCAAGTCTGAGTCATCACTGCACACGACCAGCTAAGGCTTGCTTAGAGAAAGCAGAAGTCTGTGTTCTCTGGGCCTCCATTTCCTCATCTGTGAAATGGGAACAATGCCCCATCTACCTACTTACCAGGCCAGTCCATCAGCAGGTAGCCAAGCCTCCTTCTGCCTTTGAGGGAGATCATGTGCCCAGCCCTCACGACCCCCTCACCTTCTTAACTCCCCGGCCATCTTCAGAGGGGGCCTGGGCACTTGTCAGCTCAATCACGGGGCATCTGTGGCCACACCTGAGTTCCGATGGGAATTCCATGTTTCCTGGAGTCCTGAGACCCCAAGCCCGGGGGGCTCTGCTCTGGGTTCCCAGTTAGGTTTCGCTATGATGTGCCCCCCCCCCCCCCTGGGGCTCGAACTGACGGGGGAGAGAGGGCCTGAGCCCTGCAGGGGGTGCCTGAGTGACAGGATGACCCCGTACCAAGAGTCCACTGCTCCCCACCCCCCGTCTTGCCTCTGCCTCTCCTGTCGCGCCACACAGCAATGGGGATATCAGGCTCCCTAGCAACTGGGACCCAGGTGACTCTGCTTTCTGAAGCACAGTGGGTGGTCGCCCTTGGATTCACAGAGCACTGGTGGAGGCTCACTGCATGGTCGCACTCTGGTCACTTGGAGAGCTGGTGAGCCTCAGGACTCAGCATCAAGTCCCTGCCTTGGACCTGGGGAACACTCTGAAGCATTCCACCCTCCACCACTGGTCTGGTCGGAGTGGAACTCCTGATGTTTGCTGGAGCCTTACCCCGGCCCCTGTCCATGTGCTTCAGAGCAATGCTGTGCTCCTAGGGGTTGGACCCAGGGATGCTCTATCCCTGAGCTGCATCCCCAGCCTTTTTTATTGTTTATTTTGAGACCAGTTCTCACTAAATTGACCAGGCTGGCTTCAAACTTGTGATCCTCCTGCCTCAGACTCCCAGTTGCTGGGACTCTAGGCGTGAGCCTTCGTGCCCAGTTTACTTGTTTATAACACAAGTATATAAATTCTGCTTTGTTAATAGGCACAATATAAATATACATTGACATGGAGTATTGGGCCTGGGAGTGGTGACACAGGCCCCTAATCCCAGTTACTTGGCAGGCTGAGGCAGGAGGATTGCAAGTATAAGGCTAGCCTGGGAAACTTAGTGAGATCTTATCTCAAAAATAAAATAAAACAAGCCAGGCATGGTGGTGCACGCCTGTAATCCCAGCTGAGGCTGAGGCAGGAGGATCTCGAGTTCAGAGCCAGCCTCAGCAAAGTGAGGCACTAAGCAAATCAATGACCTTGTCTCTAAATAAAATACAAAATAGGGCTGGGGATGTGGCTGAGTGATAGAGCACCCCTGGGTTCCATCCTCAGAACCCCACAAAAGAATATTTAGAGGGCTCAGGTTAAGGGGGCTGGGTTGTAGCTCAGTGGTAGAGCACTTGCCTGGCACACGTGAGGCACTGGGTTCAATTCTCAGCACCACATAAAAATAACTAAAAATAAAACAGTGGTATTGTGTACATTCACAACCAAAACATAATTTAAAAAAAAAAGGCTAAGGTTAAAAACTAAATAAGAATGTAAATTCCATTTTTTTCTTGCTGCATTCCACTTGTCACCTATGAGCTTGCTGGGGTGCAGTCATCTGCTTTGGAGACAGGTGTCTTAGTGGTCACTAGAGTCCCCTGGATGCTTTCAGAGTGGGAGGTGGACTCCTGGTGTCTTGAAGGACAAAAGACCTCTTCAGTGGGGTCCTGGTGGGGTCCTCAGATATCATGGACAGACCCTGCTGGCATTCACTGAGGGAGACAAAGGCAAGTGGGACCCACCTCCTTCCCCTCAGCTGGGAACCTCTCTGTGGACAGGGCCTGGTGGGTAGCATGTTTATGGGGGCGGGGACTCAGGGACTTGTCTCGAAGTTGTACTTTCTTCACATGAAGAAAACAGGGCCTGTGTGGAGTGTGAGCTCAAATCCCATTCCTGGCATGTTGAGGCTGGAGGATCACTTGAGCCCCGGAACTGGAGGCCAGAGAGCGAGGCCCAAGGGGGCGGGTTTAGTGCAGTGGTAGAGCACTTGCCTGGCATGCGGGAGGCCCTGGGTTCCATCCCCAGCAGCACTGCAGGGGAGTGGTGCCCGGCAGAGGGCGGAGGGCACGTTCTCCCGGTGCCCGGCCAGTCTTTGATCTTGCACGTGGCCGGCCTCTGTAGTTGCGGCTGTCAAACTGGGGCCGACTTCTCAGGCTCTGTGGCATCAGGAAATGTTTGTGGACAGACATGTGACGTGGCGAGGGCCCGATGAGTCGCACCAACTCTGCAGGGCCCAGGAGCGCGGTGTGTGGGACTCGGGATCATTAGTGGCTGCTCTGCAGCAGCTAATGAGTGGTTGTGCGTCCTGCGAATGGGAATCCTCGGCTTCCCGGAGGGTGGAAGGAGCAAGTTCTGGATTCTGCTGGCAGTGGCACCAACCAGGGACACTGTGCTGAGTGGAGGGTCAGCTGAGCCCAGAGTGGCAGGGAGGTGATCGGCTGGTGAAGGGAGGAAGCAGGCAGGGCCGGCTCAGGGCAGGGCAAGGAGGCCTTTGGAGACACTGGGGGATCTGTTGAGTGTTCCCTGTGTCTGTGAGACAAGTGACAGGATTCCCTGAAGGAGACTGTGGCAAAGGGGAAAGACTGAGAGGGTCTGCCCACCTCTGGCCTGGCCGAGAGGAGGATGGAGACCCCACAGGAGAAGGTGGATGGGCGGGGAGGAGCCACAGGACAGGGCTGTCCCTCAGGAAGGCGGATCCTCAGTCTGGCAGGCCCCGCCTGCAGCCCCGGACCTCCCAGGCCTGCACCCTGCACAGCTGTTACAGGGCGCCCACCAGGGGCTGCTCTCTGTTGGAGCAGAGGTTCAGGATGTTAAAAATAAGTGAGTGTTTTCAGTCCATGGTAAGGACCAGAAAGAAAGGGCGCCCTCCCCGAGAGGGCAGAGGGAGAGCTGTGCTGGAGGAAGGCTTCTGGGAGGAGGGCTCCGAGCTGTAACCTGAGCCCTGAGCAGGAGGCCGCCGCTCAAGGACCTGGGTCTAGGTGACTGCAGGCCCAGGGAACCGAGGGAGAGCCCTGGGGACATGCAGGTAGGGGCGAGGCCGAGCAGGCCCCGGGGAAGAATGCGGATTTCCTACCTGCGCGTCTTTCCAGAGGCCAAGGACACAGCCTGGCTGGTTAGCAGTAGCTATAGGAACCGGATGGAGGCACGGGTGAGGCGCGGCTGGGCTCAGAAGCAGCCAGAGGTAGCGCTGATGGGCGAGCTCACGGCTGGCTAGTTTAGTTTTTGCACTGGGGATTGAACCCGGGGGTACTTTGCCAGGGAGCGACACCCGTCCTTTTTTAAACTTTGAGATGCAGTCTCGCTGAGTTGCCCAGGCCGGCCCTCAACTTGCAATCCTGCCTCCTTGCAATCCTGCCTCCGCCTTCCAAGGAGCTGCTGGGATTACAGGTGTGCTGCCGAGCCAGCGACACCGCTCACGTTTGCAGTATGGGGTGGCAAGGGAGAGCCCTTTCCCTCTGAGCCTGGATTTGTGTCACCCCAGAGTCTTTCTCAAAGCAGTGCCCTGGGTGCGGAGAGTAGGGATGTTCCCCATCCAGCCCAGCCTCTATTCTACAGAGGGGGACCCCGAAGACCTCTAGAGGTCACCTCCTCCAAAATTTACAGAGGGCCTGTGAATTCCCCAAGGTCCCACTGCTATCCAATGACTGGCCTGGGACTCAAACCTGGGCCTCTTGTGACCCCACCCTCCTGGAGCTGGAGGAGGAGGAGGACAGAACCATTGCCAAAGATGATCTGGCCCAGCATGGCCGTGTGGTGAGGTCACCTAGGAGAAGCATCGGAAAGGAGAGGCTTGGAGGGCACTGCCCTGGAAAGACTCCGAGGTGGGTGGACCCTCTAGAAGGTCTGGGCACAGGGGGCCAAGGTCTCATGGCCAAGGAGTAACTGCAACAAGGCTGCAGGCCTGACGGGGGGCGTCTTGGAGCCCTTGTGGTGGCTGCTGATCCTCAGAGGTCTTGGGAGAGACCCAAAAAGCCAGAGACACAGAGAACCTCCCTGCAGGGGCCCCGGAAGCCAAGACCAAGATGGACAAGGCTAAGTGGTTTCCCTGGGCCCCCTAGATCTGCAGGCCTCTGACCCCCTCCAGGAAGAGGGGGGACACAGCCTGCACTGCTATGGGTCAGGTGGGCTGGATTTTTGACTCTGCTCCCAGGATCTGCGAAAGTACGGCAGCTGCCGCCCACTCACGGCTTCCTTGGGCCAAGTTGCTTTTGTGCATTATTATCTGTATGATCCCAATTTTACAAATGAGGCTCAGAGAGTTTAAGGAATTCAGCTACGTCACATGGTTAAAAAGCGGTGGAGTCGGCGTCCGAAGCCAGCCCTTTATCCGCGGTGGGCAACGGCCGCCGTTCACTGAGGCCAGGACCACCTCTCCCAGGGGGTCCGGGGGCAGGAGCCCGATGCAGGGGCCAGCAACTCGGGACTGCGTCCTCCGCTCCCCTGGGTGAAGTGGCTCCGGCAGGCCACAGCCTCCTTCGAGGACGGATGCCAGCGCTGCATGAGTCAGTGCAGGCAACGTGTCCCTCGGAGGGCCTGGCACGACCACGGACGGCCAGGGGACAGCTCTCCACGTGTGGTCCAAGGGAGGAAGGCTGCCTCTTCACAGCCCATTCATTCGCTGGTTGTTTGTTAAATGCCGCCTAGGTGCCAGACGCCATTCTAGATATTGGCGACACAGCGGTGCCCAAAATAGCATCAAGTCCCTTCATGCGACTTAGTTCTCTGAGTGGGGGATGCAGACCAAAAAAAAAAAAAAAATCAAAAAAGTACCATACAGACTGTGCCAGAGAGTAATGGCTGCCAGGGAGAATGTGGAGCAGACCCGGGGCGCGGCTGGGCGGGCACAGAGCAGGCCTCCCCTGAAGGTGACCTGGAGAGTCAGGCCCCCAGAGGGGAGCCAGGCTGTGTGGTTCTCAGGGGTGGCCAGGGCTAAGCCCTTAGGCTGGAGCCTGCCCCCTCCTTCAGTGAGGCAGCATGGGAGGAGAAGGAGCCTTCTAGAAGTTGAGGTCAGGAAAGCTGGGGGGCCGAGGACCAATTGTGGAGGCCGTTTTCAGGACCATCCTTCACATTTAGTAAGAGATTCCTTTGCAAGCCCCTGAAATCTCTCTCCCCATCACGGGTTTCATCTGCTACCGCCTCTGCATGGACTGTCCTGAGACCAGTGCTCTGCAGTGCCACATGGTCCCAAGGGGTCTGAAATTAGGAAACAGGTACAAACATCAGCGAGGAAGGGTGTCCGGAGGGCCGCTGCTCCTGTCTCCCTGCAGAGCCCTGGAAACCCAGCATGGCCCTGGCAGGCTGGGAATCCACAGTTACCGTTCTTCCCCCTGGTGGGTGGGAGGGTGGCTTGGGAACCAGAGCCAGCCACACCCTTGGGCTTTAAACTTGGGAGTCAATTCCGGGAGGGATCTTGGAGAGGAAGACTCTGGAATGAGGTAAGGTTTCTTTTGCTCTGGAACAGCCTCCTCTCCTTCGCTGACTGGCATCGAGTCTGTTTCCCCTAAGAGCTGAGCTGCAGAGCTCCCTGGGAGGACTCACAGCTTGGACTTATGGGGGAGTAGGAAGGAAGAGGACTTGGACCCAAATCAGCTCTATCGGGCACAGGGTGTGGAGAGTGTCCCTCCCTCTGAAAGAGAGTGGGTGGGGACCCTGGGAGCAAGACAGGGAGGGCACAGAGCCCAGGGCTCTTTATGGCCCCTGGGGGGACCGGAGGCTCTTAGGACCTGTTGGCCCAGGGAATAAATCGGGATCTTCCTTGGGGCTGGAGGGAGAGGAGGGTGAGTAGGAGGCGTGGCCGCAGTCCTGGAATGGGAGGGGAAGCTGAAACAGGGCTTTGCAGACTCAACCTGGGCTTGAAGGGATCTGGGTGAGGGAAGGAGAGGAGAGGCATATTAGCGAGTTCCAGGTTTGAGTCTCCAGAGGATGATCTGAGCTAAGGAGCCTCAGTTCCCCTTCTGTAAACCATTGTCCTTTGAGAGGATTAAATGAAATTGCCTCCGTGTTTTTATATGGTGCTGTAGACAGGAGGGGCCAAGTTTGGGAAGCAGGACCCGGGTTGGAACCCTGCAGTGGTCAGGAGGGAGGACACAGGGAGTTCAGTTGTGCCTGGGTCCCAGTGCCTGGGCGGATGTGGGGATACAGAATGGGGCCCTTAGGCTACTGCCCAAGCGAGCGTGGCATGTGGCCAGGGCCAGGTGAGAATTTGTGCCCATAGTGTTCGATCTCCCAAGGCTTCAAGACAAGTCAGGAATACGTATCTGTAATATGAAATCTGCCAATTGGAAATCAATTAAAACAAAAACAAGAAGAAACCATCAGGCCAAGTCAAGCCTGCCACCTGGTTGGTGACACCCTGCCCTAGCAAAGGTGGCACTGAGGGCAGGCCCCAGTTGACTGCCACAGGCATCACCTCCTGGAATCAGCTTCCTTCTCTCTCCTGCTCTTGGAAATGGTCCCTGAGGCCCAGCTTCTCAGACACCATTAGGAGAATGACCTATTTGCTGTGCTGTGTGGTCCTGGACAAACTCCTTGCCCTCTCTGGGCACAAACTCTTCTGACCAGCAAAAGGACCTGGTCTGTAGGGCTCCCATCAGTGTGAACAGTGTGACTAAGTCCCTCAGGCTTGAGGGAAGATGCAGTTATTATGGAAGTGAGTCTTCCTGGGAAATGTGCTTCCGGGATTGGATTGCCGTGTGCTCAGGCATTTTGTGTGTCTAAGCCACAATTGTGTGTGTGAGAATGTAGGTGTGTCATAATTTGGAGCTTTGCATGGCACAGTGTAAATATCATCATTTTAATAACCCGATCTTGAGCATGTCATCAGCTGGAAGCCGGGAGGAAGCCTTCATTAATTCTCCCCGTGACCTGGGAGGGCAGGGTCTTCTTGCCCATCTTCAGTTGAGGAAACCCGGGCTGGGAGGTGGCTTGACTGGGTGTGTACCGCGGGGGCCCTGACTCAAGAGTCCTTCCACGGGAGTGTGTGGGGCTCCTCATTCAGCCTTGTGCACGTCACAGTCTGAGACGCCTGGAGGATTGCACGGAGAGGAAAAAGGGGCTTTGCCTTTGGTTTTTCTCTGGGAGGAAGGTGTAGCCGAGCCCTGCGGGAGACCTCCCTGGGCCCTTCGTCAACACCCCTCACCCTCCGCCTGCCCCAGCCCCCCTCAGCCTGAAGGTGGACTGAACCCCAACTTCCTAACAGCTCCCTTTGCAGTGCCAAGCATAACACCCGCCTTCGGAGCGGAGAGAGACCCTGGCAGGGGGCTTTGGATGTAGAAAACCCCGGCTTTTGTGCGCCCACCTCTTCCCCCTGGACCGGGCGCTGTCTCGGGTGGCCGTGTCTGCGTGCGCACCCCGGGCCCCGCGCGCGAGCTTGCGTGCTGTGCGGTGCCCTCCAGGGGCCGGGGGCACTGCGTTTCCTGGCTCCCCGCCCCCGGCTCCCTGGGTCTGGGAGGGTGCGGGCCCTTTAAGTCCTCCGGGGCGGCGGCGGCGGGCCGGGGATGACATCAGCGGGCGGGCCCGGGGCTCAATGGGAGCCGACGGGCGCGCGCTGGGCGGGAGCGCGCGAGCCGGCGGCGGGGGCGGGCGGCCGGGAGGCGGCGGCGGCGGCGGCGGCGGCGAGAGCCCAGAGCCAGAGCCGGCCGGGGCCGAGCGG
>JAJEJO010000201.1:352903-388170 GCA_020662805.1 Glaucomys volans | reverse complement strand
GGGCCGAGCGGAGCGGAGCGCGGCGGAGCGCGCGCGGCGGCGGCGGCGGCGGCTGGGCCCGGAGAGGCTGGCGCGCCGGGCGGCCCCGCGAATCCTCCGGCATCCGCCCCGGCGGGCCGCCCCCGCCCGCGGCAGCCCCCCGAGCAGCGGCCCGGCACCGGCGCCTTCCCGGCGGGGTAAATATTGGGGGTCCGCGGGCCCGCCGAGGGGCGCAAACCCGGGGGAAACGGGGCCCGTCCGCCTCTTTGTTTTTGCCGGGAGCGGGAGGGAGCGGAGGGCGACAGCGCGCGCCCGCGCGGGGCCGGGGGGGGCAGTCCGGGCGCCGCCCGCTCGGCCCGCGAGGACAAAGGCGCGGCTGGGGACCCGAGGAGGGGGCTGCTGCTCTGCGGGCTCGCGGGGGGAGCACCCTGGTCCCGCCGCCTCCGCCTCCCCGGCTGGACCCTCCGAGGCCCCGGCCGGCCGAGGCGGCCTCAGGACCATGACTTGGGGACCCCGAGGGAGGGGACCGGGGTGCGGGGGGCACCCGATACTGTTGATTCCGGCTTTCCGGCCAAACCCGCGCTTCAGTCGGCCTCGCCGGACCCTCTGCGGCGCCCCCTTCTCTCCTGTCCCGGGTGGCCCAGGACCAGGGTCAGCAAGGCTGTCCCCGCGTGTGGGATGAGGACGTTTGGGGGTCCTAAGGTGATGGGGTGCGTGGTCGGCCAGGCCCTGGCTTTGTTTTCCTTTGTGGAGGAGGAAGGGGGGCTGTTTGCAGACGGGATTCTCCCGTTTGCGGCTGAGCGGTCCCTGCCTGCAGGTCCCTGTGGAAGCCAAACTGTTGGTGCCCCAGCCCTTAGAGAGCCGGTGCCAACTCTCAGTGCCCAGGCTCAGGGTGCGGGGAGCCCCCTCCCCAACTTTGCCCTTAGTTTCCATACGTATTTTTTTGTGGGCATAACGTCTCAGGCAGAGGCTTGGGGTACAGAAGCGGAAACATTGTCCCAAGATGCTTCCAGTATGTGACCGGAGTCTGGGTCTCCTTGGTCTTGGGGCTTGGATACCCCTTCCATTATCCTCCTGGTCCAGTGACAAGGGTCCTGGCTCTCGAGGAGGAGGAGGTGTCAGGAAGTACAAAGCCTGCCCATGTGCCCATGGCTGTAGCCTGTCTCATTCTGACCCACTGAAACTCCTGACCCTTCAGGTCCAGGTCCGCCTTTCTTTTTTTTTCACTTTGTTTATCTCCCCATCCCTGCCCCACCCCCAGGGGAGAGGCGCGGAGAACTGGGAAGCTTCCCCATTCTCCATGAAGCCGATCCCTTTTCCTTTGGGGGGGATTTCGGGAAGGGGAATGCTGGGACACGCGAGGCTCTTCCTGGGACCCTGGGCCCCCAGGGCTGGGGAGACTGCTGTCTGGGTGGCTGACAGCAGTGGCGGGGTCCTGGAGGGCTGGTGGCTTGCACCCCTGTGCCCTCCTCTGCAGACAGCCCGGTGAGCAGAGAGGGGCTGTGGGGTTCTGTGCGGTGTATTTATGTAAGACACCCAGACAGAGGGCACGGGTATTTATATAACCCGGCGTGGGTATTTATGTAATATAGGATGCGGGTGTATTTATGTTCCTTTCCTAACCTGCGGCTCTCCCGGCTGCCATGTGTGGTCTCTGAATCGGCGTTGGTGGGAGTGGGCTGGGGGGGCTGTGTGTGTACTCACGGGCCCCCCAGCGGGGCTCACTGCATGTGTCTCTCCCCGCTTCCCTTGGCGGGTACACACTCAGGCAGCTGGACTGTGTGTGAATGTGGGGTGTGTGGCGTGTGGGTTTCCTGCGAGTGTGGAGTGTGCTGCTGGCAGCCGCGGCGCCTCAGCTGGGCCAGGCCAGGCATGTGGGCAGAGGCCCTTGATGGAGAGCCCCGAGTTTGGCTGGCACCGGGTGGAGGCTGCTTCCTGTGGCCACGGATGGCTTGTGGCTTCCCCCTGGGAGCCCAGCCCTGGGCTGGATGTTACTCAGGGCAGGAACTTTTGGCTCCTGCACTCTCCCTGGTTCAGGGAAGCTCGGCCTGACCACGGGAGGAATAAGTCTCTCCCAGCTCCCTTCCCAGGTTGCCTTCTGGGGGCAGCCCTTGGCATGGGGAAGGGTCAGCCCCTTGGTGCCAGCACAGCTGCTTTCCCATCTTCCTGTTTTGCCTTCCAGCCCTGGCATGAAAGAAGTCCTGTGTGTGAGGGTGGGGGCCAAGAGGGCAGCAGGACCCTTTCAGGCCCTAGGTGAGACCCTGCCACGGACTTGCTGCTGGGTGGCGTGAGGGCAGTGGCGTGGTCTCTCTGGGCCTGAGTTCCTGTCTGCAAAAGGAGTCCTCTCCTGTTCACTCCAGCTGGCTCTCTCGTAAACACACTGAGGTCTCTTGGACCCCTTCCCTCTCGGTTTCAGTCTGCCATTCCCTGGTCCCCCAGCAGCCAAAACTGCCTTTGAGGCCTTTGAGTCTCCTCATTTGCTGGCCAGGAGCACAGGTGTCCAGATCCTGCTGTTCGTGGGCTGGAGGTACCTAGGATGGAGAGCAGAAGGAGGGGAACTTCTCAACTCAGGATTCCTCCAGCCCCACTGGACAGCCACTTTATCTGGCTTCGGTTGCCCCAGGTGCTGTACAAGGGCGTCTTAGGAGACCGGCCCTCCTGGTCTTGAGGAGAGTCAGCTCCAGACAGTCTTTCCAAAGGGATGCAGGCAGGGGGCCGTGAGAGGCTTTTGGCATCACGAACGGAGGGTGAAGGGGTTGGCAGGTCCCTGTCCTGCCTTTCCCCCATGAGGATCAGGCCTCCTCCCACGGGACACACTGGGAATTGACCAGGCCTGACACCTGGGCAGAGGCAGGTCTGGGGGTGGGACAGAAGTGGGGCCTCAAGGGGGCTGTTTCCTCTGTGCCTTGTCCAGAACCTGCTGCAGCTGCTCCCAGATGTGTGGGTGTGGCCACTGGGCTACCTGACACCTGGCTGCCCTCAAGCAAAGTGAGGTCAAATTGCTTCCTGGACAGTGGGAAGGTGATGGGCCTTCCAAGTACCTGTGGCTCTGCTGGCCTTTGGTGGGGAGGGTGAGGCCCCTTCCCAGCTCCCAGTTCTCTGACCTTCTGCTTCCCTCTGCAGCAAGAGTGAATCATGGAGCTGCGCGTGGGGAACAAGTACCGCCTGGGACGGAAGATTGGGAGTGGGTCCTTTGGAGACATCTACCTGGGTGAGTCTGCCTGGCCCAGCTGGAGCCCCTGGGATGGCCCAGGGGGTGATGTGGAGAAAAGATCCCAGGATTCAGGATCTGAAACCAGAGCTTCAGATGTTTCCAGTGGCTGGTCTTGCCTCCAGGAGCATTCCAGGTGGAGAAGGAGGCCTCAGCTGGAGGGAGGCAGCGGGGCTCCGTGCTCGGCCCGCCACCCGTCTGGCAGGGCGGGCTCCCACTTGCTGAGCTGGCAGAAGAGGATATTTTTAGCTCCAGTTTCCAGCTGCAGCTGACCTGGGTCTCCAGCTGGACGTGGGAAAGCCCAGACTGGGTTGTCGCCCCGTGTCTTCTGTCCTGGAAGAAGGGTGCTGGTAGAGAGAAGGCCTGGCCACCTGGTCCCCAGCGAGACTGTCTCTGTGATCTGGCCTCCTGGAATGCAGCCCACACAGGCTTTGGAATGACTGGAGGGGGGTCTCCTCCTCCAGGGAGCTTTCCCTCCGGATGTGCTTCCTGTTAAACCTGGGTTTGTTCGATGTTGTCATTTGAAGCAAATCGCTGACACCTCAGCCCTCTCTGGCTTGTGCCATTGAATGCCAGTTTCTCAGCTTGCTGGGGCGCCATCCGAGGGTCGCGGTTGCACTCTGCCTGTGCAGTGGTGCTCTGGAGCGGGTAGTTCTCTTGGCGATTTACTTGGGGTGTAGGGCAAGGTGGCGAGCTCCCCTGGGGTTGGTCCTCCATCCTGTCCCTGTGCCCTGGTAGGCAGGACCAGGCCACATCTGCTTCCCTGCTTGGGAAATGAAGATGAGTCCGTCCCCATATCACCTGAGACCGCGAGGGTTTCTTTCGCCAGTGGTCAGGGCCTGCCCCACAGGGGCTCCCAGGTGCAGGGCAGGGCGCTCGCATTCTCTGAGCACTTACCTGCATGCCCTTTCCAGCGCCACCTCGCTCGTGGCGGACCCTCGAGGTGCTGCTGAGGCACAGCATGGTCAGGGTGACCGCCACGGTTGCTCCGGTGAACAGGGGGAGCCGCCTTCCCACCACTGCACCCCAGTGAGCGAGTGAGCGTAGAAGACAGGCAGACCTGGGTTCTAGGTCTAGCTTTGTGGGGCTGCCCTGTGACGTCAGTGTCCCCATCTGTGAAGGCCCTGTGTTGGGGCTGTCCAGCTAACCAAGTGCTGTTACGGGAGTGAAATGACACGGCCGAAGGGAAAGCACTGCGCAGACTGAAGCGCTGGCCTTGCGAGCATCGCTGGGCGTGCTCAGGGCTGTGCCCGTACGCTGGGTGTGGTTGGAGCTGGTGTGAGGGTCTTCTCCAGCTGGTACAGTGGTGCGTGGGCCCAGTACTTGGGATGCTAAGGTAGGAGCCACTCTTGAGCCCAGGAGTTCAAGGTCTTCCTGGGCAACAAAGTGAGACCCTGTCTCAAAAACTTAATTAAATAAAACAAAAGTTTTGCTGCCTGAGCTCCTCCTGAGGGGAGGCATGCGGTCGAGTCCCCTCTCCTTCCCAGGGCCCCGCCTGTGGCTTGCCCCAGTGGGTGTCCAGTGACTGTCAGTTAGCAAGTGCTGAAACGGCCCTGGAGGGTGTGAGAGCCTGACTTAGGGCAGGAGGGGAGAGGCTGGGGTTAGGGGACTAGGCCAGGTTCCTCCTCTGCTGGTGACCTGGGATAAGATGCCTTGTCTTGGCGCCGTAGACTCTGACCTGCGCAGCAGAGGTGCCCATCTCCGCCTGCTTGGGAAAGTGGGCTGGGTGAGAGGGACATTCTCACCACTGAGCCTCGGCCCAGCACTGTGGGTACAGTTGGCTCTTGGCCCCGACAGACACGCCTCCTTGACAGCACCCCTTGCATGCCCTCTTTCTGCAGAAGGGAAGTGGATGCCCCTGGAGGGGAGGCCAGCCTCACGACACTGAGAAAAGTCAGTGTCCCTGCTTCAGGTGGTGCATCTCCCTGAGGGCAGGACTTCCTGTTTGTCCTTATAGTCGTCTTGGTGATTGTAAAAACTGTGCCCAGATTTGCTCTCCATCCTGCCAGCTGTGGAGGCTTGACCTGGTTTGGATGCTGGTGTCTTCTTCTACCAGCTGTGTGCCCGCAAGCACGGGCACCTTCTGCCAGCCTTGCTTCTCCTTGTTTTGGTTTGGAGTGTTTTATGGACATGCAGTTCCACGACGGCAGTCGGTGTTTTCCTTTTTCAGTTTTGCAGTACTGGGTAGTGGACCCAGGGGTGCTCTACCACTGAGCTGCATCCCTCGCCCTTTTTAAAAATTTGAGACAGGGTCTTGCTAAGTTGCCTCTAACTTGGAGTCCTCCTGCCTCGGCCTCCAGAGTCGCTGGGGTGGCAGGCATGTGCCACTGCACCCGACTGTCTTCTCCTTAGTTCCGATGGAGGAGTGAGGAGTTCTCAGGTTCTAAGATCCTGACCCAGCAGTGCTGATTTCCTGCCGTGTCCCGCCCTGGGCTGAATTGGAGTTCTGCTCTCCAGGGATCTGGGTCTCCTTGGGTCTGGGGAGGTGGGGAGCCTGTTTGCACCTCTGTCTGGACTTCACTGGTGGGAGGGTGCGGGGCCCTGCCCTGACACAGTCCTGCTGGCCTGCAGACAGTAGGGATCATGGGTCCTCAGCGGCCTTGCTGGCTCCTTCGTTCAGAGCTCTGGCCACTTTCTCATCACCAGTGCCCAGGCCAGGGCCTGACTCCAGATGGCCTCTGCAGGTGGGGCTGGACGCGGCTTCCAAGCTGCTTTCCAGGATCAGACACTGGCAGCTTCGTGGTGGGTGCGGCTGTGAGGCCCACTGCTCCTGCTGGGCCCCTGCGCCGTGTTGCTGAGGGATGGCCAGGAGAGGGGCCCACTTGTGAAGGGGCTCCAGTTGGCTGCACAAGGTCTGGAGCTGCCTTGCCCTGGGCCTGCCCACTGACCATGCATCCTGGAGACTTTCCAGACCACTAAGAAACCTGTCCTAGCCTGGTGTGGTGGCACATACCTGTAGTCCCCATGACTTGGGAGGCTGAGGAAGGAGGATCACAAGTTTGAAGCCAGACTGGACAACCTAGTGAGACCCTGTCTCAAAATGAAAACTTTTTTTTTTTTTTCTTTTTTTTTTTTTTGGTACTGGGGATTGAACTCAGGGGCACTTGGCCACTGAGCCACATCCCCAGCCCTATTTTGTATTTTATTTAGAGACAGGGTCTCACTGAGTTGCTTAGGGCCTCGCTAAGTTGCTGAGGCTGGCTTTGAACTCAAGATCCTCCTGCCTCAGCCTCCCAAGTGCTGGGATTACAGGCGTGCGCCACTGTGCCCGGCTATGAAAACATTTTTAAAGGACTGAAAATGTCACTCAGTGGTAGAGTGCCCCTGGTTTCAGTCCCCAGTCCCCCCCCACACACACAAATGAATTCCTGTCCTTAGCTCTGCAGGTGGTTTTGGGGGTGGCTGGCATGGGGAACACCCCAGGCCTCTCATAAGGGGAGTGTGAAAGTCGCTACTGCTGTTGTTGCTGGGTGGGGGGTGTCAGCCCCACCCTGCACCCCTGGGTCCTGCACCTGTCTGCCATGAGCCCCACGTGAGGCTACTCACCCCTGTCCCCACTTACAACTTCCCGAGGTTCTGGGCTGGCCAGGCCTGAGCCCTTCTCTGTGACCAGCCCACGGGCTGTTGTGTCTGACCCGTGGACCACTTTCTGTGCTTGAAATGGAGCCACTTCCGGCTTCCAGGCCTCTCCGCGTGGAGCCCCCTCCCACATGCCTAGACTACTCGCCTCCCAACAGCGTCTGCCAGCAAGCCGTGCCGGCCGTCTGCCTTCTTGGCCCCCCAGGCCCACCTGGTTCCCGCCTACAGCACCCACAGAAGGTGAACTGAGCCCCAGCGCAGGCCTGGCCCCCAGCCCAGGGCTCAGTTCCTGTCTCCAAGTTGGATGAGTGAGGTGCTGGGGAACTGGGATGGAGGAGAAGCAGGGACTTTGGATTTTATTTCAAATCCTGCTCTGCCCTGCGGGTTCTGTCCCACACGGGCCAGTTACTTACCCTCTCTGCAGCTCAGCTGAGTGGCTGTGAGCGTGGAGGGTGATCTGGCAGCCTCGATGAGATCTGAGGTGCCGAGGCGCTGGCAGTGAGTTTGCGACAAAAGGTTTCCAGTACTCTGGAGACCAGAGACTTCGCCTCCAGCTTGAGTCCCTGTCCCTGGTAAGGATGGTGTCAGGGCTGAAGGGGATGAAGTGTTACCTGTGTGCCACCACCCCTGCCCACATGCAGCTGCTACATTGCTCTATGACCAGGGCCCTGCCTTAGGCCTCATCATGTCTGCACCCAGCCTGGGCAAGGCCACCAGCAGCTCTTGCCTGGACAGCTGCAGTGGCCTCCAGGGTCTCCTGACCACCTTGGGTCCCCTCCAGCCCTTTCTAGCACACCAGCAAGTCTTAATGGGGGCCAGTTTTGGCCTTCCAGGGAACACTGGCCAAGGTGTGGGGACACTGTTAGTTACTAGAGCTTGGGGGAGTGCTGGCTGCTGGCATCTGTCTAGGGGCCAGTGGTCAGGCGTGCTGCCAAATAACCCGACCAGAGGCTCAGCAAGGGCTCCTTGGCCTCACGTCGGTACCGGCGAGATCGCAAACCTTGTACCTGGCTGGACCCTCAGCTGAAGGCCGGATTCTCAGCCGGCCTCTGAGACCTTCCCATCCTGGTGCTGCCCACCTCTTCACTGTCCCCCGCAGCTGCCTGGGGTCCCACTGTACCAAGCCTCTCAGCGTTGGCTGTGTGCCCACTGTGCAGCGACCTTGCGCCTGGATCGGCCTGCTCTGTGCTGCCCCCAGGGAGGAGCTCCTTTCCGCCCCAGAGCTGCACTTGCCCACTTCCTCTTGGGCAGCCTCCTGTGCACCTCCCAGGCCGGGCCAGCCCTTGCTTGGCAGCCTTGCGTCCCTGGAGCTGTCCCTGTGCGCTCTGCCTGCTGCTAAGTTCTCTGTGCCTTAAAACAGCCCAGGGAGCTTAGCAGATGAGGCACCTGGGCACGGAGAGGGAGGTGACCTTCCCACCTCCTTGGCTAGGAGGTGGGGAGTTGAGCCGGGGTCAGCGATTCACCACTGGAGTGACCTCGCACCGCTGCGTTCTTCTGCCTCTTGCGCCTGTGGTGAGAAGGCTCCCGGCAGCAGATCCAGGGGCCCGGTCTACCCTCCGACCTTGTCTTCACTGTGCCCTGAACCCTGTGGGCTCTGCGCCTGGTGAATGTCCGGGGCAGAAGCACTTTACAGTTTGTGACTTGCTTTCTCCCGTTGTTCATTGGGTTTTATGTGGTTCAGAAACCAAAATATATATATACAGAGCCAACATTCAGATGCTAAGCTGTGAAGTTAAAGGAGCAGGTCACGTGTCTTGGGAGGCAGAGACAGGAGGATCGCGAGTTCAAAGCTGGCCTTTGCAAACTAGCGAGGCTGTAAACACCTCAGTGAGACGCTGTCTCTAATGAAATACAAAAGGGGCTGGGGATGCGGCTCAGTGGTTAGTGCCTCTGGAGTCAATTCCCAGTACCAAAAAGAAGCAGCAAGTCACAAAAGATCACGTTTTGTATGCCTCTGTTTCCTGTGAAGAGTCCAGAATAGCAGATCCAGAGACAGAGGAAGTGGATCATGGTGGCCAGGGGCTGAGGGGCAGGGCGGCCTGTCTCAGGGGTGATGGAAACGTTTTGAACGCGGTTGTGCGGTGGCTGCACTTCCTTGTGAACATACTGAAACGCGCAGAGCTATCCAGTTCAAGGGAAGAGTCGTGGTGCGTCGGTTCCGCCTCTAGGAGGACAGCGTTTAAGAAAGTGTCCACGAGGCTGCCCTCCCCACTGGTCCTCGGCCGTTTCTCCTCAGTGTCCCTGGATGTGGATACAACCGAGGCCGATGGCTTCCCGGCCTCCGGCAGCTGGCAGGAGAGGACAGTGCGCGCTCAGTGCTCTGCCCTTCGCTCGCTGCCTTGGAGACCTTCCACTGTGCACAGAGAGCTTCCTCATTCTTCCGCCCTTGTGTCCTGGTGTGTGCATGGGCTCTTCTTCCTGCAACCAGTTCCCAGTGATGGACATCTGGGTCATTTCCAGGCTTCTGCTTCTGCAAGCAGCCTGCAGCAGACGGCCTGGTCTGGGCCTCGGCTTGCCCTGTGCAGGGGTGTCGGGGTGTCAGCTGAAGCCCTAGAAGCGGAGCTGCTGATGGACGGCTCACGCTGGCCACCTGGGGCGGAGAGCCAACTGTCTCGGACTATTGCCCGCAAACCTGTGCCCTTACTGTGGGCTCTTGACCGTCCTCGCTGAGAAGTGGTCTTTGGGGATTATTTTCATTTGCATTTCCCTTGCGGGGAGGTTGAGTTCTCTCCTGTGCGTCCCGTCTGCCCTTCGCAGTGATGCCTGTCTCTGGAGGTGTCTCTTTACGTTCTTTGCCCTGTTTCCTGCTTCATTCTCCTACTAACTTGTAGGCATTGTTATCTGTCAGCTTTTTGCCTGTGATAAGAATTGTGGGGGGCTGGGGATGTGGCTTAGTGGTTAGGTGCCCCTGAGTTCAATCCCTGGTCCCCAAAAAAGCCAAAAAGAATTGGGAATCTTTCTCTTTCTGCTTTCCTTCTGGCGGGTTTGCTGTTGGCGTGGCGGTGCTGGGATTGGACCAGCAAGCTCACCCAGGGCTGGTGTTCTCACCATGAGGGGTGTCTTTCTGGAGAGGAAGGAGTCCCTATCACCCCTTTTTAATGACTTCTGCGTATTAAGTGAGGGATTTTTAAAAAGCCTTGCCTAACCCGAAGGTTGTGTGGGACCCTTCCCTGGGAACTGCCCCGGCGAAAGAGGAGGCCCCTCGCCCTGGCCGTGCTGTCTCCTGCCTGTCCTCACAGATGGCCACTAGCTGGCATTTTTAAGTGTTCCCCTCTGTTGAGGGGTTTATCACGTTTATAACCTTAAACTATATCTTTATAGTGCTTTGAAATGGAGACAAGTACAACTGTACTTTCATCTGTCGCTTGCTTTCTCTCCCTTTTTTAAAAATTGAGGTGAAATTCATACAGCATAAAATTAGGCATTTTATTTTATTTTTATTTATTTATTTTTTTGGTTGTTGATGGATCTTTTATTTTATTTCTTACATTTGGTGCTGAGAATCGAACCCAGGGCCTTGCACATGCCAGGCACGTGCTTTACCACTGAGCCACAACCCAGCCCCAGAATCAGGCATTTTAAGGTGTACAGTTCAAGCCAGGCGTGAGGGCGCATGCCTGTAACCCCAGCAGCTGGAAGGCTGAGGCAGGAGGATTGCACGTTTGAGAGCAGCTTCAGCAACTCAATGAGACCCTGTCTCAGAAAAGGGCCGGGGATGTGGTTCAGTGGTAGAGTACAGTGGGGTTTCCTGCAGCATTGTGCAGCCACCACCCTGCCCCCCCAAAACACATCCCAGAAGAAATCCCCATGCCCGTTAAGCAGCCACTCCCCACCCTGGTATCCGCTAATCTGCCTTCTGTCTCTATGGATTCGGACATTGCACATAATAGAACCAATTGTTCTTTTGTGTCTGGCTTCTTTTGCTGGACAGAATGTTTTCTTTCAAGGTTCACCAGTATTGAGGCATGTGTTACCAGTACTCCATTCCTTTTCATGAGTGAATAATATTCCACCATGTGTATGGCTCACTCCCTGTCTCCATTTATCAGCTGGTGGGCAGTTGGGTCATTGCCACAGTTTGGTTCTTGTGGGACACTGCTGTGGCCAGCCATCTTTGGCCCAAAGTTGACTAGCCCGGAGTGGCCGGGTTGCTGGTGAAGCTGTCACCCATCGTTCCTCACTGCCCTCTGGGATTCCTTGAGTGATCACATTGCTGTTAGTGACTCAGCTGCCGCCAGGCGTCAGGGCTGTTGGTTCCCATGTACATCCTTGTCCTTTCCCCATGGTGTCCCCAGGCCTGTGCTCAGGAGTGGCGCTCAGGTGGTTGAGGAGCCTGCAGAATGGCTGTGCTGTCTTCCGCCTTCCTTAGGAACGTTCTGCTCCGCCTGGGGCTTCTGCTGGTTGTGGTGGCCGCCGTGTGCCGGGCGTTCCCTGCCTAGTCTGCGGTTTCCCCGGGTTGGGTGCCGGCTGTATCCTGCCCCCCAGGAGTGGTCTGGCCTTGGTGCCCTGGCTTTCTGCTTGGGTGCCAGCGTGACTCTGTTCTGGTGCCTGGAGCGAGAGGCACTGCTGGCGGATGAGGGAGACTCGAGGCCCTGCAGGCTGCCCCGCTCCCGCTCAGCCGGCCCCTGAGCTGGAGAAACAGGCAGGGTGCCGTTTGGATCTGGTCTTCCTGTGGCTTCCTGAGCCGTGGGGCGGGCCCAGGCCGAGAGGGGCCTTGTACACCCCTCCAGTGTGCAGTAGGAACCCAGGGGTGGGTGGAGGTCCCAGGCAGGACCATACCTAGACTCAGAAGCCAGCAAATGGGGCCTCACCCTAGTATGGGTGTGGTCCCGGGGCGAGTCCAGGGCTGCGGTGCCCCGAGCTACACTCCCAGCCCTGATGTATTTATTGTTTTTTTTTTTAATTTTAAGACGGCATCTTGCTGAGTCAGACACTCTTGCTAAACTAAGAGCCTACTAAGCCCAGGCTGGCCTTGAACTTGGGATCCTCCTGCCTCAGCCTCCCAAGGGACTGCAGGCATGTGCCACCGTGCCCACTTGCCAGTCATGTGACCTCGAGTGGATCTCAGCCTTCTTGTCTGCAGTGGGAATGAGAATTCAGTGGCAGAAGAGGGGCCATGCTGGGACAGAATGTGTGGGCGCCTTGAGGTGGCAGCACTGGTGGGCAGGCAGGGGTGCGGGTTATTAGGCTCATCCCTTCCTGAAGCTTCTGCAGCTCAGGGTCGTTGTGAAGGGCGCAGTGCCCGTCCCCGGCTTCTGGTTCCTGCTCCCTTCTCTCCACACACTTCTCAGCCCGCCACACACCTCTCAGCCCACCACACCCCACTGTCCTTGCCTGTCCCCAGGATTAAGTCCCACCCCTCCCGCGGTCTGGGGCCTTCGTGCAGCCCCTCCCCGTCGGCCACCTTGCCTCCTCCCCTGGCAAGTGTTACTGGGAAGCCTCCTGCCACCTCTGTCCCCGAGAGGCAGATGCCCAGTTTGCCCCACACCTGGGCCACTGCAGCCTCATGCTGGGTATTGGGAGTGACCCTGGGCCTTTTTGCCTTCCCCCAACAGGTGCCAACATCGCCTCTGGTGAGGAAGTGGCCATCAAGCTGGAGTGCGTGAAGACCAAGCACCCGCAGCTGCACATCGAGAGCAAGTTCTACAAGATGATGCAGGGCGGGGGTGAGGCTGCGGGCTGGGGGGGTGGGGGTGAGGCTGCGGGCTGGGGGGGGTGAGGCTGCGTCTGGGCGCTTGCGGGGACCGCCCTGACAGCCCCTCTCGCCCCGCACAGTGGGGATCCCATCCATCAAGTGGTGTGGGGCCGAGGGCGACTACAACGTGATGGTCATGGAGCTGCTGGGGCCCAGCCTCGAGGACCTCTTCAACTTCTGCTCCCGCAAATTCAGCCTCAAGACGGTGCTGCTCCTGGCCGACCAGATGGTGAGTCCCTTCTGCCCCACCCTGGCTGGGTGGCTTGTCCAGCTTCCCTATGATGTTCATATCCCCATCTTGCCAGTGGCCACAGACACTCGCCCTGCGTCCTGCCTCCAGAGGAAACTGGTGGAGGAGGCAGGGACAGGGACAGGGACAGACAGGATGGACATGGTTCCTGGGTCAGGAACCTTCACTGACTGTGGAGCCCTGGACATCTGCTTAAGATGCAGATTCCAGGCCAGGCGTGGTGGCCCACGCCTGTAATCCAAGCGACTTGGGAGGCTGAGTCAGGAGGATCGCGAGTTCAAAGCCAGCCTCAGCAACTTAGCGAGGCCCTAAGCAACTCAGGAGACCCTGTCTCTAAATAAAATACAAAATAGGGCTGGGGATGTGGCTCAGAGGCCGAGTGTCCCTGAGTTCAATCCCTGGTTCCAAAAAAAAAAAAAAAAAGATGCAGATTCCAGGCTCCAGGTGCCAAATCAGGGTGGGGGAGGGCCTGGGGTTCTGCCCTGTGGTGGTCACACCACCTGATGCTAAGCCCCTCTGGGCCTCAGTCACCTGCTGTGAGTCCCCTCCCCCCAACCCCTGCCCCTATGTTGGGATTAAGTGGGGAGCCACCCAGTGCCTAGGCCAGGGAAGCTGTTAGGTCCTAAGGCCCTTTATACACAGGAGAACTTTTCTAAAAATATAAAATGCATAGCCAGCCGTGGTGGCACACAGGTAGCCGAAATCCTGGCTACTCAGGAAGCAGAGGCAGGAGGATCACAAGCTCAAGACCAGCCTGGACAACTTAGCAAGCAAGACCCTGTCTCAAAAAAATAGAAAAGGGCTGGGGGTGCACGTCAGTGCCAGGGTGCAGTTTAGCATGTGTAAGCCCCTGGGTTCAGTCCCCAGTACTGGGAAGGAAAGAAAAAAAAGAACTTTGAACCTCATGTGGACAGTGCAGATCTTGTCTGTCTACGAGCACGCTCCAATTTTAGACTGCGTGTACTCCTGGGTTGCAAGATTCTCACAGGGTGAAACTCAAAAAGCCCCTGGAGCTCCTCAGCCATGCTGAAGCCTGAGGCCCACAGCTGGGCAGGACCTGCCAGAGGACCCGCCCTGTGCCTGGATCTTAATGTGAGCTTTTAGAAATTGCTCGAAGGGCCAGACACAGCTGTGCACACCTATAATCCTAGCAGCTTGGGAGGCTGAGGCAGGAGGATCACAAGTTCCAGGCCAGCCTCAGCAACTTAGTGAGAACTTGTCTCAAAGTAAAAAATAAAAAGACCCAGGGATGTGGTTCTGTGGCAAACTGTCCCTGGGTTAAATGGCCAGTACTCAAAAAAAAAAAAAAGAAAAAAAATCACTTACTGGGAAAAGTTGGGTCTGTGTGTCTGCTGACTTTGGTGTCCTTTGGAAGCCAAGCAAGGAATCATGACTTAGGTGTCCACTCAACCTCTGCCTAGTTGAGGCTTCCTTCCTGCTCCCAGCTGCCCTCCCCAGGCCGCCGGCCTCTGCCCTGGCTCCCTGTGACAGTGGAGCCAGCCAGGCAGGCTGCTGTGGTGGCCGCTGTCCTTCCCCCCGCATCTTCCTTCTGTGTCGCGGCGTCCTCCTCCCTCCTCGCTCCTTCTCTGTCTCAACGCCTTCGCCAGCGCCTCCTTCAGAGCTCATCCTGAGGTCACTGTCTCCAGGCAGCCTTTCTTGGCCTGCACCTTGAAATCATCCTCCCTGGTTGAGGACACGCCTTCCTCCCTATCCTGGGTGGCCCAAGGCGCGTGCCCCAGCCCCGCACTGAGCACTGCTGAATGGCTCTCCCAGATCAGCCGCATCGAGTACATCCACTCCAAGAACTTCATCCACCGCGACGTCAAGCCCGACAACTTCCTCATGGGCCTGGGGAAGAAGGGCAACTTGGTGTACATCATTGACTTCGGCCTGGCCAAGAAGTACCGGGACGCTCGCACCCACCAGCACATCCCCTACCGGGAAAACAAGAACCTGACCGGCACTGCCCGCTACGCCTCCATCAACACCCACCTGGGCATCGGTGAGTCAGCTGCCCACCCCAGTCTGCCCTGAGGCCTGGACACACACCCACGTCTCCCCCTCCATAAGTGGAACACTGTGCCAGCCACCCTCATGCCCTGCTTGGTCCCCACAGCAGCCCCGTTGAGTGGGGGACTGGGCTCCCCATTTGTACCTCTGGGAAGCTCAGGTCAGAAGTTCAACATGAGCTGCTCCAGGGCACAGAGCCTAGTGAGCCCAGGGCCGGATCTGACCTCAGCCATCTCATGCCACAGCTTGTGCCCTTCCCCCGGGGTGGGCCCGGTGTGGAGGTGGTGGTGCCTCTCATAGTTGTTGAATGAAACAACCCCTGAGCTGGAAAAGCTGGGCCCAGGCTGGGTTGGGAAAGCGTTGCCTTAGGCCCTGCTCCTCAGAACAGTCCTGGTGTAACAGGGTTGCGGAGAGCCAGCGGGCGCTGGGGTGGGCTGTCTGCTGCCAGATGTGCGGTAAAGAATACAACTGAAGAGGAGCTAGGGGCCTGAGTGGACCCTGCCCCTCACCTTGCCTCCGACTCTGCAGAGCAAAGCCGTCGAGATGACCTGGAGAGTCTGGGCTATGTGCTCATGTACTTCAACCTGGGCTCCCTGCCCTGGCAGGGTCTCAAAGCAGCCACCAAGCGCCAGAAGTACGAGCGGATCAGTGAGAAGAAGATGTCGACGCCCATTGAGGTCCTCTGCAAAGGCTACCCCTGTGAGTGCCAGGCGGGAGGGTGGGCTTCTCCTCCTAAGGCAGGACAGGCCCCCAGGCCAGGTGGGCTGCCCCAGCCCTCGGCACCAAAGAACTAACTACGGGCTCTGCTGCTGCGCTGCATGTGGGAGGCCTGGAGCCGCCAGCCTGGGTGTCGCTCGCTCGGTGTCCCCCACCCACGTGTGCCTCGCCCCTCAGAGCCCTCTCCTGGCCTGAGTCCTTAGAGGAGGAAGTGGCTGTGTGCCTGTGTTGCCTAGATCAACAGCAGTGTTGGGAGCGTGTTCACCACAGGGCCCTTGGACGCCCTTTGGGCTGATGGCCGCTGTGGCCCTGGGTCAGTGTGAGCTGGAATTTGGGGTTGACGGGTGCAGAGCTGTGGGCTGGGCTCCCCAGAGCAGCTCCAGGAAGAGGCTGTGCTCCCGGGCCTGAGCGCTCGCAGCACAGGGAGGCCTGGCCTCCCGGAGGTTGAAACCATCCCTAGGGACAGTGGGTGGCTAGGGCAGTGGTGGCTGCGGGGGACTTGGGAGCATGGCCTCACGGTGGCCTCTGTTCCCTGTGACCCTCCAGCTGAGTTCTCAACATACCTCAACTTCTGCCGCTCCCTGCGGTTCGACGACAAGCCCGACTACTCCTACCTGCGCCAGCTCTTCCGGAACCTCTTCCACCGGCAGGGCTTCTCCTACGACTACGTCTTCGACTGGAACATGCTCAAATTCGTGAGTCCCCCGGAGGCCACGGCGGGCTTGGGGGGCTGGATGGGGAAGGCCCTGACTCCCAAGGCCAGAGTGACCTGGTGGGGGGCGGGGCTACCTGCACATGGGAGGTATGAGCTGGACGGCACAAGTGACCTCCCTGGGGTCCCAGAGCCACCCCTCTCCAGCCACATCCACATGGACAGCATGAACTGCCACAGTGGGCAGGGCACGGGCAGGGCGCTGCCTCCCTCCTGGCCTGGGCTCCAGGCTCTCCTGGGTGCCCGGGGCCGGGCGTGGGTGGCTCTGCTGGGCCCTCCTGCGGCCCTTCTGGCTGCCTGCTCCATCTTGCTCCTCTTGTGCTGCGTGTCTCGGGCGGCCGCCTTCACCGAGGCCCCGCTGGCCAGCCTGGACCCGTTCAGAGTGGCTTCTTTCTTCCTGGTCATGGGACCCTGGGTCTTGCTAGGCAGTTGTTCTGTCTCCCTCTTTTAAGGGTCCTGGGGGTGGGGTGGGGAGAAGTGGTCGCCAGCCGTACCTGGAGCTCCGGAATCCGTGAAATCCTGTGTCTTGTTTCACATCTCTTCTGGAAAAGGGGGCTTCCTCGAGCCAGGCTCAGCCCCGGGACAGCGAAGCTATCGCAGCACCCTGCCCCCGCCCCTGGCCCTGTGCCGGGCCCACGTACCCATCCACATACTGGTAAGGACCTCCAAGTCCTGGCCCTTCCGAGATGTGCCACTTGGCCAGCAAGCACCAAGGCTGGATCTCAGATGTGCCCTCTCTGTCCCTTCCAGGTGCCCGGCGACCCTGGGCACCCATGGCCCCCCAGATAGGCCTGTGGAGGAGGTGGAGGAGATGCCCCCTCAAAACTACTGGCCTGTGGTCTGGACTCCAGGGCCCCCATTCTGACATCGCCAGTGTGCCTGAGCCTGATGGGGCCAGGCGTGAGGAAGCGTCCCTTGGGAGGTGGGGGTGACGCCTGTTCCTGAGGTGGCCCTGCAGTGGAGAGTGTGGTGGAAAAGGCTCTGCAGGATTCCCAGGAATGGATCAGCTGCCTGGATGAGCCAGAAGAAAACTGTGGCCCTGCCCAGGGGCCTGGGAGGCACTGGACAGGCCCAGACCTGCAGCCAGGCCCCGCCGGTGGCCTCTGTATTGAGCCCAAACTCATTAAATGCCTCCCGCCTTCGTCCTGGTCTGCTTCTTTCACAGCGTTTCCCTGGCGCTCTGCCAGTGCCAAGGACCAAGGCTGGTCCTTCTGGGTGCTGAGTTGGCACTTTGGTCTTGGGTTCCTCTTCTCTTTGGGTCCCAGACAGAATGGGCAGAGGGTGGGGATCTCGCAGGTCAGGGACTTTGAGGAGAGGTCTCTTTTGCCTTCCTCTGGGGACAGGGACAAGAGGTGGGTAGTGGGACCCTTCCAGCTTAGAGCATGGCCAAGGGCCTGGCCCCCGGCAGCTCTTCTTCCCGCAGTGTTTCGGGGCTGTGGACACCAGGCACCTGCCCTGTGGGAAGTCATCCCTGAATCTGGCTCAGCCCCAAGAATGGGTTTTGCGTTCTCTTGGACCTGTGGCGTCAGCTTCGGTACCCATCGTCTACGTGGAGACTTTAATTAAAGTTGATCAAAATGGAAAATGTAGTTCCTCAGTCACCTTCGCATGTTCCAAGTTCTTGGGAGCCACAGTGGCTTAGTGGTTAGTGGCTGCTGCACCCAGCAAGGCAAAAGGGAGCACCTCTGTCATCCTGGACAGTTCTGCGGACAGCGCTGCTTTAGGTGGCTCCTTGACAGCGTCCCTAGTGGGACTGACCAGCAACGAGCTGCCTTCTCAAGCTAGGCCAGGCACTCCCCCCCGTTGCTGGCACTCTGACCCCTTTCCTGGGGTCCCTTTGAGTCAGGTTCTGGAGTCTGAAGCTGGACAGGGGCACTGACGGCTCATCCATCACTGACATCTGCTCATCGCCACAGCGAGAGCCTGACCACCTCCTGAGCCCCGGCAGGAGCATCTGTAGAACATGCAGTGGGACCGTCCACAGCCTTTCCCCAGGACCAGGACCCCCACATGCACCCTGCAGGAAGCGGAGCCCGCAGACAGGACTCCATGCTGGGCACCATGGACAGTGGACTCCCGAGGATCTTAACCTTGACCTTGGAGTAACCTCCCTGTTTTGGGCATGAGGCACTGGAGCTCCTGGACACCTGAAACCTGGGATGCCAATCAGCACTTTGTCTCAGGTCAAGCCACTGTCCACGAGGAAGTTCCACACAGCCAAGGACAGACAGACGTCCATGCAGCAGGGGGGATGCTCGTGTGGCTCTCGTGGTGACGATTTGTGTTTTCTTACGGGCAAATAAAGGCCAGAAAAGCCCCTTGGTGTGCATTTCCTGAGCTGCTGCTTGGGTTGGACAGAAGCCAGGCAGCTCCTCCTGTGTGGGGGCTGCCAGGGGCCTGAGCCCGGGGGGCGCCACAGGCCAGGTGCCGGCCAGCTACTCAGCTGCTGGCTACAGGGCTGTGCTCCTGAGCCGCTCTCTCGGCCTCCCTGAGCCCTGGTTCCCCAGCAAGGAGCGAGGCCGTCCCTGCCACGGGGTCTCAAGTGTGCCACAGCTCTTATTCCTCAGGTTGGGCTGTGCCAGCCTGGGGCTGAGTGGGCAGAGCCTGGTGGGCCGGGCCTGCCTGATGGGCTTCTGGGTAGGAGGAGTGAGGAGTGTTTTGCTGAGTCAGGGCTTAAATAGTCCTCTTGGGGTGCACGGTAGGACTAGGTGGCAGGGCCCCAGCTCTGTTCTAGCTGTGTGACCCCAGGCAGGTCATAAGGCTTTGTGACCAGGCCAGGTAAGGTCGGTGGCACCTCTGCCCAGCAGTGGGGCTGGGACTGTCCTGGTGTGGCTTCTTGCTGGGGCTCGGGATCATTCTGATCCCAGCCACTTCCAGAGGTGCCTAAAGGCAGGCCTGCCCTGCTTCCCTGGGGCACAGGGCCTTCTCAGCTAACTCCCCTGCCCACACGCAGCCCCCACTCAGCCCACAGCTCTCTCCTCCACAGATGCGGCCCCCCTCGCGCCAGCCCCCCGCCCTTCCCTGTGGACGGCCCCAGGACCAACTAGGTAACATGGCCAGGCCCCACCCCCATGCCACTTCCTCTCGCGACCTTTCACTCCTCCTGTGGGGGTGGCAGTGGCCGGAGGGCTCACCTGCTGAGCTCCCTTCCTCCCCAGGCCATCTAGCCTAGCTGCTTCCCTGGCCTGAGCTCCCATCCCAAGGCCAGTAGTGTCCATTCCCAGCTCTGCCTTCACCAACCCTGTCACTGCAAGCCTGTCCTTTCCCCTGACGTCCCCTACTGCTGCTGAATGGGCCTCTGGACTCCTTCCCTGCTTGGTTTGGGAATCTTGAGGGGCCATGGGCTCTTGATCTGTGGAGGGGGCCAGGTTGGGAGGCCAAAGTCATTGTGGGGGTGTCAGCCCCTCCCCTGAACCCCTGCTTCTCAGATACTCGGCTTCCTCTGGGGTCGCGTGGCTGTTCTCGCTGCAGTCAGGGTCACTCCAGGCCTCTCAGGTCAGGGATTCCCACTCTGGGAAGAGGTTGGACCAGAGGATGTGAAGCGCCCCTCAGCCCCCTCCCTTCTATCCTGCAAAGGTGGTGGGCACAGCGCGCCCTGGCCTCGGGGCTGACCAGCATGCTGTCTCTATCCCTGCAGGGTGCGGCCCGGAACCCCGAGGACGTGGACCGGGAGCGGAGAGAGCACGAGCGCGAGGAGAGGATGGGGCAGCTGCGGGGCTCCACCACCCGGGCCCTGCCCCCTGGCCCGCCCACGGGGGCCACCGCCAGCCGGCTCCGCAGTGCAGCCGAGCCCGTGGCCTCCACCCCAGCCTCCCGCATCCAGCAAGCTGGTTAGTAGGGGCCTCGGGCTGTGAGCTGCAGGCTCAGGGCCGGGCCCTCTCTGCCCCACTGAGGGCTGCTCCCTCCTCGCCCTGTAGGCAGTACTTCTCCCAGAGCGATCTCGCGGGTGGACCGGGAGAGGAAGGTGAGCATGCGGCTGCACAGGGGCGCGCCCGCCAACGTCCCATCCTCAGACCTCACTGGGCGGCAAGAGGTCTCCCGGATTTCAGCCTCACAGGTGAGCAGCCCAGCAGAGCCAGAGAGCCGGTGCAAGTCAGGCGTGCCCTGTCCTCTTCTGCCCTCGACTTTGATAACCCCGAGCAAGCCCCTGTCCTGGGCCTGGGACATGGCCTCTTTTAACCCTCTGAGGTCACATTCGCCCCTCATTGAGCAAAGCCAGAGATGGACTCGGGCCCTCACTGCTGGGTGCCAAGCCTGGGTGGGCAAGATGGTCACAGGCCCTACCATCAGGAAGCCCCCAGTGGTCCCCACCAGCTCTGGCAAGAGTGTAGGATAAAGGGATAGTTGAGGTTCTATCTGGTGGCCATGTTTGGACTGGGAGAGGTCAAAGGGAGGGACCAGGGCCTGTCAGGTGGGTGGGGGACCAGGGCCTGTCAGGTGGGTGGGAGCCCTGCCCTCATCCTGCCGGCAGAGGGGAAGCCTCAGTGGACCTGGCCCTGAGAGTGGACCCTCCTTGACCCATTGACTTGGGTATGGTCTAAAACAGTCACTTTGTCTCCCTGGGCAACTGTCTACAGAGACCTCTAAGGTCACTGGGATCACACACCCCTCTCCTTGATTCGGGGGGCTTAGTGGGGCTGGGGCTGAGCTACGCAGCAGGGAGACCTGCCAAGTAGCTGTTGCCAGCAGCGTAGGCCCCGCCTCAAAGCTTACCCCCATCTCTGCTCCTGCTCCCGCCCACCCCACCCCCCACAAAGACAAGCGTGCCATTTGACCACCTCGGGAAGTGAGGAGAGCCATCCCTGGACCAGTGTTTGCTTAGGTGAGTGAGTGCTGTGGACTTAGCCAGCCTGGCCAGGTCTGGAAGCACCCAGGGCCCCGTGGGAGCCAGGGTGTGGGGAGGGTGGAGGAAGTGCACACAGCACCTGCTGTCCCTAGAACTAGGGTCCTCGGGAGCGCAAAACGTCCAGTCCTGCCACTTCACTGCTGGGCTTCAGGCTCATTCCTGGCCCCTGGGGGGTCAACTTCTGCTGGGAAACCAGTCCTCCCTCCCCTCTCCTTAACGTATTCTGCAAACTTGGTTCTAACAGAGACAGGGCCATGAGCCGCACTCTGGCCTTCCCCGGCTTTGGCCTGCCTCAGCCTCTGGGCTTTGAGCAGGTTAGTTCATGTGAAGTTCTAGAATAGGCCTCGCATGTAGAAAATCCTGGTGCCTGCTGCAAGCTGAGGCCAGGCTGCTGGCCCGTGTGCACCGAGGTGGGCTGCAGGTGGTGACGCTCTGTCTAGGCCTGGCCTTGGGGGTGTGAGTAGCCAGTGTGCCATAGTTTACCATTTGAAACGCTCAGCATGATTCACTGAGCAGAAACTGGCCCTGGACGGAGCTGGGCATGGGGCAGGCTCACCTGCGTCAGCCCTCCACTCAGCCCAGGAGCCTTTTCGGCCACAGCTGGGCAGATGGGTCCAGGGAAGTGTGCTCCCTTCCCAGGAAAATGGAGTACCTACTGTGTGCTGGACTTGAGCTAGCTCTGCACCCTGAGAGGGGTGGCCTCAGGGACAAGACGATAGGGTGGAGGGGGTCCAGCAGGTAGGTGACGAGGCAGCTGGCGGCTGACCTGTCTTTTTGCTTCCCCCTTCTAGTGTCTTCACTGTATTTTCTTTAAAAAAAAAACAAAACAAAAACAAAAAGATGGAAAAAAAAAAACCACTCAAATGAACAAAAAGAAAAAACCCAGCACAAAACCGACGATGGATCTTGTTTCTTTGATTTATTTTGCCAACGGGGGATGCCCTTAGCACTGAGGATTCGTGTCCCCTTGCACCGCCCGCTGTCCCCAACCTTCAGGCTACCAAACGCTCCCCAACAACACCGGTCACACAAGCCAGATGCCATGGCCCCACTTCAGCCACCTGTTCCTGCCACCACCATCCCCTGGCTGGGAGGGGCCCGCTCAGTGCTGGCGAGCGGCTGGGAGGCCCCAGGAGCCCACAGCAGGGGCCGATGGCCAGTCAAAGGTCGTCCCACCGGGTTCCAGGAGCCTCGGAACTGAGGAGGTGCGCACAGCCCCTGTCCTCCCTGAAATGACAGTGGCCAACTTTCTGTGTTGGACTTTTCCAGTGTTCCCTGAGCATTTGGGTCCTTCTTTGCCTCTCCATGAAGCCCTGAGTGAGAGGTGGTGGCCACAATGGCCTTGTGTGTGTGTGTGCGTTTGACCTGTGTCCCAGAGCAGTGGGTGCCCCCACCTCCTGCCAGCCAAGTTTGTTATCATCCCTGTGGACAGGATGTGGGTGTGGGCAGTGGCCTCCACAGCCCTCAGGGCACAGAGGGTCCTTGCCACCACCAGTCCCCAGATGCCAGCCCGTGGCGGTCCCATCTTCCACTCCTGCCTGGTCTTAGGCAGAAACTGTGGAGACGACTCCCAGACAGCACCTGGCTCTGGGCTCTCAACTCCTTCCCTGGTCCTGACAGTCACCGCGGCCCCCGCCCTGGCCCTGCCTTTCTGAGGAGGAGCCGGGGGTCAGGGCTCAGTGTTGGACTCATCCATCCTTCCTAGTTAACGCCTGTTTTTGTTTTTTTATTTTAAATTTTTGTTTGTTTTCTCCGTGTGTGTATTTCCTAATTTATTTACCTGTTTCCCCTTTTTCCTTTTTTTTTTTTTTTTAATTAAAGAGCAAAGCTTTTTATTACTTTGTAATTTAAAAAAACTGAAAAAAAATACTGAAGAACTTTGGGGGGAATTTTGTACTTTTTTCCTGTGTAAATACTGGACTTTTTTGAGCTTTATTGTGGTTGTTAATTTGAAGTAATAAAGTAGAAAAGGATAAAGTGATGGGGCGGCCTCCGTCTACATCTTGCCCTTAGAGTTTCTCCCAGCAACAGGAGAGACCTGCTGTGTGTGACTGGGGGTGGCTGGGCCATCGTCACTTCCTGTGCCTGTGAAGGTGTAGCCTCTGATCCCAGAGTGCTGGGCAGGGCTGTGAGTACCACCCCAGCTGCACCAGGTGAGGCCCAGGGCCACTCGGGAGAAGCACCTTCTGAAGCTCCTCACCTCATCACCACATCGCTGCCCCAGGAGTTCGGTGAACTAGGACCTCTTAACGGGCCTGCCTTCTAACAAGAGGCAGGCCAGGGTAGCATGGCTTGCCCAGGGTCCTAGCTCCGGTGGCAGACAGGATGTGAGCACGGGTCACCTGCCCCACAGTGGGTGTCCTCTCCAGGGCTGATCTCGGAGCTCTGTGAGAGATCTTCCTGGAGTTGGGTTCCAGGTGGAGCCCCAGGTGGGCCTGGGCAGGCTCTTCAGTCTAGTCTTAAAGGGCACCCTAGAGCCTGGTGGGCCTTCGTCTCACCAGCATGTAAAAGAATGTGCCCATCAAAGTGTGTTTATCCTGCAGGCTGTTTATCCATCCAACACAGTTTACCTTTTTTTTTTTTTTTTTTTTGGTACTGGGGATTGAGCCCAGCAGCTCTCTACTCACAATCTACATCCCCAGTGTTTTGCTTTTTGTTTTTTGGGTTTTTTTTGTACCTGGAATTGAACCCAGGGGCACTCCACCACTGAGCCACATCCCCAGCCCTATTTTGTATTTTTTATTTAGAGACAGGATCTCCCTGAGTTGCTTAGTGCCTTGCCCTTGCTAAGGCTGGCTTTGAACTCACCATCCTCCTGCCTCAGCCTCCTGAGTCACTGGGATTACAGGTGTGTGCCACCAAACCTGGTAACACAGTTTACTTTTCATTAACCTGAAAGCCACTATTTGAACCCAGAGAAAGCAGAGCCCTCTGGCTGAGAGGTCAGCCCTGGCACTGGACTCTGGGAGGCTCCCCTTGGGCACAGTTCGAAACTCCTTCAGTGTTGGCACTTGGAGACCTGGTGACCTCAGCCTGGTTCATGAACCCATAACTCATTCCCCCAAGCACAAGACTGAGGCAAAGGTGGGTTCTTATTCAGATGCTAGGTCTACCAGGGGGTGTTCCCCAAAGCCAAGAAATGCCAGTGGGCCCCAGAATTCCCATGGTTAGCTAGAAGCCAGTGGTCGACTGGTCGACTCAGGAAGTGTTTCCATTCAGACACTTGGCTGAACGAGGTGCTGAAGTGCTGCAGAAAACCCCCCAACTCCCTGCCTGGGGACTTCCTGGGCTGGACGCCTGACCACACAGTGGAAGGTCACCAACCGCGGCCCAGAGGGAGAAATCTGAGAAGCTAATCTCTTCTCTTAATCTTCCATTTCTTCAACAGTGAAGATTGTAATGCCTCTAATGTGTTTACTTATTTGCTGATCCTATGGTACATGTGCACTTCAAATAACAATTTTAATATAACTGACAAAAAATATGGAGTAAAGACTTAAAAAGTATTTTTTGGTTCTTAAAAATATATTTCACCCTGGATGTATTGTCAGAGTACCGTGCTCAACAATAACTTGACTATACTCTGGGTATTTATCAGGTTTAATAATGCATTCCCACGCACTCAGCCCAATGTAGCTCATTTTTTTGGACCTGGGATGTTTACATATCCAGAAGTCACGCTATACAAAAAGCCATAATCAGAGAATCATCCTGAGGATCCCTGTTCCCCATCATTTTCACTAGTTTCCGGTTTAAACTTCCTCTGTTGCTTCTTCAGGGAGTGCATGAATGTGGGAGGGGCAGCGGTTGACATTAAGGAAGTGACATCAAGCTGAGGCCAGAGGAGTGACCATCGTGCTTCACCCAGTCAGTTTATTACTGAACGCCAAACAATCACCAGGAAATTTTGGTCGGACCAGAGAGAGCAAACATGCCACCTGGTGACTCATCTTCATTCATGCAACAAACACTCACCTGACAGCTTGTGTGGGTGCCAGGGCTGCTGGCTAGGTGCCCAGCTGAGGAGGAGCCGGGCATGCGGGGAGGGGTGGGGGGCACCGGTTTGGAGTCCAGAGGACCAGTGGGACCTCCCGGGACCTTGGGCACTGGGTCTCAGTTTCCTCTTCTGCAAACGAGCTGGTTATGTGTCCTTCCCAGGGTCGTCAGGGTTAAATAAGATCCGGGATGGACACAGGGCTGAGTGCAGGGAGGGCTCGCCTGGTCCAGGCCATTTCCAATCCTTTGCTCTTGGCAATCCCATGAGGTGAGTGTAGTGTGATCCCAACTGAGGCGTGGAAGAGACTCGACTCTACTGCCCATGCTCTTGACCTTCCCTGCACAGGTAACTCATGAGTGTGTGCTAATGGGAACTACACATTTCAAACCCCAGGTGTGAGTCTTGGCCTCCAGAGGCCCACTGCCTCTTCAGGGGAAAGACTCGGGCTACAAATGGTTCATCCCAACCCAGAATCCACCGTGCAATGTCCAATGTCAAGGACAAAGGAAGATAGGGTGCCTGGTGTAGAGGAAGGTGTTTCAAAGATACTTGACCTGAGCCTTGAATTAAATGTGAGTGGGAATTTGCTGGGGACAAGGGAGGTGGAGAAAGTCATTCCCAGCAGGTGCAAAGGCCCAAAAGTTTGATCTCCTCCCTTGCAGGGAGTTCCAAGTGCAGGGGGTCAGGGAGGCACTCCAGAATAGCTGAGGCTGGAGGAGGCAGAGGCCGGATTCTGCAGAAGTGGGTATAAATCTAGAAGGCAGTCCCATGCCCTACCTGCAAGCAGCTCATCCCTCTTGAGCTCTGGTTTATTCATCTGTAAAATGGGAACAATCAGCTCTACAGGAGCTGCTACTCCCCCCAGTCCCCCTACTTCCCCACCTGACTTGAGCCCACTGTGTGCAAGGTGGGGCGAGGCCTGGGAGAGGACGCAGGACACTAACTCGAGGAATGTGGATCTGGCAGCAGTGGGCAGGCAGACTGAAGGAGAAAAGAGGCAGGGAGGCAGATTAGGGAGCTCTGGTCACCACCCAGGCGGGATGGTTGAACTGTTAGCAGCCTGGAAGAGAGAGGGTCCGGAGGCTCTGGGGCTACCTGCCTGGAGGCCTGGGAGCAGGGACAGAAAGCCAAATGGGAGCTGGGGATGGTGGCACATGCCTGTAATCTCAGTGACTAGGGAGGCTAAAACAGGAGAATCCCAAGTTCAAGGCCAGTCTAAGCAATTTAAGGAGACTCTGTCTCCAAATAAAAAATAAAAAGGACTGAAGACGTAGCTCAGCAGTGGGGCAGCCCAGTACCACAAAAAATGCAAGCCAGCGAGAACGTGGTGGGGGAGAGGAGCATTTTCAGTCCCAAACCAAGGAGAGGCCACCAGTGGGGCAGATGCTCAGCTGGGAGGGGCGAATCGTCCAGGAAGCAGAGCAGGGCACAGGGGCAGTTGGTGGCAGCGGGCTCAATGTAACAGGGCCTCGAAAGGGTGAGGCTGGCAAACAGGTCTCAGCTAACCAATTCCTCCAGGTCCATCTTAAAAACCTGAATTATGAGTGTGTCTGAAGTGTGCACCTCCCGTGTGCAGCTCAGTCGCTTTGCACACGTCTCTTCAGCGTGTCTCCGCCCCCTGGATGAAGAGGAAGGTGGCTGTAATACACCAGCAAGTCCCCTCCTGCTTCTTCCCAGGTTTCTCCTCTACACCCAGGACCCCCGCACCGCCATGCAAACAGACCCCTGCTCTGTGTTCTCTGTAGGTTTTGTGCAGAGAAGAGTCAGAACAGGAGGAGAGAAGGAGGCCTGAGCTCAAGGGAGGCAGGAAGAAGGCCTGAGCCCAGCAATGCGGGGTTGATGCTGGGAAGGTGTCCTGAGGGGCAAGAGGCCTGCGTGTCTTTTGGAGGCCAGAACCCTTGATGGGGGGACCCCTCCCTGTGCTTCTCTCCCCCTGCAAAAACACAAGTCACTGGCCAGTGGCATCCCCTCTCCATTCCCCACCTGCTCCTTTCCTGGCCCTTTGACACTTCCGTCCCAGAGCCTCTGGGGAGTGGATCAGGCAGAAGCTAGCTCTAACCAGAGCCACTCCAGCACAGCTCTAGCAAAGGGGAAAGTTTTGGGGACACTTTTTTTGGGGGGGGTCTGGGGATCGTTAGGCAAGTGCTCTGTCACTGACCTACATCCCTAACCCTTTTTTATTTTTATTTTTATTTTATTTTTATCTTGATAGGTTGCCCAGGCTGGCCTTGAACTCACAATCTTGCTGCCTCAGCCTCCAGTCCCAAGTCGTGGGTCACCACGCCCAGTGGCAAGGGGGAGAGCTTCCCATTACAATATCCTTTGGCCTCTCTTCCTCCCCTGCCCCTGCTCCCATCCCTGTTTCGGGAAGAGCAGTGGGAATCCTTGGGCTTGTGAGTACCGTGTCCCCGTGTCCCCCTTCCCAGGGCCCACAGCACAGGTGTCCCAGGGACACACACAGCCATGCCAAGGAGTGAATGCCTTCCAAGCCCCAGCCTCATGCTGTGGACCCTGGACATCAATGGTTCTCACTCACAAGCCCCCCTCCTGCCTGCCTGTGGGCTGGGGAAGGAGAAGGGGCCTGGGCAGGATGAACAGAGCCCTGGGGACAACAAGCCACCTGCCTCTTCCTGTTCTCCTCCCCCTGGCTGCCTCTGCTTTCACCCTGGCCTGGAGGCACCACCAGCCCCACTCTGTCCTCTCCGACTGTCCCTGTCCCATATGAGGCCCTGAGATTCAGGAGGCTGCACCTCCAAGACTTGACCTCCCTGAGGTGGGGCTGCTGGGATGGGAAGGCACCCAGGCAGCTGCTGGGGTGAACAGAGCAGAAGGCTCAGCAGTGGGGTTCAAGGAAGAGCGCTGCCCCTTTGAGGAGGCCTCCCTGGAGCCCCCCGTGGTGGATGCCTGGCAGACAGCAGCCTTGCAACTCCTAGACTTTGGAGAACTTTCTCAGGTAATTATACCTCCTGCGGCTTTCATCCAGCACCTTCAAAGCTCCTGTGATTAATGTGGACCCCGCCCTCCCTTTGAAGCATTGCATCCAGGTTTACACGGGGCAGGCAGGAGGCCCAACGTGTCCCTGCAGCCCCAGACTTGGGACTCCCAGGTCTCTGACTCCCCGTCCCCCATTAAATCCTCCTGGAGAAAACCCAGGCCCAGACCCCCAGGTCCCAGGTGCCCCTGACCCGCAGGGTCCCTCCCTGCCTGAGGACAGGGTTCCTGGGACCTTGGAAGCAGCTAGGAGTTTGTCAAGAACCTGAAACCTACTTCTGGCGGTTCCAAGGACACTGGCACTAACCCCTCCTCTGTGGCTTCCTTAGCAGTGTGTTGGCAAGTCAGTTTGCGCGGACGCCACCTCGGCTCTGCTGGAGGTGCAGGTCTGCGGGAGCCAGAGAGGAGCTTTCTTTCCTCCTGGGTCTCTGCTCAGGCTCTTCTCGCAGCCGCCTGCCAGCCATCTCAGGCCACATCTCTGATTCACTCCTACGCCCCAGGTAGCGCCCCAGGAATGGTCTAGTTCTGCTTGCTGATGACATCCTGAACATCACCACCCCGCTGGAAGGGCTGTGTGGCGGCCATTTCCTCTTGCTGGCTGATTCCCACCAGAGGGTGGGAGTGGGTCCTGGACTCAGTTAACAAACATCCACGGCGCCTGCTCTGTGTCGGGCTATGCAGTGGCATTGCCAAGTAGCACTGCCTTCCCACGCCTCGGTTTCCTCATCTGCCGAGGGGCAGCCTGCAGCCCCTGTTAACACAGAGCCTTGTACTTTTGCCTTCCAGAGGTGAACACCCAGTCAACTGCAGCTGTGAGGAAGATGCTGAAGACACTCCTGTCAGCCCTGTAAGTCTGGTTCAGAGACACAAAGGACTCTCTGGACTTCTAGAAGTTCCCTGCTCCTTGACCCACACACACACATATACACATACATACATACATATTTGCATAGACGAGACAGCCAATGTGTCTTACGGTGTGTGAGGTTTTCTTTTTCTCCTCTTAACAACATGCCTGGAAAAACCGAAGCTTTATCAAGGACTTGAAGGAGGGTTAGGAATTTAGGAAAAGGAAAGGGATGGAGGTCAGAGTGAGGGAGGAAGAGTGGGTCAGGTGGCGATGCAGCTTCGGGACCCTGGTGTTCGACACCCAGGGGCTGCTGGAAATGGAATTGCTGGGGGCAGTGTCTGGGGGAGGTCTGCTTCAAAATTGGCCCACGGAGCCGGGTGTAGCGGCGCACGCCTGTCATCCCAGAGGCTTGGGAGGCTGAGGCAGGAGGATCGCAAGTTCAAAACCACCCACAGCAACCTTAGTGAGTCCCTAAGCAACTTAACGAGACCCGGTCCCAGAATAAAAAACAAAAAAGACTGGGGATGTGGCTCAGCGGTTAAGGGCCCCTGGGTTCAATCCTGGTACCAAAATAAAACAAAACAAAACAAAAAACCAAATTGCTCCTGGATCCATGGAGCCCACTTATGGTTTTACTCACATACAAGGGTTTCAGAAAGGGCTTTCTTGGGGGTATAGCTCCGCGGTAGAGCATTTGACTGCAGAAAGGGCTTTCTTACTCTGCTTATTACTGAGGACATCACAAACAACAGCTTTTCTGCCGTTTGCAGCATGGAGACTGAGCCCCCCGCCTGGAGCATGCAGGCAGGCGCCCCGCCATGCCGCTGAGATACGCCCCCAGGCCCAGAAGCTTCCTGCAGCGGGACAGGAGCCAGAAGTGGTGCTACAGGCTCCCAATCCCCACTCCAGCCTGAAAGCATGGTTCCCGTATTAGCCCTTCCGGAATCAGAGGCGTAGTGGGGCTCAGAGACTTGCCCCAGGCCTCACCACCCGTCGGGGTGGGGCTGGAGTTTGAACCGGTGGTTTGGCCCCTGCACAGACTGCAGAAGGCCTCCAAAGAGCCACCCCATATGGATGGCTCTGCCCTTGTTCCCTCCATTCCTGCTTTGGCTGAAGTCACGCCTCAGTCTTGCCCTGATCTTCCTTTGTGGGTCCTGAAGCTCCCCTCCCCAGCGCTCTCTCAGCTCTTCCAGTCCTGCCCATGGGTTTCCTTCAGGACTCAGCCTCCTGAGTACCTTCAGCTTGGAAAGGGATGATTCCACCCTGTCTCCAAGGATGGGGCCATGATCTAGGCCTCACCAGTAGATGCTCAGCGTTTCCTCATCACAATGACTCATTCAGAGATGGGAAGGTGACCCACCCTGGGTCAATCAGAGGTAATCCTGGGGCAAACTTAGGAATTCTTGGGAAAGGTACCCTCTCTGCCACTGAGGTGAAAGGACTGAACCTGGGAAGGAAGCAAAGCACATGTGCACGCGCGCACACACACACACACACACACACACACACACACACACAGGGGTGGGGGAGGGTGCAGGGAGCATGAGCAAGAAATGGGGAAGGAAATGGCATCCCAGAGACGCTGTGTGAGAATTCAATCTAGCTCTCTCTGCCTTGAACTTCCTAGGTAAGTGAACCCATAAATTCCTTTAACTTAGTTTGAATTTTATTTCATTAGTACTGGGGATTGAACTCAGGGGCACTTCACTAGGTTACATCCCCAGCCCTTTTTATTTTTTTATTTTGAAGACAGAATCTCACCAAGTTGCTGAGGCTGGCCTCAAACTTGTCATCCTCCTGCCTCAGCCTCCTGAGTAGCTGGGATTACAAGCATGCACCACCGCACCTGGCTTGACTTTGATTTTAGTTCATTGCAACTGAAAATGTCTAATTCAGATGTTGGTTGAGGCTTTTGCATAGACAGCTGCATGATTGTCAGTCAATATTTTCATAGATACTTATCAGGACAATGCTGCCAGGTGAGTCATTCTTACAGTCCGTTTACTTATTGATGGGGAAACTGAAGCTCAGAGAGGCAGAGTCACATGCCTGAGGTCACACTGCTGGGAAGGAATGGGGCAGAGCCTGTGCTCTTGCTACCCTACCACCTCTGGGCTGGGACACCTAGCCAGATCTCCTCAGCATCCTGGGGGGCATGTGGGAGGCACAGAGGCTGCAGGTAAATGAGTCTGGAGTGCTCTGGGCCCTGGGCCACTCATGAGCCTGCCTTCCCGAGGACTCTGCTCTTCCCTCCATGCTCCACCAGAGGCTGGGTGTGGACCTGGCAATGAGGGAAAGTTGACAGCTGGACTTAGGCCTCCCTTCTGCCTCCCCCTGTATGGAACTGGCACCAGTCAGCAACTTCTGGAATGCAGCCCAACTCCCCTTCCCCATCTGGTACCCAGCTGAGGGGCAGGCTTTCTGTCTGTGCATACTTACTGACCCGGGCATGGGAGGACACAGAGAAATCCCACCTGAGTCCCTACTCTGCAGAGTCCCAACCCTGGAGTGTATCGGGGGAGACAGATGTATTCTGATGAATTATGATACGTAGGGAGAATAAAACACAGAAGGAATGACACATCATTTCTTTCAATAAATTTTTTTCTTAGTTTTAAAATGTGACATGGTTTTGCAAAAAAAATTTTGGAGAATACAAAGAAGCAAAGTAAGAAGAAAATAATCGTTGTTCATAGCTCTGCGACTTAAGAGGACCCATTGGAGCCAGGTGTGGTGGCGCACACCTGTAATCCCAGAGGCTCTGGAGGCTGAGGCAGGAGTCCAAAGCCAGCCTCCACAACTTAGGGAGGCCCTAAGCAACTCAGCGAGACCCTGTCTCTAAATAAAATATAGAAATAGGGCTGGGGAGGTGGCTCAGTGGTTAAGCACCCCTGAATTCAATCCCAGATACCAAAAAAAAAAAAAAAAAAAGGACCCATTGATAAACCATTCTTTAGCTTTCCTTCCAGTCTTTCCTCTAGGCATTTTTTAGAGTTCAGACCAGGCTATAATGCAAATGTATTACTACCTTTCTTTCTTTTTTTTTTTTTTTTTTTTTTTTTTGCAGTACTGTGGATTGAACCTAGGGCCTTGTGCTTGTAAGGCAAGCACTCTACCAACTAAGCATATTACTACCTTTCTTACCCAATATAATTCCTAATAATCTCCCCCATGGAAATGATTAGGTATGTGTAAAGAGACTATTTACTATCTACATAAAATTCCATTGAATGGATCGACCACAATTTATTTCATCATTCTTCATTGATTTTCAGGTTATTTTCAATTTTTGTTTTATTTATTTATTTATTTTGTTTAGGGAGACACTAATTTAAACAGAATGGGGACTTGGGCATGGTGACATACACCTGTCAGCTACTCAGGAGGCTGAGGCAGGAGGATCACAAGTTTGAAGCCAGCCCCAGCAACTTAAGATAAAAATAAAAAGGGCTGCGAAAGTAGCTCAGTACTTTCCTAGCATGTGAGAGGCCCTGGGTTCAATCTCCAGTACCAGGGAAAAAAAAAGAAAGAAAAGAAAAGATAGAGCAGAACCAGAGGTGATCTGCGTTGGTGCTCAGAGGAATCTAGCTGTTTCCTGGGTAGAAAGGGTGGAGTCGGAGGTGAGGGAAGGCTTGCTTTCTTCATTAGCCGGTGGGCAGGGATGAAGGAGTCCAGGGGGCTGGATTGTCCAGAAGTTAAGGTGGCCTAAACCAGGGTGGTGAGGAGATAGGACAGAGATAAGGGGAGATCTCTGAGCCTGAACAGAAGGGACGATGGGCCGTTCTACACAGAAGGCCAGGGGCAAATGTTCATCTTCATTTTGGAAATCCTGAGCAAAGACCTGATGAGGGAGGCTTGTACCTCCAAACGGGAGCAACCAAGGGAATTTCTCAGAGCCACCAGCTGATCTGCCATGTCACCAGGCCAGGTGACTTTCTTTGAGCCCCTTTCTGACAACTCATGCCTAAAAATACCCACCACCTGCCTGTGCCCCACCAGCCTTGGGCCTCTGTAAATGGAGACTGTGAGTGCCCTGACGAGCAGGCACCGAGACCCTGCGATCTGGGTGTGGTTGGGCTGAAGACTCTGGAAAGGACATGGATATCAGATTGTGTCTGGTTTATAAACATGCTAGATATGGCAATGGCTGGGACAAGGACTTTGTCCTTTCGGAGGGAGGGAGAACTGGGATGCCATTAACAAATGATTAGAATGTAATTGATAAGCCTGGTCCCTAAGCCCTGAGGGACTTTGTAACCAGGCAGGGAAGGAATTTTTCCAGAAGGACTTTGCTACCATAGGATATCTACTCCTGCTACAAATACATTCTGCACCGCGCTTGCTACTGACTGCTGTGCGAAGGGCTGGGCTTCCACAGGGAAACGGAAAGGATGCAAAATCTGTGCCTTTTTAGCATTTGTGTTCTCCCGGAAGAAGACAGAGTTAAACAGGCAGGCTAATGTGATAGAAAGGAAATGTTGCTGGGAAAATAGAGCACAGTGAAAGGGAGACGGGTGTCTGTGAGGGGTTTGGCAACTTTACCAAGGTGGGGGACAACTGAGCAAACCCTTGGAATCTGGGGAACAGTAATAGGGAACAGCCAGAGGAAAGGACTTGAAGCCGAATGTGTTCAGCTAGTTCCAGGAACAGCAAGCGGTGTGTGGAGGGCGAGCAGGTAGGACAGGAGGTCAGGCATGGGGTGCAGGGAGAGCGGCCCATAGAGCCTTTGTGCAGACTGGTAAGGGCCCAGCTTCTATTGAGAATGAAATGAGAGCTGGGTGTGCTGGTGCACACCTGTAATCCCAACCAACTCAGGAGACTGGGGCTGGAGACTCACAAGTGCAAGGCCAGCCTGGGCAACCTAGTGAGACCCTGTCTCAAAATAAGAAATAAAAAGGGCTGTGGGTGTAGCTGAGTGGTGGAGCGCTTGCCTGGCATATGTGAAGCCCTGGGTTCAATCTACAGTACTCCTCTCTTCCCCACAAAAAAGAGAAGTGGAGGATTTTAAGGAAAATGCTGTATTTGACTTAAGATTTATTTATTATTTATCTTGCAGTGCTGTGGATTAAACCCAGGGCCCTGCACATGCTAGGTAAGTGCTCTACCATTATCTTGGGTTTCAGAATAATTCCTCTGATTCCCACATTGACATAGACCGAACAAGAGCAAGACTGAAAGAAAGAAGATGGGTTAGGAGAAACTTGAAAGAATCCTGGGGACCAGGGGTGGGGGTGTGGGGTGGAGTAGGTCAGAGCCTACCTATATTTTGCAGGTAGAACCAACAGAATTTCCTGTCTGCCTATGTGGACAGGGGCAGGAGAGGGGATTCAAGCCTGATTCCAGGAGCTGGGGCTTGGTGGCACATGTCTGTAATCCCAATGACTCAGAAGACTGAGGCAGGAGGATTGAAAGTTTGAGCCCATCCTTGGCAGTGTAGTCAGACACTGTCTCAAAATAAGATAAAAAAGGCTGAGGCATGGCTCCGTGGTAGATGACCTCTGGGTTCAATTCCTAGAACCCCCACCCCACACAAACCAAAGGAGTTCTGACACGGGAATGAAGGATGGAGTTTTCCACAGCTGATCGGAGCGATGATGGTGAAGGCTGGGAGGGAGCAGATTTGCGTGTGTGTAGAAGGGGAGGTGGCCTTGAACCTCCAAGCAAGAGATGTCAGTAGGTAGGTAGGGGAGACTGAGCTGGAAATAGAAATTTGGGGCTCTTGGACACATCAACCCAGAACTTGATTGCATTTTTAAAATTGTCTTTTTTTCCCCCTTGATTGCATTTTATGCTTCTCAGTTCACAGGGTTTCAATGTGGACCCCGCAAACAGACATGGGTCAGGAGGCTGGAATGACACCTGCAGTGTGGCTGGTCCGGCCGCCTAGAGCGAGGAGGGGCCCGGAACGAAGTGCAGCTCAGTAGAATGGGAAGAGAAATCCTCTTTCTGGGCCTTGCCGATTCGTTTCGTGTAACCGCACACAGCACTCGGTATACGTTCATGCCTCGGTATACGTCC
The DNA here is from genome assembly GCA_020662805.1 of Glaucomys volans. Lineage (NCBI taxonomy): Eukaryota > Metazoa > Chordata > Mammalia > Rodentia > Sciuridae > Glaucomys > Glaucomys volans. The sequence continues at coordinate 353,315 of JAJEJO010000201.1, read as the reverse complement.
CCACGCATCTTCCAGGCAACGAACAGCCACTGTAGTTAGCTTCACCTTCAGGCTCAGTTGGAAGAAATCAGGGTTGAGAAGGGAGGCGGCGCTAGAAAGCGAGAGAGAGCGGCAGAGTTTGTAGCCGGTGGCTCTGACTTGGCGCCTCAGGAGGCTCCGTGGTGGGCGCAGGTGCGGGGACGCGTCTCGGTTTACCAGCCGCAGGAGAACCAGGTCACACCTTCTGCGCGAGCGGCGTGCGGGACTTCGCGGTGCGGCCCCTTTAAGGCCGGGCGGGTGACCTCAGCCGCGCGCTCGCCGCCCCGCCCTCCCGGCCGCGCGCCCAGTGCGCAGGCGCGCGGCGGCCGCACTCCGCTGGGCTCGGGACGCGCCGGCGGCGGCCGACACTCCGGGCTGCGGCGCCGCCCCCCCC
>JAJEJO010000201.1:292997-352803 GCA_020662805.1 Glaucomys volans | reverse complement strand
GTCGGCCTCCCGTCCCGGAGAGGGCAGGGGACGGAGACCTCTGGCGTGGCCGGGGAGCGAGGGACCGTCCGCGGCCCCGCGGGTCTCGCCCCGCGCCCCCTCCCCGCTCCGTGGGTCGCGGGCGGCCCGTGGGTGTGCCCGCTGCCCTCCACGCCGACGTGGCGGGGGCCGCGTCTGGAGTGTAATCGGACCTGCCCGAGGGGTGGCCGGCGGAGAGGGGCGGTGGACGCAGGCCCTTTGCAAGTGGGTTGTGCGCGCCGGTGGGTGTGCTGGCGCCTGGCACTGCCGAGTGAGTGGGGGAGGCATCCTGCCCTGTGCGGTGGCGGTGACCCTGGGAGGGTGCTTGGTCGGGGAGGCCTCCAGGGCTGCGGGAATGGAGGGCGTTCGAGCCTCGCACTCTGGTTGGCGTATTTGGAGGGGAACCTGGGCTTCCGAGTCTGCAAAGGGACCCGGAGGCTGGTTTGGGTACCGGTGTCATCCTCTGGGTTCTTCCCTCCGCACGCCCTTGGGCACCTCGCTTGGATCTATTTGCATCAGTGCCAGGTGACTCCAGGCCATAGCAAGGCAGTGAGGCCGGGGAGTGGGCACAAATACCCAGTCCATGTCTTTTGGGGGAGGGGTGGATGAGGCCAGACATGGTTCACCTCTCTCTCCCCCCCGCCAGGGCATCCTGGGCCAGAGCAGGTGTTGGATGCCTGATACCTGTGTGTGAGGTGAAAGCCATGTATTATTTATTTGACTGCTGGGTGTTTTATGTAAGGAAAGAAGTAGCAATCTGTGCCCTGGAGGCTGGTGCGTGCAGAGTCAGCCAGGCAAACAAGCTCACCTGCACCTACAGTGGAGGCCAAGGTCTCAGAGGTGTGACTTCCTTGACAGGTTTTGCTTGCAGTGTCCTTTTCCATGTTTCTTGTCAACTTGCTTGTTGGGCCCTTGTATTCTGCACATCCGAGTATCTTGTTGAGAGTGTCATGCATGTTAGAGTTGAACTGTGGGGTGGGAGAGCCCTAGGAGCCAGGCCTTTGTGCCCACTTGGACACCAACTCGTGAGGCCCTGGGCATCAAGGAATTTTCAGGGGCTGAGGTTGTGACTCAGTGGTAGAGCGCTTGCCTAGGATGTGTGAGGCACTGGGTTCAATCCTCAGTACCACATAAAAATAAATAAAATAAAAGGGATTGTGTCCATCTACAACTAAAAAAATATTTTTTTAAAAAAGGAGTTTTCAGGTGGGTAAGGGTATCAGACTCGGAAACAAGTAATCACAATGATGTGAAAAACACAAAGGAATAGGAGTGTAGAGGTGGGCATAGTGCTGGGGGAGGGGGAGCGTGGTACAAAGGGACAGTTGAGCTGGCTGATACTCCTTTGTGCTTCCCATGTAGACTTTCACAGTTAATTCTCACAGCAGCAGCTATGTGAGTAAAGAACTGTCCTAATCCCTATTTATGGATAAGGAAAAGTGAGGCCCAGGGGAAATTCATGGCTCACTTGTCCATCATGCGGTCATGCCTGAATGGAGTCGTCCTTGAGCCAGGACCCCCCTTGCTGCCAGATCTTGTTGCCTTCTAACTTATTGAGCATCTACTATGTGAAGGTACCATGCTAGGGGACAGAGGGCTGAAGATGAATGGGGCTGATGCCTCCCCAGTGGGGGCTCCCACCTGCTGAAGAGTTGGAAATAGATAGTGATCCCAATCCAGGCCAGCCGCCCCAATGGCTAGTGTGGGTGAAGGCACTGTAAATTCTCCCCACGAACCTTAGGCATCTGGGGTGCTTTTTGCAGTCTTGGGGGTTTTGAATATGTTATAAGTTGCTCCCACGGTGGTGATGGATTTCATAAGGAGCCCCTTCTAAATGCCCCCATTGGGGTAGAAGAGCTTCTACACAGGACCCTATGAGTGACCCTCTTGTCCTAGTTCACTTGTGTTGGCTGAGTTCTGGAGCCTGGGCTCCTGCCTGGAGGTGGTTTTCCCTACTCTCTCTCTTTGAGGTTTTGCTTTTGCTTCTGGCTGCTGACTGGCCTGCTCAGCCCTCTCCCTGCGAGGGGTTCAGTGCTATTTCTAGTCCCTGCTGTGCTCATTTCTCTCCATGCATTCCCTGGAGTAGAAACAGCCTCGGCAAGGCAGGGTTCAGCCTTTGTTTTGAAACTGAGTAGCAGTGTATGAGACTGGGGATTTGTGTGTGAGTTCTGGGAGCCAGCTGGGCTAGGGGCTCAGTGTGGGGTCTGCCCTAGGCCCTTCGGCTGAGGCTCTTGTGGCAGCAAGAGTATTTACTGAGTAATTACTGTGTGCCCTGCATGGTGCTGGACCTCGGCTAAGAAAGGTCAGAATCATGGGTTGTACTCTAGAAAAAGCCGTGGCTGGCTGAGGGAGTCCAGCATGTAACCAGTATGTGTAAGACAGTGCTCTACTTGTGGTGGAAACAGAGGGCCCTAAAGGGGCCCAGAGGACAATAGGAACAACAGTTCATTTATTGAGCACTTACTGTGTGCCAGGCACAGTTCAAAGTGCTTTCCTGAATCATTGTGTTTCATCCTCCCGCCACCCAGTGAGAGGGGTCAACACCTCTGCATGGAAGCTGAGCTGGTGTGACTTCAGAGCCTAGCTCTTCCCACCGCCCTGGGATGTGCAGGAAGTCTTCTCTGCCCTGAAGGACGAGGGGCACTGGACCTATGGAGGAAGGGGAGAGCCTTCTAGGTAGAGGGGGACCCTGGGCAGCTGCAGAGGCCTGTAGTGCCTCTCCTCTCAGATGTGGCTGTGATGGGCCTGGTGGCGAACACCTCTGAAGACCACGCTGAGGAATTTGAACCTGATCCTGATGTGGTCATCAAGGAGCCCTTGAAGGTTTCAAAAAGGAAGTGAGTGTTTGGCCTTGGGTTACCTGGCAGTATCACCATCCCGTGTTGCCCTTCCTTCATCCTGCAGATGACTCCAGAGGCCTGCTCTTCTCCAGCATGCTGCCCCTCTGGCCCCTGGCATCCTTTCTGTCACTGCTGCTTTCCTTTCTCTTCTTCCAGCAGCGTCTGGTCTGAAGGCCTGTGTACCACAGGCTCAACCTCTGGAGCCTCATGCTGGCCTCTTCTGCTGACCGAACTGGCTCCACTGAGCTGGAGCTTGTTTATTTAAAGGACCGAAGGTCTCCTGGTTCTTTCAGGACTCGTGGGTCCCACTGACTTCTTTCACCTCAGATCTGCCACAGAGGACTGCCTTGGGAACTGTGGCTCATCATCCAAGCTGGTAGCTTTGTCGGTCAGCAGAGGGGGCGAGAAAATGGAGCAGGAACATGGGTTTAACTGCCAGGTCTCATCTGTGAGCTCGTGAGGAGTTGCCTGTCCCTTTTGCCGGGGATTTGGCTCTTGGTGTTTGATGCAGTGACATGCTAGTCCCACCAGGGTATGAGGAATTAGATGCCCTCTCTCCCCGCAGGACTGGAAGCTGTGGGGTTGCTGTGCTGCAGCTGGGGTCTTTGCAGAACCCTCTGAAGCACAGCTGGGAGGGGAGCTGATGGGGTGTAGGGTGTGAGGCAGGAGTTGGGGTAGACCTCTGAACTGGGGTCTTGGGGTAGGAGGATGAGGATCCAGGACGGGGTCAGAGTGGTCATTGGGCGCGCGGGAGCAGGAGGGAGAGGGGAGATAACAAGGTGACCCGAAGAGAGAATTCAGAGGTACGGTTCAGAGCCTTGCTTTTATTACTCCTGGGGCCTTGGGCAAGTGGCTTACCAGGTTCCAATTCCTGTTCTTTAAAAACGGAGGGAGGGGAGGGGTGGATGATGCAGTTCCCTCTATCTGCAAAATGGGAGTGCTAATAGTGCAGCTGTCACGGGCTGTTGTGACCAGAGGTCTACATGGAACTCAAGGCACTGGGCACACAGACGTGCTCAGTGCATGCTCAGTCGTACTCTTACCTTGCAGACCTTCTGCTTCCTTCAGGAAAGAGGCATTGAGGTCCTGTATGTGGGGGAGATGCTCTGGGGAGCTGAGTCCAGCTGGGGAGACAGACATCAAACACACACAGGTTAAAATTGTCATGGGTGCTGTGAGGTCATTTTCGCTGGCAGACACTTTCCTGGTGAGGTGAAGGTTAAGCTGTCACCATGTGAAAAGTCAGAGGAGGGGGGTTCCAGGTAGAGGAACAGCATGTGCATAGTGAACGTCTGATTTCGCATCTACAGACTTGTAAGACCCTAGCACTCCCCACCTAGTAGGCTCCAAATAAATGTCCATGGAGTGCGATCTGCAGCCTCTGCAGCCTCAGACCAGAAAGGGAAGGAGGGTGGGAGGAGGGGGCTGTGCAGAGACGCGGCAGTCGCCGGTGTGGGGTTTTCCTTCATTGCCCCCCATCGCCTCCACCTCTGCTACAGGGGATGCAGCGCAGGATCCTTAACACAGTGCATGCGCAGCTGTGGAGCGAAAGCTGCGACCTCTGCTAGGTGTCCTCCCTGGACTCTGCTTTTCTGCAGGACTCCACATGCAGAGGGAGTTGAGAGCCGGAACTGGACTGTACACCCAGGGTTCATTTGTCCATGCTCCCGCCTCTGCTGCATCATGTGCTGGAGCCCTGTCCTGGGTGCAGCGCTGAGAGCTGCACCTGACCAGGCGCTGTGCCGCACCCCTGTAATCCTGGCGGCTCAGGAGGCGGAGGCAGGAAGATGGAAAGTTCACAGCCAGCCTCAGCAACTTAGCGAGGCCCTAGGTGACTTAGTGAGACCTTGTCTCAAAATAAAATATAAAAAAGGCTGGAGTGTGGCTCAGTGGTTAAGCACCCCTGGGTTCAATCCCCAGTACAAAAAAAAAAAAGGCTGGCATGTGGCTTCCGACGGGCCACTTTTCCAGTCTTCAGTTAATGGTGGCTCAGGGTCTGGCGTGAAGTCTTGCACAGAGTAGGTTCTGAAATAGTTTTTGACTTAGCAAATGAATAGTTGGATGGGTTAATGGCGTTATCACAGAGGATAAAACTGGAAATAGTCTCTAAAAGTGACAACAAGGGCCCTCAGAACAGAATTGCTGTTTGGAACTGAGGTGGGATCCTCAGGAGCCGACGGCTCCCATTAAACAGATGTGGGTGTCTCCGAGCAGGCGCCTGAGGCAGGGGCAGGAAGCCTGGCAGACACCTTCTTTCCTTCTTCTGTGGGGAGGAAGCCAGAGGGGAAGGTCCCACCCAGAAAACCTTTGTGCCTAACCTGCGTCACTTCCACCTCTACTGTTTTAAAAAGTCACACAACTAAGTGAATGTTGGCTTGGTGAGAAGTTTACAGTGTCCCTGTCAGTGTCACGACCTTTGAGAGACAGGACACAGTGCTCGCTGGCAAACTCAGAACGTAGAAAAGACTGAAGTGAGAATAAAAATCACTGCAGTTTCACAGTCGGGAGATAATTGCTATTGAAGTTTGGGTAGATGTTCTTTCGAGGCATGAACTTGCATTTATCTTACTATTCACTTAATGCTGGGTCAAATGCACCTACCCACAAAATTGAAGTTAGTCGTAGATAGAAAAATCAGAAAGTCCTAAGCAGAGCCCTGGGGCTCCTTCTCAAGTTCTCTGCAGGAAAAACGAGGGCCCAGTCTCTATCCTGGATCGCACCTTGGCATGAGTGGCAGACAGGGCAGCAGCCTGGGACAGTAATCTCCAGCGAGTCACTTGCTCTCTCTGAGCCTCACCCCTGCCGTGGGGACTTCTCAGAGCCCTCTCCCACCTCCCAGTGCCACAGGCTTGGGTGAGTTCCCAGGTTAGAAAGCCTTGAGCCCCCAAGGCAAGGGCCTGGCTTGGACAGGTCATGTGACTGAAGAAGGACGGGGAGGGTGATCGCAGGTGTACAGCAGTGCACGGGCACCTGCATGTGTTGCTTCTTTTTAAAAAGATTTCTTTTGGGTAGATGGACACAGTACCTTCATTGATGTTATTTATTTTACATGGTGCTGAGGATCGGACCCAGCGCCTCACCGTGCCAGGCAAGCCCTGCATCACTGAGCTGCCACCCCAGCCCCCGTTTGGCTTCTTTGGCAACCTGGAATCTGTTTGGGGATGCTTCTGAAGACTCGCCTCCTTGCTGCAAAGCCCTGATCTGTGGTCATGCTGGTCCCATGGTGGTTGCATCCCCCTCCCCACAAAGCAGGTGGAGTGAGACCTCCAGATGTTACTGCATCTGTCACCCTGAAAGGGGTTTTCAGATCAGACAGCTTCCCCACCCCGAGGGACATATGGTACTTTTATTTTTCTCCTGTCCAACCCCTGTGGACCGCCTGTCCTGCTGGCAAGTGGCTGAGAACCTCCACTCTCTGGGTAGGGCTGTTCCCCGAAGCCCGCTGGGTCATCATTTACAGAGAAGCTCCCAGAGAAAAACAGCTAGCCCATGGTGCTGCCGCAGCCACTGGCACAGCCGCCTGGTTTCTGCCTCCTGCCCCCGTGGTTTCTGGTTTATCTAGAATGGGCAGTGAAGCCGGGTGCCTGCAAGCACAGTGATAGGTGTTGGTAAAGGCTGTGCATGAGGATATTAATATTAATTAATATTAGCAACTAATTTTATTTTGTTCTCACTGGAATTTGCATCGAGCTTTGCAAATGTATTTCATATGTATCTTTTCATTTAATTTTCCCAATAGCCAGGAATCTTGGAAGAGTTATTATTATTTATTTTTTGGTACTGGGGATTGAACCCAGGGGCCATTTACCACTGATCTACATCATCCACCCTTTTTATTTTTTATTTGGAGGCAGGATCTTGCCAAGTTGCTTAGGGCCTTGCTAAATTGCTGAGGCTGGCTTTGTACTTAATGTCCTCCTATCTTGGTGTAGAGTTGAGTTGCTGGGATTATAGGCGTGTGCCACTGTGCCAAGCTATTATTATTATTGTTGTTATTTTGTAGATGGAGAGACTGATGCTCAGAGGGTGAATTGACTAAGATCCTGGGGATGGAAGCACCCAATTTTCTGTCCCTCCCTGCCCTGGGTGGCCACCCCAACACCATCCTGCCCACAGAGAGCATCTGGCGCACTGGAAAACCCAGCATCTTGAGTTGCTGCCTAGACCTGTAACACACATGAACAGGATTCAGGTCGAAACAGTGGGGTCCTAGGAGACAGCACTCGCTGTGCTGAGGGGCAGGTGCTCAAGGTTGCTGGAGACCTTGGAGGTTGGCAGGTGGCAGGCTGGGGAGAGCCTCTCAGGTAGTGGGACCACCTGGCGCACTCAGGCCTGAGACACAGGTGACTGGAACTGAGGTTGAGGGAGCCCTCCTGGGGCCCTTGGGGTTCCAGCCTCACTTCCAGGTGAAGGCAGTGCATCTGTGTATTTCTCAAGGGGGTTTAAACAAATAGGACTTGGGAAAATCTGGATTTACCAAAACAGTGGATATTTACTTTATGAAGGGTGGTTGGTGCACTGTGTATTGGTTAGAAAGTTTACATAGCCGCGGCCTGAGTGCAGTTAGTATGAGCCGATGTGCTGGAGTTCCCCCTGGCTCAGTGGGTGGGAGCCAGGAGGTGCCCGGAGGGCAGGGCCAGCGGTGGCCAAGGCCTGTCCTTTCATCCACACTCTTCAGTGGCAGGGCCTCCTTTGGGAGGTGGCAGGAAGCCCTGTCCTGCTTGCTGCATTCTCAGCCATCCTCGTTCTCAGGGACGACACTCAATTTCCTTCTGGAGATTTCTTCCATCCTCATGGGTCACTAGCTTGAGCAGTGCTTAAGTGATGACGGCTCTTGGGCACTCAGTTACGAAGTTACGTAACAGGTTTCCGATGTTCCAGGAACAGAGCCAGTCAGTGAGTGTGGGCACCCCCTGTTGGGTCCCCTCTTGCCTGTGGGGGCTTTGTTTTTTTCTTCTCACTTGAATAAATCCTGCTCTTTTACATGCAAAAAAAAAAAAAGTGAGCCTGCTGTCCCTCAGAGCTGTGATGGGCCTGCAGCTTTTGCAGGAGATGAGAGGAGGCACATCCTGCTGGCTTGCTCTAGCCTGGGAGCTCACATCCCTGGGCTCTGGGGCCTGCCCCACTGCTCCCTGCCAGGCCTGCCCACACCTCCTCTGTGCACTGGCACCTTCACCCAAGGAGGCCAGTTACTGCTGAGTGTGTGGTGACCCAGTCTCTGTCCACTTTGTGCTAGCCCTGGGACCAGGGCATCAGAGCCAGAGCTGGGAAGCACTCAGGCCAGTGGGTCTAGCCTTTTGCTTTTCCCTTCTGTTTTTGACAGTGCTGGAGATTGAACCCAGGCCTTACGCATACTAGGCAAGCACCATACCACGGAGCTACATCCTAGCCCAGGTTTAGCCTTTTACTTAAAGTTAGGAAAGCCTCTTTGTGGACCAGGGCACTGAGCAAGTTGGGGCTCATCTGGGCCTAGCACCATCTCCCAGCTCAGCTGGGAACTAGGCTTTTCTCTGCCATTTCTTCCCCTGGACATTTTAAAACTACACATGGTCAGTATTGTACCCCGTGTTGAGGTGCATTTCTTGGATGAACAGTTTAGGTGTGTTTCTGTTCCTCCAGCAATATTTCTCAAAACCACATTTCTTTTTTTTTTTTTTTTTTTTGGTACCAGGGATTGAACCCAGGGACACTCCACCACTGAGCCACATCCCCCAGCCTTATTTTATTTAGAGACAGGGTCTCACTGAGTTGCTTAGGGCCTCACTAAGTTGCTGAGGCTGGCTTTGAACTTGCGATCCTCCTGCCTCAGCCTCCCAAGCGCTGGGATTACAGGCGTGCGCCACTGCGCCTGGCTCAAAACCACATTTCTTAACACCCAGCAACTGTACTTCTAGGAATTTATACTCTGGCTGGGTTAACACAGGTGCAGAATGTCTTATTTGCAAAGTTAGTCATTGCTATTCCTTGTTTGGAATAGCATAAGACTGGATGCAACTTGCACGTTCATTCAGAGGGAGTCATAAATTATGGCCTGTTCGAGTCACAGAATACTGCACAGCCGTAAAAGAATAGGATGGGGATCCAACACACTGGGACAGAACAATCTCTAAGATAAATTGCTGGGTGAGAGAAGCAGGCACAGGGCACTGGGTCCAAAAGCTGCCCTCTGTGTTGAAGTGTTTGTGCATGTACAGAGCATCTCCAGGCACCTGTGAGAAGCTGGGGATGTTGTTTGCTTGCTTGTTTTGCAGGATTGGGGATTGAGCCCAGGAATGCTCTTACACTTAGCTACATCTCCAAACCTTCTTTAATTTAATTTAAAATTTTAAAAAATTTTTATTTTTCTGGTACCAGGAATTGAACCCAGGGGCACTTATCACCGAGCCACATCTCCAGGCCTTTTTAATTTTTTGTTTTGAGACAGAGTCTTTGCCTCGGGCCTCACTAAATTGTTCAGCCTGGCCTTGAATTTGTGATCTGTACAGGCATGCACCCCTGCACCTGACCTAAATTGATCTTATAGTTTGGTTTCACTAAGTTGCTGAGGCTGGCCTCAGCCTCCCAAGTAGCTGGGTTTACTGGCATGTGCCACCAGGCCTGGTAGTAGCTGGGGATGAGGGTGCCTCCAGGGCAGCTGGTGCTGGGCGATTGATGGCTGGAGACCTGTGTACCCTCTTTCCCTCCCCACCAAAAAGCAGGGTCTTTCTATGTGTCCTAGGCTGGCTCCAAACGCCTGAACTCAAGCAACCCTCCTGCCTCAGCCTCCAGAGAAGCAGGGACTGGGCATGCCGTGTTCTTTTTGATTGTCAGAACATGAATATATGATCTTTTCCTGAAGTTAAAATAAATTAAAAAATATAAGAACTGTCACCCCACCGCTTGCCTACTGTAGGAAGGTCAAGACTGTCCATCTCCTCAAGGACGTCCTCGCTCAGGCCCCTGACCACCATCTAATCAAAACCTCTTAGCCAAAGCTGGGGGTATAGACTTGTCTAGCAGGCGAGAGGCCCGGATCCAATTCTCAGGACCTTTAAATCATGCCTAATTCTTGTAAAAGGGATGGAAAACAAGGGCTTGGGGGTTCCTTGGTAAATACCACTCTCAGCCCAGAGGGGCAGTTACCTACCCCACTGCCATTGACTGGCTTTGTTACTTTAAATCCCTGCTGTTCCTTGAGGACAGGCCCCTGCTTGGTGGTTCCTTGTGTCCTTGATCACTTGCAGCTTGTGGCTCCTGTGATTCCCTCTACAGACAAGGAAGCAGAGCAGACCCCGCGCATGGGTTGGACGTCAAAATCTGGGATTTGGGCATGGGTCTAGCTGCCTCCCAAGTGCCTGCACATAATAATTTTTCTGCTGCCTCCCCCAATCAAGTCCTGTTGGTGCCTTGACCTGTCTCATTACCTCGCTGGCCACACACGACCTTGTTGTCATCCTGAGTACATTTTCTTGCCCACTAGACTGCTATCTCTTAAAGGGTCAGAATTTTGTCTCGTGTTCTGTTTGGATCCAACACAAAGCAAGTGCTCAAAGGTGTGTATTTTTGAACTTTTTATGGAGGCCTAGCTTATTACAGTGAAGTACACTTGTCTTAAATGTGCAGCTCGATGGACTTGGATGTGTGAACACCTGCGTAGCCCTCTGTCCTGGAAAGGCTGTGCTAGACCCCTCGTGCACAGATCCCTGGCCCTCCTGGTCACTCCCCTGCCACCCTGGGGACCTGCTGCTGACGCCTCAGCATGAGTGCTGCTCATGCCTAATGCCTGGTTTTGAGCCCCCATGAGGGCAGCAAAGAAGCCACTCTGGCATCTGGCTTCCTGCCTCTGATGGTCAGCCAGGTGATACTGGTTGTGTGTGACAGTCCTTTGTGCTTGTTCCCTGCTGCAGAGGTGTTGGTGTTTGAACTTAACCTCCATTCACGTCTCCATTCTCCAGCCTCATCTGTTGTGAAGTGTCCTGTTTTGCCCTTGGTGGCACATGCGCAGGCTCTACTGACTCCATTTGCATGAATGAAGCTCAGGTTGGGGTCTCTCCTGAGGTGTCTTGGGGTGGAGTGAGCTTCGTGCTTGCAGGGTCTCAGGGAACAGCCTCAGGGGCAGCTGTGGGGTTCTTGGCTTAGAAATACTGCTCCCAGGGGCAGTGTTGGGGTTCAGGACTTTGTACTCATTGGTTCAGTGGCAGATGGGATTTCGCTGGCTGGAATGGTGGTCACATGTAGAGGGGCTCAGAGACAACATTGGTGACATACTCCTGTAATCCCAGCTGCTTGGAAGGCCACGACAAGAGGATTGCAAGTTCAAGGCCAGCTTGGACAACTTAGCAAGATCCTGTCTCAAAATAAGATTTAAAAAGAATTGGGGGTGTAGCTTAGTGGTAACTCTCGCCTCGAATGCTCAGGTCCCGAGGTTTGATCCCCGGCAGCACGTGTGCACACCCGAGCATTGGTCCACTTGTTCTGATTTGGGAGAAAACTACTAGAGTGATCACAGCTCAGAGTGGTATGTATTTAGAAGATTAATTCCAAGCTGAGTTAAGCAGTCCTTTCTGAAGGCTGCTGGGTCTCTGTGGGTCCTTGTCGTTTCTCCATCTCCTCCCCCAAGTGCCAGGAGTGGATGATTTTTCCTTTCAGGTTGAGAGACGTGGGGCCTGGAGTGGCCTGGGCTGGCCGGTGTGGTTGAGGCCAGAGGGTGTGCAAGTGGGCCCTGTGGCCTGGTGTGGGCATGTGATCCTGGCTCACCAGGCTGCACAGGCAGCCCTGACTGCTCCTTCCTCTTGGCCACTCTGAAGAAGGACCAGGCTGACTTCGGACCTGTGCCCATGTGAGTCTGCCTTCCCCAAAAGGCAGCCACCCAGCCGCTGGCAGCATAGCCCCTGAGGCAGATGGCAGGAGAGCTCGCTGTCATTCCAGGCAGTCCAAGTGGGACCTGCGGGGTCAGTTCAGGTTAGCAGTGCCAACGTCAGAATCCACCTCAGGGTACATGAAGATGCAAGTTCCTCCAGGGTAAGAAACGCAGGAACAAAAGCCAACCCAGGGTGCTCATCATTCCAGAGAGTTCCTTGCCGTTTTAGCTCTGCCTGTGGGCGGCAGCCGCCGGAGTACCCGCTTGGTGCTGCAGCTTGAGAGGGTTGGGATCTGAAACTAGTGAATGAAAAGCTGACCTTAGACGATTTACAAAGAGCAGCTGGGCTGGGGATGCTGTGGGGTGGACAGTGCTTGCCTGGCATGCACAGTCCCTGGGTTTGATCCCAGAGCAGAGCAAACCACCAGAGACAGCACTGGCCTGGGTCTCGGGGACTTGGGAACGTAACTGCCAGCCTGACCTGAGGATGAAATGACAGGGAGTGGGGAACAGTAATGACAGGTGGCATCCCATGTGCCAGGCCCTGGCATGGGCTTCCTGTCCACATCTGCATCCTCACAGCTGCCAGCCCTGAGGTGGTGTGGCTGCGTGCCCCCTTTACAGATGAGGACACCGAGCACAGAGAGCTTGTAAACTTGCCTGTGCTGCTTGCTGATAAGTGGCAGAGGCGGGCGTCCAGGCTGGGTGGTCTGGCTCCAGGGCCCAGGGGTCTCGCAGCCCTTGGAAATCTGGGATTGATCCGACAGTGCAGGCTGACGGTGTGGGGAAGCCTTACCAAGGGTCAGGCAAACTGCCTCCCCTCCAGGCCTCTGGCCTCACGTGTAGGCTTGAAGCTCCTGGTGTCACAACAGATGATGAGACACTTGGTGACTCTCAGCACAGACTTATCAGTTTTGGAGTGAGAAGACCAAAGTGTCTCACTGTGCTGAAGTAGAGGTGTTGTCAGGGCCGGGCCTCCACTGGAGTCTGTGGGAGGAGCTGTTTCCCGGCCTTTTCTGCTTCTGGAGGCTGCTGACATTCTTTGACTCTCGGCCTCTCCTCCATCTTCTAAAGCAGCAGCAGAGGTCTTCCACTCACTGCCTTCACAGGCCCATTTCCTCCCAGGTGATCCAGGGTGGCCCATCTCTAGATCCTCAACTCATCGTATCTGCAGAGGCCCCTTGGCCATGTCAGGGACACAATCTCAGGTTCAGGGACTGGGGAAGTCATCTCAGCCCACCATGCAGGTCTTAATAAAGTTGGGGAGGGTGGGCAACAGAAAGGTGTCCCTCAAACATGAGGTTAAAGTGACACAGAATAAAGTCAGGCCAAGACGGTGAAGTGCTCTCTGGAATGCTCAGATTCCAGGGCGGCGGCCACATTCAGTGACTACAGGTAGCTTCGTGGTCTGTCTGGAAATGAACAGGGTTTGGGGAAGACGGCTCAATCAGAACCCATCTGTCCTGGAGAAGTGTGCCAATGGCGTTCTGGGGGGCACGGAGGTTTGCATCAGTTTTCTGGGCATGGCATCGTTCATTAGGCCTCCCCTGTGCCTGGCTAAGATTCACTTGAGACCACCTCCCCTTCCTGCCTGCCTGCCCTCTGATGTCCTGGCAGCTGGAGAGAGGTGGAGGGGACATTGGTAAACTGGGCTTGCCCCAGTTGTTCCTCATTCCCAGCAGCACCAGGCCTGGAGCTTGGACCTTGGACCTTGGACCAGGGAAGAGCCCTGGCCTTGAGGCTTGGTGGCCCCATGGGCCCTGCCTCCTGTGCTCCCCAGGGCTCTTCCCCTAGGTGCTGTGACTGGATCAGACCACTCCTCAGGTGGCCGGAGGGCTTTGTGAGCTGGGGAGTGCCCCGCGCCTTGGCCACCTGCCTGCCCACGCATCCAGATGGCATGGAGTCTCCATGCCTTTGTCCATGCTGAGTCCTCTGTCCCTAAAGCTGCTGTTCAGCATCCACTGTTAGCTAGTCCCTGGGCCAGAGTCACAGTGGGGACCAAGGAGGACACCATCCTGCCCTCTCGGAGCCTGCCTCTCTAGGAAGACAGGAGTCATGTGACCAAATATAATCTCAGTTGTGGTCAACGCTACGAAAGAAAAGAATGGGCCAGGGAAAACGTGGCCTGCAGAAGAATAATGAGCAATGGGTGGGTGGCAGTAGGGGACAGAGCCAGTGAGAACCAGGCAGCTTTCTAGTCCCCAGGACTGTGTGGTGATGGAGGGTCACAGTTTCACAGTTGGAAGGAACTGCAAAGGGCAGATGTCACTGTTCCCTGTCCAGTCGAAGCACATTGGGGGCCAGCTGCATCCAGGACCTGAGACAGGTGTGCTCAAGGCTTGATCAGGAGGAAGATGGGTGAGGGAGCACCCTCCAGGGCACCTGGGGAAGTGGCCCTGGCTGTGTCTGAGGGGAGCCAACACCTTGGTAGGACACTGGTTGGCGGAAACATCTGTCTTGCAGACCCCACTTCCTGCTGTCCCACCAGGTGGGCTGGGCTGTGTCCTGAGGAAGCCCATTGCAGGTGCCTTTGCACTTGTCGGTGTGACCTCTCCATGCTGGGAGATAGTGGATGTGACTCAGCCTCCATCCTCTGTCCTCCTCAGCTTCCCCCACTCTAGCCTAACACCCAGGTCCTTCAGCCATGGGGAGGGTCCCAGTGACAGCCCACAGATGCGGGGCAGCTCCAGGCCAGGTGCTTGGACACAGCGGCTGCATAGTTCTCTTCTTTCCCACATGCCTACTACATGCCTGGCCTTGTGCTGGGTCAGCGGGACCCAGGAACAAGGGCAGCCGCCCTCTTCAGTACCCTATAGTGAGCACAAGAGGCCGTAATGTTGAGGATGAATTGGGGGGACAGATTATGGTACTGCAAGGACCAGGACAGAGGTAAAGGCACAGGGGCAAGGGCTTTGAGGGCCTAGCCTGCTGTCAGTGAAGCTGGGAAGAGAGGCCATTGCAGTGGACTCCCTGCTGAGGAGCCAAGACCATGTCCCTTGACCAGCTCCTGATGTGTTTTGCGTGGATTTCGGGTCTACATTGGGGGACACCGTCACATTTGGAAGTTAGCATGCATTAGCCACCCTGGAGGTGGTCCTGCGGCTCCAGAGGACTACCCTGGCCACGCCGCTTCTCTACTGTTCTGGAATCCAGAGCACTCAGATATCCCAAAGGCTTTCCTTAAGTTTGCAGCGGACTAATTTCATGGCAAAAATCTGACCTGAATTGATGCAAGTCTAATTACAGTCTTTAAAAATATCTTACCTAGGGTGATCAGCCATGCCTTTCCCTGTGTGAATTCTGTGCCTCTGATTTTGGGTGCTGCCCACGTCCCTCTGGAAGTGTCACATTGTACACAGCACTATAGTTCTTTCTGAAGTCTGGAAAATTCTGAGTTCCTAAGCTCATTTGGATTGAGCTCAAAGGCCATGGCCATGGCCAGTGTGCACCTGTGCTCTTCTCCCTAAGGGGCAAAGTCAGACGCCAGTCATCTGCCCAGCCCCAGCTCAGGTGACAGGTGTCCAGATTCCATCTCCACTCCTCAGTCAGGGCCTGAGACAAAATGCAGTCTGTGTGGGCGGGCAGCTGGCCGCCGGAGGGGGCTGGGCCAGTGCTTGGCTTTGCATCTGTTTGATCTGAGGTCTTGGACTGAGGAGCTGGGGGCTCATGGGGGCAGTGCCCAGGGAAGAATAGGACAGAGTGGCAGAGAGGTTGCAAGGGGCAGTGGTGTCTGTGGCCTTTGGGAAGCCTCTGGCCAGTGTCCAGTGCTTGCTGCACGGCACTGCAGGCTTTCTTGGGTCACAGATTCAACAAAGCAAAGTTTTTGGAGCATGTCCCCCAACGTTTGGGTACTGATGTGGTAGAGGAATGTGCTGTGTCACCTCACTGTGCGTGACAGGACTTGTTCCAGGTAGAAGTCAGAAGACAGCTGGGACATGGTCCTTGAACTTGTTGAAGGGTCCACCTCTGGCTTCCTGTGCCTGGCTGTGGTGGGGCAGCATCTGGAGGGCTGGCCCCACCTTCGGTTTGTTTCCCTCCAGCTTTACCACTGCTTTCCCTGAGCAGGACCTGGCCCTGGGCTCGGGCCGCATGCAGAGGAAGCTCGGTGGCTCTTTCCAAGTCGGTCACTCATTTCACATCCCACCCCTGGATACGCAGAGGATCTGTTGCACCGTGGCTGGTACATTTCCATCATTGTAAATGAAATTAAAGGTGTTTATTTTAAATTTTTTTTTTTTTTTTTTTTTTTGGAACCGGGGATTGAACTCAGGGACACTCGGCCACTGAGCCACATCCCCAGCCCTATTTTGTATTTTATTTAGAGACAGGGTCTCACTGAGTTGCTTAGGGCCTCGCTAAGTTGCTGAGGCTGGCTTTGAACTCGCGATCCTCCTGACTCAACCTCCCAAGTTGCTTGGATTACAGGCGTGCGACACCACGCCCAGCTATTTTAAAGATCTTAACAAATGAGTCCAAAACACACTCAGATGCTTTAGAAAAAATTAACAAACTAGTAAATTGTTGACATAGTTTTTTAGTTTAAATATGAGAGTTTTTGCATTTTTTTTTTAAGTCAGTGTCAGACATATTGTCAGTAAAAAAACCCAACTTCCCACATTAGTAGAAACATTCAAATAAACATTTTCTGCATGCTTCGTTCTCGCCTGTCCGGGTCTGAGAGAGCAGCCTCTTCTCCTTCATTGTGACAACATGCCCTTCCTGTGAGGGACATTTTAAACATGCTTAAAGGTGTTTTGAAACCAGCACTAAGAAGCATGTCTCAGACAGCCACTTATGGAAAAAGCCCAGCGTGGTGAAAGTTTTTTGTAAAAGGAAAATGTAACTCTTGTTATGTTCATTTTTTGGATGTTGGTTCTTTGTGGCGCTGAGAGTGGAACCCAGGACCTTGGCAGTGCTGATGGAGGGCTCTCTCATTGAGCCAGTCCCTTACGTTGGTGGCCGTGCTTTCAGACCCTGAGCTGCATCCCCAGCACAGCTGTATCCCCAGCACCCCCACCTTTTCTCAAATGTTGAGACAGACTCACTAAGTTGTCAAGGCTGGCCTTGAATTCATGCTCTTCCTCCCTCGGCCTCCACATCACTGGCCTTATAGGCGTGTGCCACCGTCCTCGCTGAGGTTGCTGGCTCTGGGTACTCTGACGCTTCCCCCAGGAGGACCAGCGAGTCTGACACAGCAGTTTCCTCGGTTGCTTCCCATCTCAGTACAGGTTTTTGTAGAGGAGTCTGCAGCTCCACTGTCTGAAGTGTTTCATTATGGAAAAGTTCACCCACGAGAGCAGTCGTGGGAGTGACTGTCCCACCGACCCGCAGCAGCTGCTTCATGGTGCAGTCGTGGCATCTTTCCCTCGCCCCCTTTAAAAGGAAAACCCCAAGCTGGACCAGGTGGTGTGCACCTGTGATCCCAGTTACTTGGAGACCAGGTCAGGAGGATCACTTGAGGCCAGGAGTTGGAAGCCAGCCTAGGTGGCACAGTGAGACCGTGTCTTCAAAAAAAAGAAAGGTTATTTTTATCCTTAAATATGTCAGTATGCGTCTCTACCTGATGAAGAACTTTAAAACTCTCTATTTTGAAATATCTGGGCCTCATGAGAAGTTATACACAGAGCATGAAGGGCCCTGGGGCCCTTCTCCCAGGAGCCTCCAGTGGCTGACCTTTTCTCTGGCTATAGTGACATCAAAGCCAGGACGTGGACACAAGAACAATTCTAGGAACTGCTCAGGGCCCACTCAATGCTTTCACATGTGGGGTTCTGTCACTTTCGGATCTGTGCAATCACTCCACTGTCAGCAGGTGACATTTCCCTGTCCAGAGGGAGCTCTCCACACAGCTCTTGTCACCACCACTGATGTCCGCCAGCCACTGGCCCGTGTGCCTGCTTTATAGCTGTGTCATTTTGAGATTTTTTGGGGGAGGAGGTGCTGGGAATTGAACCCAGGGGTGCTCTACCACTAAGCCGCATCCCTGGCCTTTTTGTTTTTTAGTTTGAGACAGGGTCTTGCCTTCCCTGTGCCTCAGCCTCCCGTGTCGTGGGGATTATAGGTGTGTGTCACCACGCCCAGCTTGAGAATGTTCTGTAGATGGGATCCTATGGTGTGTGACCTGAGATGGGCTAGTTTCATTAAACGTCAGGCCTGGAGTCCCATCCTGACAGCTGCGGGTATCAGTAGCGCCTTGTCTTCTACCGCCAGGCAGATTTCTGTGGTTGGTCGAGATGCATGAGTGTGTTTGTCTTCGCCTGTTGAAGGCCAGGTCGTATGGGTTTCCAGGTTTAGCAATTACAGATGCAGCCACTGGGAACCCGAGTGTGCAGGTTCATGTGGACATCAGCTTGCATTTTACTAGGGAAAATAGCTGAGGGTAGTGACAAGAGTTGTATGGCAGGTGTGTGTGGGTTTTGTTTTGTTTTGTTTTGTTTTGAGGTGCTGGGGATTGAACCCAAGGCCTTGTGTTTGTGAGGCAAACACTACCAACTGAGCTGTATCCCCAGCCTGGTATGTGTTGGTTTTATAAGAAACTGCCAGGTCGTTTCCTGGGCAGCTGTGCTGGATGCTTCCTGCCACGGTATTCTTTAATGAGTATCTGCTCATGGCCTGCCCATTTTCTAATCTCCTATAATGACCCCTCAACCACCTCTGTGGTTTTTTTTTTTTTTTTTTTTTTTTTTTTTTTTTGTACCAGGTATTGAACCCAGGGGCCCTTAACTACTGAGCCACATCCCCAGCCCTTTTTTGTATTTTGTTTAGAGATGACGGTTCTCTCTGAGTTGCTTAGAGCCTTACTAAATTGCTGAGGCTGGCTTTGAACTCGCAATCCTCCTGCCTCAGCCTCCCGAGCTGCTGGGATTATAGGTGTGCTCAATTGTGCCTGGCCCCGCTTTGTTTTTAAGCCACTAATTTGTTTAGAGCCCAGGCCACTTGTCCCATGAACTATCCCACTGTCCAGAATGGTCATTGCTTCTCATGGTGCTGTTCTCTGTCCTCTGTTTCCTGGATACTAGTGGTTAGTTCTGGAGGCTTAGCTAGATTCCACCTCACACTTGGCCGAAAGTCCCACCTAGGGTGGGGCCTTGAGCCCACGTGTGTCCCTCAGGAGCCCAGGGAGTGGGCTGCCCCATCCTAGTGGTGCTGATCTCGCCTGGCACTCCGGGCTTGACCTGGGCATTACCGGGTTTTCTCTCAGCCCTTCACCTCCGGTGTTTTGGGGGTTTTCGTACCAGGGATTGAACCTGGAGTGCTTAACCACTAATCCACATCCCCAGCCCTTTTTATATTTTACTTTGACACAGGATTTGCCAAGTTGTTCAGGGCCTCACTAAGTTGCTGAGGCTGGCTTTGAACTTGCCATCCTCCTGCCTCAGGCTCCCCAGCCGCTAGGATTACAGGTGTGCATGGCTGGGCCCGGCTCCCCTCCAGCTTTGTTATCATAGCACATCGTTATTTGTATTAGGAGTTGCAGAGTGGTCACTTTTTATTCTGTTGGTCTGTCTCCATTTATTAATAGGATTTCTGTAAACTGAAACTTCCCCTTGCCAGTTATGAGTTATCCTGGAATATTATAGATGAGGAAACTGAGGCTTTGAGAGAAGTCACTTGAGCATTTGCAGATGACGAAGTCTGGTGGGAATTCTGTCCAGTGCTTTAGAGAGTGCATTTGGCTATGTTGCTTTAAGAACTGGCCCCAGAGTTCCCATCAATTGGAAGCCTGGGCCAAGCCAGCCAGTGGGCTCTCATCTCTCAGCAGTGCAATGGGGTAAGGTCTCCAGGTTGTCCCTGTCCTTTAGAGCCAGCAGAATGACTGAGCCCCCAAGACTGAGACTGGGTCTGCTGTGCTCAGCAGGAGTCCATCTTGAGATGAGTCCAGCGTCACCCCTCAGGGCCCCTGCCTGTTCCAGGCAGAAGTTATGGTATGATCACTTAAGAAAATAATGGGAGTTGGTGTGGTATCAGTGGTCCACACCTGTAATCCTGATAGCTCCCAATTGCTGGGAAGTCCAAGGCAGGAGGATCACAAGTTTGAGACCAGCCTCAGCACCTGTCTCAAAGTAGAATTAAAAAGGGTTGGGCACGTAGCTCAATGATAGAGTACCCCTGGGTTCAATTTCCATTACTGGGGTTGGGGGGGATGAAAGGGAACCTGCCAGATCCCATGAATCCCCCCCATATTTGGGTCCATACACTGCACTGAGAAAGGGGAGTCATGGAGGCCTCCTTCACCAGGGGAGCAAAAGGGGCTGGCTGCACTAGGCACCAAGGCCTGTGGCTGGGTTGGTGGGCAGCCTCCGTGTGCTGCTCTGGGTCCAGGGAGCAAGCTGCCCTGGCCTTGAAGAGGTGCCAGCTCTGGCCACTCACAGGCGCTGGACCTTGCATCTGTGAGCCAGGATGTTGGAGAAGTATCTTGGGGGAATATAAAAACCCTTGGATCACTTGGTGCCGTTCTGGGGCCCTACAAAACTAAATTCTGATCTCCTTCCTTATCTCCCAGACGTGGGTAATGCCACTTACTCAGGGTGCCAGGAGAAGAGAATGTGAAGGGTCAGGAGTGTCTTTGCTTCCCTGCTTCCCATTCCCCATGTTTATTCATTTAATTTGCAATGATAGACGAAGATGGTGATTTACAACCCAAATCTTTTTAAGGAAGCGTTGCTGGCACTGTTTTCCACTCTGCAGCCATGCTTACAGAGCTATTGTTAGATTTGTCACTGTCTTTTTTTAAAGAACTTGCCACCAGTCTTTATATAGACACCTCCATTTTTGAGTTTCTTAAAATAGATACCTTCTCCAGTTTTGAGTTTTTAATCAGTTCTTGGTCGGCATGTTGGGGACATTGCTATGTAAGAAAACAGGAATATGAGGGTTCTGTGTGGGTGTGCTCAGAGCAGGAGCTGGCGGCTGCGGGAGGCAGAGGATGCTGGAGACCTGGAGAGAAGCCAGACCCGGGCGGGAAGGGAGTGAGCAGCAGGCCAGGGAGCCTCTGGATTGCAGGTCAGCCATGTGCTGGCTCCCTCGGAAGGCCAGGGAAGCCTCCCCTGGCGTCGCTGCGTTCTGATTTGGATATCAGCTTGTGGACTTGGAGGGACCCTGGGAGGGTGTCATATGAGCTGACCTGGGGTTCAGGTCAAGATGATGGTTGAGTCTTGGGTTTGGGCAATCCCTGGGTCAGGCAGTAGAGATCCTCTGGGGCCCCGGGAGCCTGCACCAGGGCAGGTGGTAGAGCTGGGATCCAGGCTCCAGCCCGGCTTCTTCCCAGCATCCACCTGTGGCGCTCCCAGAGTTCATCAGCTGTCAGCTGTTCACAGCTTGGGCAGAGTTAGGCTTCCAGGTTGTGTCTGGATGGCACTGACCAGCCTATCAACAGGGGGCAGCACTGCAGAAGGCCACATGCGCATGCCGTCCTGTTTCTCACAGTTCTAGAGTCTAGGAAGTCCCGGGTCGAGGCCTTGGCAGATTCTAGTTCATAGGCAGCAGTCTTCTCACTGTGTCCTCAGGGAAGAAAGGGTAGGGGTCTCTCTTGGATATCTTTTATTTTATTTCGGTACTGGGAATCGAACCTAGGGGCATTTAACCACTGGGCCACATCCCTAGCCCTTTTTGAATTTTTAATATACTTCCTTTGTTTTTGATGAACCTTTATTCATTTATTTACATGTGGTGCCAAGAATTGAACCCAGTGCTTAACTCATGCTAGGCAAGTGCTCTACCACTGAGCTGCAACCCAGCCCTTATTTTTAATTTTGAGACAGGGTCTCACTAAATTGCTTAGGGCCTAAGTTGCTGAGGCTGGCCTCAAATTTTCAATCCTCCTGCCTTAGCCTCCAGAACTGCTGGGCCTGGCTTTGGGGTACTTTTTAATGTGAAATTGCTTATTTATTACCAGGGAATCACTGGAATTTGATATAGTCACCACTGGAATCTCTGCCTGGGACCCATTTCCTTTCTAGAAAGACATTTCACCCACTGAGAAGCCTCCCTGTGTCCTACCCCTTCAGCTTCCCTTTCCCGTTCAGAATTTTTCTCGAAGTCATTCTCCATAACTTTGTTATTCTTTGCTTTCTCTGTGAGGCACCTCAGATTCCTTTTGAAATAAGAAATGGAAATCAGTAGATAATAAAAGTGAACAACAGCAGGATGTGGTGGTGCACACCTGTCATCCCAGTGACTTGGGAGGCTGAGGCAGGAGGAGCAAGAGTTCAAGGCCAGCCTCAACAACTTAGCGAGACCTTGTCTCAAAATAAAAAATAAAAAGGGCTAGGGAGGGCTGGGGTTGAGGCTCAGTGGTAGAGCTCTTGCCTGGCATGCGTAAGGTCCTGGGTTTGATTCTCAGCACCTCATATAAATAAATAAAATAAAGGTGCATCGACGACTAAAAATATACTTCACAAAAAGGGCTGGGGATATGGCTCAGTGGTAAAACACCCCTGGGTTCAATCCCTGGTACCAAAACAAATAAGTAAATAAGTAAATAAATAAATAAATAAGTAAAATTCAGCAGCATAAATAGCCTGGGTGCTGCATTCAGTGCTGGGGTTCAGAGGGTCTGGCTTCAGAGTAGGCAGGCAGGTAAATGGGTGATCAAGAGAGCCATGGCTGGCAAAGCATGGCAAGGCCTGGGAGATGGAGAAAGGTGCCACGGAGGAGGTGCACAGGGCAGGCCTTGAGGGCCGGGGACTTGGGAGCTGAGTTCCAGGTCAGCAGTTGGGAGGTGGGGGCTCCGTGGCAGAGCGCTGCCCGCAGTGTGAGGCCCTGGGTTCCAGCCCCAGCCTTGGGAAGAAGAGGCAGTTTGGGGATGCGGACCCTGGGAGAAGTCATGAAGTCTCCACAGCAGCACAGGCGGGGTGAGGAGCGGGGTCGGCCATCAGGAGAACTGGGGAGGAATGGCAAAGAAAGAAGGAGAGCCCTGCGAGGAGGAGGAGGTGACCTGACGGACACGGTGGCCTCCCTGCACTCAGCAGGTGCTCGCATGTTGTGCCCACCTCGCTGCCAGCGCAGCAGAGCAGAGCCTGTGTCCTCAGGGAGCTTGTGTTCTGTTTGGGGGCAGTGGTGACAGCCAGTAGGTCAGATGTCGTGAGTGTCCCAGAAAACAGTAAAGCAGAGGGGTCCTGCCTGCCGCCAGGGGAGGGCCTTCGTGTTTGAGCAGGTGCTCAGGGTGGAGGCCTGCAGGAAGCGCCAGGTGGGCCACAGGGCTGGGCAGAGGGGCCGCACAGAGGCCCGTGACAGCAGGGCGGTGTGTTCAGGAGGCCAGTGGAGCTGGAGCTGGCCATTGAGGTGGAAGTCGTAGTGGCCGAGATGAGGTCCGGGAGGTGTGGGTGGTCTTGTGGGCCAGCGAGAGGGTGTCCACTTAATCCAGGAGCTGGGAGCCGTGGGAGAGTTTTGACAGAGGAAGGGCCTGGTCTGGCTAGGGTCTCACAAGGCTCACAGGACTGCCATCTGGGGCTTGGACTGTGGGGTCAGGGCAGGGCTGGGGCTGGAGTGACGACTGGGGTCATGTTGGTTTGTGGGTACACAGACCTGGAAGATTCTTCCAATGCTGCCGCTCAACCAGGATTTCTTCTCTCTAGGCTGACTGTCCCTGCTCCAAGGGTTTCTCTTAGGGAGCCTCCTGCTGCTGGGCACCATGACAGTAAGGGGGGCTGCGCTGGCCCCAGGTCCAGTGTCGCCTACAACTGCAGCGGCTTCCCCCAGCGTCTCCGTGACCCCAGAGGGGAGCCCCACGGCCATGGAACAGCCTGTGTTCCTGATGACCACCGCTGCTCAGGCCATTTCTGGCTTCTTCGTGTGGACGGCCCTGCTCATCACCTGCCACCAGGTATCCCACTTGTCTGGGGGCTCTCAAGAAGGATCCTGAGAGGTTTCCTGAGAGGTTTAACAAAATATGGCTTAGGGCAGGCCAGGCTGTGCTACCTGGTAACCTGGATTCTCAGTGGCCTCACCTGATAGAGTTGGTTTTCTGCTCACGTCCCAGCTCAGCCAAGCGCAGGTCAGGTGTGGTTTTGTGGCTCCAATGTCACACTGCTTCTAGGTGCCATTCTTCTGACAACCAGGGGTGATGGAGTGTGGGAGGCCCCTGGATATTCCACCTCAATCCGGAAATGATGTTTGTCCCTTCAGCTCCCTCGTCACTGCCTGGAACTGGTCTTGTGTCTAGCCTAAGCTACAGGGAGTCTGCAGACGCAGGGACCCCTCACAGAGGAGAAGCTGGAGAGCCTGAGAGCAGGGGAGAGGAGCCGGCTGGGCCTGTGCAAGTTGGTGGTAGGGCAGGGAAAGAAGTCCAGTCTCCCATTTCTTGGGCCCTTGGCCTGAGACGGGGCTGGTGTGGGCTGGATGGGCCTGGGCGACTCAGAGGAGGTTGCCAGCTGCCCAGTGGGAGGGCAAGGAGGGGTGCTCCACTGTCCTTTCAGACCCTATGCATCCAAGGCAAATGGCTCAGCAGACAGGGAATATGTTTTCCTTTTCCTCCTCAGTCAGGGCTCAGTTGGGCCAGGAGTGATGTCGTGAGAGCCAGGACAAGACACTTGGGCTGCGGGGACTGCGGGTTGGGGCTGGAGCGATTTCGTGCCGCTGTGTGCAGCTTTGACCTCCCTGTTGTCGTTCTCCTTGGTTTAACAGGCGGGGATGGGCACTGTGGTCATGCCCTGACCGCTCAGCCAGGAAGTATGGCCACATCCCCTGCAGTGGGGCTGCCTCTGCTCCGCCCTCTCCACCATCAGGGGACAGGACAGGGTAGCCCCAGCCAGATGGCTCAGCGTTGCCTGGCCCCTGGGGCAGACAGAGGGGAAGGGAGCACCCTCATAGAGCACCCCGGGAGCTTGCGGTGTGTGGATTCTGGCCTTGTCCTTGATGTTGCTGCCTTCCTGGGCGCGGTCTCACAGTGCCCTCTACCTGCAAGACTGGCCTGTGAGCCCTTCTGCATGTGACCTGCCAGCTTTAGGTGGCCCCTATGGCTTGATTTTTTTTTTTTTTTTTTGGTACTGGGGATTGAACTCAGGGGCACTCCACCACTGAGCCACATCCCCAGCCCTATTTTGTACTTTATTTAGAGACAGGGTCTCACTGAGTTGCTTAGGGCCTTGCTAAGTTGCTGAGGCTGGCTTTGAACTCGCAATCCTCCTGCCTCAGCCTCCCAAAGTGCTGGGATTACAGGTGTGTGCCACCGTGCCCGCTGTGGCTTGATTCTTATGATGGAAGTCTTGTCACCCATATTTACAGAGGCCTCTGAGACTGAGTTGGTGACTTGCATCAGGCCACAAAAGGAGGAAGGGCAGAGCTGGAAGTCAAGACGCCTTCCTGTCTCCCCGTCAGGCACCTTCCCCAAGGAGCAGGAGGAGGGTGGGCGGGGTTGTGCCGTGTGACAGTGGGGTCGGCTGACCTGGCGCTTCTCTGCAGATCTACATGCACCTGCGCTGCTACAGCCGCCCCAACGAGCAGCGCTACATCGTGCGCATCCTCTTCATCGTCCCCATCTACGCTTTCGACTCCTGGCTCAGCCTCCTGTTCTTCACCAACGACCAGTACTACGTGTACTTCGGCACCATCCGAGACTGCTATGAGGGTGAGGATGAGGGGGGCTCCAGAGAGGCGGGGAGCTGGTGGGCCAGCTGGGGCCCTCTCTGGGTCACTGGCCCTTGACCCACCCCTCGCTTCCTTACCTGCTCGGGGGTCAGTGCCGTGGCCAGCGCGCTGGGGCAGCCCATGCATAGACGCACTTTGCCGCGGGGCTCCCAGAACCTTGGCAGATGCCTGGCACGGGGACCTCACCTGCGTCTCGTTTCTCAGTTCTGGCATCTTCAGGTGGGGTGGGCGGCACCTAGGGGTCCATTTGTACATAGAAACCTCAGGCAGCCCCAGGAACAAATGGGCAGGGATCAATGCAGTGGCCTGTGGCAAATGGTGGCACAGCTGGGCCCCTGTGCCCATGTGTCTTAACTTGGAGGACTTTATCCCAGGAGGTGCTCTAGTGTGCTTCCTGTCGTGGGCCTTTGTTCTGATTCTCCTGCCTTGACTTCAGCCTTGGCCCAAGCTCTGGGTTTTGAGGAGGAAAAGCCAGTTCTCACCTGCCTGGCCCCTAGAGAGTCACAACAGAGAGACGAGCCAGTTGCTGTCAATGGGAGAGAGGAGTTGTCCCACCAGACCAGGAGGTCATGGGGGGTGCATGGGAGCTTGATCTTGGCCAGAGAGGGGTTGTGCTGGGAGGGAGGGACAGAGGCAGGCACGGCCCTGCAGGCTACAGAGAAGTTCAAGAAACACAACACATTGGAGACTGCAGGTTAGAGTAGTCTCCGTGTGGAGGCTGGGTGAGGAGGCAACGGCCAGAGGCCCGAGGCAGTCACAGTCCGGTGTACCCAGACCTGGCCGTGAATAGGCCAGCAGGCAGGGAGAGAAGGCTCTGAGTTCAAGATGCCTGCTCTGGCACCCTCCCGGGGCCACGCAGATGGCTCCCTGTCTCTGCCCCGCATCTGCCCTGCTGGCTTGGAGTGAATAACCAGAGGTGGGTCCAGCCGTGCCCAGCAGTTGCTTGCTTTGCTGACCCTGGAAGGGTTGCAGTGACCCTGGGCTCTGTGAACGTAGGATGCAGCATGCTTAGCCTCAGGCAGCTGGAGTCTCTCCTCCTCTGTTCCACCTGGAGCCTTGTGAATCCCCAGGACTCACAGAGAACAGGAAATGCCTTGGAATTTGGCGAGGAGATGGAGGTGGCTAACACTGTGTCCTCCCTGCTGTGTCCCCACTGCCTCCTCCCGCCCCTCATCCTCTCCCCTGCAGCCACATTGGCCTCTTCTCCAGCAGGAGCCCACAGGGGTTTTCTGTCCCCAGCACCCGGGGACCTTTCTCCAGCCCAGTGCGCCTGGCCCTTCTCATCCTCCTTCGCTCCTGACATCATCCTGAGAGGCCCCCCTGCCGCACACTGCCAGCACCCTGGCTGTCCTCCTCAGCCACACAGGTTGCAGTACTTGTTCCCTCTGTGCCTTGCTCAGGAGACCCAGCCCCAGGAAAGCAGGCTCAGTCAGGTGTGTGGCCCAGACCCCGGTGGAGCCGGGCACACAGGAGGTGTTTAGGAAGCCATTATTTTATACTGGTGCTAGGATGGAACCCAGGGCTCACACATGCTGAGCATGTGCTCTACCCCTGAGGCACACCCCCAGCCCACCCCATAATGTTTGAACCAAGAAGGACTTATGAACTGGTGGGGCCTCATGGATTCTCAGTGCTCCTGCCCTGTGCTTCCAGGAGAGAATGCTAAGGCATGTGGGGCCTGTGCTTGCTGGACCCGGACTCCAGCTGCAGCACCTGATGTTCCTCAGTCCCCGGGGGAACCTCTGGGCCTGCAGCAGGGCTGAGAGTCCTTTTCCCTTCAGGTGCCAGATTCGATGTGGGTATCCTGGACAGCCTCTGCTCACCTGGTTCCCTCAGAAGCAAAAGGCTCTTCCTGCCAAGGGGGACTAGAGCAGGCCCCCTTCTTGGCTGGGCCCTGAGATGGGTGTTCAGCAGAAGGCAGGGCACAGTCAGAGAACCTCTGCTTGGCCCTCGCGCTGTGCCCCAGAGGCAGTGGCAGATGGTCTGTGGGCACCCCACTCTGGCAGCCTCTTTGTCCCCCTCTTGCACCCCACCCTGCTGCCTGCCCTGACCTGCCTCCCTGCTGCCCTGTGAAGCCATCCCCTAGCAACGCTATTGTCCTAGCCTGGGCTCGCCCAGGGAGTCTCCCAACAGCAGGCAGCGGAGAACAGGCAGCAGGCAGTTCACCGGATCTTAGTGTCTGAGCCGTGGGCCTGGCCTGGCTCACGCGTCCCTCCTGCACCTCCACACAGGTCTCTGCCCACCCCATCCTCTGTCTGTGCAGCTGTTCCTTAGAACTCACGCCCCCCAAACCCGAGGAGGGGCCGGGGCTAGAGAACCCCCACCCCAGCCAGTCCCTGTGAGGCCTGGGCATCAAGACATGAGCCTCAAAACAAAACAGAAAGCTGCACTCAAACCTGCCTCATCTCCTCCTCACACCCAGATCACAGCATTTCCAAGCGTTCTGTTCTAGAATGACCTGAAGTGTGCTGTTTCTTGATTCTTCGGCCTGCCGTGTGTTGGTGGTCCCTCCTCTGTGGAGGTCTTGCTATGTGCACGTGCATTTCTCTTGCCCTCACCTTTTCAGAGGGACTGGGATTTTTAAGTCTGCCTCCAGCATTTGCATCATTACGTGTCTGAAGTTGAAAGCTGAGCCTTAGTGTCCCAAGCCTCCTTTGGATTTCTGTTGTAACTTTGGGCTTTGCTCTGGGTGCTGCTTGTCCGGCTTCTTAGTTTGCTCAGTGTCTCCCGCCCACTGACTCCCAAGTGCCTCCATGGATTTAAACCAGCCCTGCCCTTGTCCACCGTGGGGTGCGTGAACCTGTGGCTCTGTCTTTTCCCTGGCCGCGCTTCTCCTGGAGCCCTCTGCTGGGACCTGGGCTGCTCATCACTGTTAGCACTCCCCTGGAGCTGTCACTGCCCATCTTCCTGGGACATCTGTTTGCTTCTGTGCCCCGTCACCTCTTCCCTGGATGCATTTTTCCCTTGTGTTTGGTTTGCTCTCTGGTTTGAACGCCTCTGCTACAAGCTTACTAAGGAAGAGGACGCTTGGGAGTTCTCTTTTTTGAAATCTGAAAGTATCTTTATTATATTGTTTTGTGTGTTCCACGTAAAAGGGATACAATGCAGAATTGGAGCTGGGCATGTGAGGTACTCTTTGTGATCCCAGCTCCTCAGGAGGCTGAGGCAGAAGGATCTCAAGTTCAAGGCCAGTCTTGGCAATTTAGGGAGATCTTGTCTCAAAAATAAATAAGTGCTGGGCGTGGTGGCGCACGCCTATAATCCAAGCGACCCAGGAGGCTGAGTCAGGAGGATCGTGAGTTCAAAGCCAGCCTCAGTAACTTAGCGAGGCCCTAAGCAACTCAGTGAGACCCTGTCTCTAAATAAAATACAAAATAGGGCTGGGGATGTGGCTCAGTGGCCGAGTGTCCCTGAGTTCAATCCCTGGTTCCAAAAAAATAAATAAATAAATAAATAAATAAATAAATAAATAAATAAATAAGTAAGTAAGTACTGAGGGTATAGTGCAGTGGTAGAGGGCCCCTGGCTTCAATCCCTAGTATGAAAAAGAAAAAAATAAGTTGGAAATCATTCTCTCTTTGAATTTTGAAGCATATTTAGCGTCTGGTGTTTCGTTTTGTTTTTGGTACAGGGAATTGAACCCAAGGGCACTTTATCACTGAGCTACATCCCAGCCCTTTTTATTTTGTAATGTTTTTAATTTAGAGACAGGGTCTTACTGAGTTGTTTAGGGCCTTGTCTAAGTCTCTGAGCCTGGCCTTGAACTCACGATCCTCCTGCCCAGCCTCCCGAGCTGCTGGGATTACAGATGTGCACCGCAGCCCGGCTTACAGATGTGCACCGCAGCCCGGCTTCTTCCCTATTCTTCTTTAGAGCCCCTTGTTCCTGGAGTGGGACGGAGTGTTCCTCTGCTGTCTCTGGGATGTTAATGGCAGTTTTCTGCTGTTCCTGCATCACCTCTGTCTCCTGGGCTCTTTCCTCTGGTTGCTTCCCCCTTGACCTTGTGTCAGAAGCTTTCCTCAGGTCTCTCGTGTCCTGGCTGTGTTTTGGATTTGAGAATGAATCGTCGAATTGCTGGGCCTCCTGATGGGTGACAGACCCCGTGCCATTTTTATGTAGCAGTGGGTCAATTACCACGTTCAGGCTTTTTGATTCTGGGCCTGTTTCCCCAGAATACTCCTCTCCTCTGCTTGGAAGGAAACGGGAAGATGGAGTTCGAGTGCAGAGCAGGACCCGGGGGCGACCGCAGGCTGCTTGTCGGGCCCAGCTGTCCTCTTCTGCACGTCTCCCGTTCCTGACCTCAGTCCCTCTCGAAAGCAGCATCCACTAGCTCCGTGGGGACCTGGAGCCGTCTCCAGTTGCCCCTCCGCAGCCGCAGAGCTGCTCACACGTCCAGGGCTGAGGTTTTTCTGGAGTTCTTGGCTCCTCCCCTGCCCAGGTCAGTGACTGCCGCAGGTCATCCAGAGCTTCTGTTGATGCCGATCACCAGTGGCCCTATGCCCGTCTCCTCTCCTTGAGGGTCTGCCCCGCCCCTTGTTCTCATTTCTGCAGTGCTTTGGAGAGGAGGTGGGGGTGTTGTCTGTGACCCCGTGTTGGTAGCATATGAAGCTTGCCCAGGGTCCCCTCTGGCTCTGTTGCACCATCCGGCAAGGGCCTTAATCCACACAGCCCAGGGTGCAGCATGCCAGGGGCACCTGGGTGACAGAGGTGGGGTGGGAACCCCCCATTGCTCTTGGACTGTGATTGGGGTGGGGAGTAACCCCTAAGAGGACCCAAGGCAGACATGTGGCTGCTGTGCCACCCTCTGCAGCCTGTTTGCCACCTGTGTTTCATGGCACCTGCAGTTTCACCCCGCATTTGTTGCCCTTGGGCTCATGCTCACCTCGCAGTACCTGGCAGTGCATCCCATTGTTCCACTGAGCCTGCTGCCCGAGATGATCCAGGTAGTACCCCCGCAGGGCCTCTGGATCCTGGAAGTTGCTCTGAGCCAGACTTGGTGAAGGAGGGGACGGGACTGTCTTCTCCCCTAGAGAAGTAGGAACTCTTGGTAGGGAAAGAAATTTTATTTATTTTATTTTATTTCTTACTACTTTTCAAAATTTCTTATTTGTGCCTCATAGTCATGTACAGTGGTAGGATCTGTCACTCCAGACTTGCAGAGGCACATGACACGCTCTGATCAGGAGACAGGGGTTTCACATGTGTGAGAGGAGCAGGCAGAGAGTGATGTTTCATTCACCCTGTGTCAGGGTCTAGACAAACTGAGCTTCTTGGCACCTGGCACAAAGTGAACCATCTCCCAGGTAGAGCAGTGGCTGAACACAGCTGGGGCCCAGGCATAGGCCCCAGAGAGCCACAGGCGGGTTTGCTGCCAGAGGGACACTGGTTGGCAGTAGCCTCAGTGGCCAAGGCTCTGACAGTTAAAACCAAGAGGGACAAGAACGCAGTGGATCTGGGTAGAGGAAGGCATGCTGAAGAGCATGTGGAGCAGAGAGATCAGAACAGCACTGGGGTTGGTGAGAGGCAGGGACAAGCAGGATGGCAGAGGTCACAGGGAGGGAGGGTGCCACTGTTGGAGCAGGTTGGAGTTGGGGCATTTGCATAAGGCAGGTGTCCTCCCCACCATGTGGCACATGGTACCTACTGTTGCCTGCAGCTGTCACCTGCCACTGAAAGGTGTGGTGGAAGGGTGTGGAGCACCTGTGTGCTCAGCAGAGGTTTCTATCCACAGCAGTCAACACGCAGTCCTCCATGCTCATCTTCCATGATCTGAAACCTGAAGGCCCCACAGCTTTTCCCCACCTGTGTGTATGTGAAGCAAAGCAGCTTGGCCTTGAGGCCAGCTGGGCCATCGAGGTCCTGCACATAGTGCGTGGCACACAGTGAGGTGCCCTTGAGTATTCACTGAACAAATGCACGGCTGTGCCTGCAGCTGCTGCGGGAAAGCCTGGCGGGTGCCTTGCACAGTTCTCTTGGCCCTGCTGTGGTTGCTGGTTCGCAGGGGCTCCAGGTGGGAGCACAGTTTCCTCTTGGACTGCAACTTCCTGTCTAGGCTGCTCCAGGCTTGAGAACTGCCCGTGAAGAAAGGAAGTCTTGGATCTTGGTTGGAAGGGAGCCTGTTGTACTGTCGGTGCTGAGACCCCTGCCTCTCACGCTCCCATTGGTGGGAAGGTATCAGCTTCCTGAAGGCTGCCTGTTAGGAATGTTTTCTTCCTCTGGGCGTGGTGGCTCCCACACCTGTAATCCCAGGAGGATCACAGGTTCAAGACCAGCCTCAGCCATTTAGTGAGGTCCTAAGCAACTTAGTTGCTAAAATAAAAGCTAAAAAGGTCCGGGGATGCAGCTCAGTGGTAAAGCACCCCTGGGGTCAATCCCCAGTAGTAAACAAGTGAGTAAGTAAATAAGTAAATAAATAAATAACATGTTTCCATTAAGCTGAAATCCTTCTGGGATCTGCCCCAGGACCATATAAGGCTTGTTTGATCTTGGGGACAAGGTACTGTCATTTACATGAGGAGAATGACCCCACATCTTCTCTCCAGCCCACAGGACTCCAGTCCGGTCCTATTTCCATCCTGGTCCTTCTCCTGACAGCATGCGTTTGTCTCTAGCTAGGATTTGCTGCGTAGAATGGAGCAGAAAGTTGCAGCTAATGGCCCAGAAAGGGATAGAGAGGGAGAGAGAGAGACAGGCCTGACCTGTGTGTCCCTTGTCACTGATATGTCCCCAGGGCCTCGCACAGGGCCATTTTGTACCTTGGGCACCTCTCCGGAGGCCAGAACGGGAACCACATCTGCAGGGTGGTTGGGCAGCAAGCCTGCTACCTGAGCGCATCATTGAGTCCCGGCCTCTTCTCTCTTATGCCCAGGGCCACTATATAGTTGCACTGTTTCTGGAATGTTTGTGGAGGGCCCCATTATAGGCACCATTGCTGGAACGTTGGGGATGGTGTTCTGTGCAGTTCCATCATTTCCTAGGAAGGGAATGGATTTTTCCAGATGGCCAGTGGGCCTTGGTTTGGGCTGGTTGAATCATATCCAAGAAAATTGTAGTGTCTCCTTCCTCCAAGAATCAGTGAGTCCGTTACTGAGTCACTAATGATTCTGTAAAGGAAACTGTCAGCAAATTGGTATTTTACAGACTGGCCCTGGAGCACCTTTAAAAGGTCAAGAATCATGAAATTCCATGATTCTGACCAGCTGCGGACAGTGCTGGCTACCATCAGGTGGCCCCACCCCGGCCTTAGAAGTGTGCTCATGAACCTTATGACACACGAAGAGACCTGAGCTCAGTGCTAAGCTCCTCTCGGGAGCAGATTGCAGGAGTGGCCTTGCCTGGTAGGGGCCTGATGACCCCAGCCCCTGTGGCTTGTCTTGAGGGTCCACCGGGGATCCTCAACCGGTCAGAGGACGACTCTGCAGTTGGGCCCTGGTGGCCACTTGGGGTGGAACTCAGTTCCTATCTGCAAGGGCTGCACAGCCTGGGAAAGCACCAGGCAGCAGCTGGCCTGCCCCAGGAGCCCAGCCTCAGTGAGCCTCACACGCCCTGAGGAAGCCATTTCCCAGCTACCATGAGGAGACCGAGGCTCGGAAAGCTGGAGAAATTCACCCTAGGCCACATGGCCCCTGGTTGGTGGCAGCGCTCTCCTGAGCCTGGCAGTCTGGCCCAGCGTCAGGGGTCTTTCCCCTGTACTGTCCTGCTTCATCCTGGCGGATCAGACAGCTCAGTGATCGGTGGTTTGGGAAGTGAGCATGAGACAGGCCAGGAGGTGACATCTCAACTGGGTCCGAGGTGTGTCCTGGGAGCGCCTATGTGTGTATTTATATGTATTTCACTTGCTATGGCTGAGGCAGTAAAATCGTCTACACTACCAAAATGTTGGTGTTAATAATGGTGTTAAAGCAGCCGTTATTTTTGTTCACAGACATTTTGGATGTGGGATAGACAGGGCTGGATGGGGTTAGCTTGTCCCTGCTCTGAGATGTCTGGCCTTAGCAGGAGAACTCAGGGCTAAGGCTGAGTCTGAGGCAGGCTCGTTTACTTGCCCGTGGTTTGTGCTGATGGTCCCGAGGGACCTCTCTCCAGGCTCTAGAAGACTGGATGCACTCATCACAGCGTGGTGGCTGGCCCAAGGCCAGCTTCTCGAAGGAGAGCCTGAGGAAAGAGGTCTTTTTTAACCTCCATACCACATGTCATGAAATGCCACTCCCACTGTAGTCACCTGGTTGCACCCAGATGCAGAGGGAGGGATCAAGACCCCACTTCTCAGTGGAGGAGTGTCAGCATCATGAGGTTTGGCTGCCTTTGGAAAACACCAGCTGTCACAGTATAGCTGGACGCCCCTCAGAATGGACACATCTGTTCCACATGGTCTTGTGTGGCTTTGGACAAAGGTTACCAACAGGGGACAACAGATTTGGCTTGCTACCTGCCCTTCTCCTGCTGCCCTCTAAGTCAGTGTCAGAGAAGAGGGATCTGGAATCTCAGGGGAGAGTCCTGCTGTCACCAGACAGGCTGAACTGTCTGGAGTCCCAGCAGACGGTGCCTAGGATCCTCAACTCACCAAGGGGTGTCCGGCCCATGGAGGGCAGCATGTCCATGAGAGCCAGCCCGCAGCACCGCTGCGCTCCCTGACACTGCACGGAGTCATTCAGATCTCACAGTCCCTGCTGACGAGGCAGTGCTGTCCTCATAAGGATGAGGAAACGCAGGCCCCTGCCTGGGTGTGCTGAGCATCGAGCATTGAGCGGGGCGGGCTCCCTCAGGAGCCATGCGCCTGGGAGGCTGGGCGCTCACTACTTACTTTCTCCCTTTCAACACTGAGACGTGTATTATTTTCCACATCACCAACAATGGCTTATGGCGTGATTAGGTGTGGCTAAGTCTTGTATCTTCTCAGGAAACAGCATTTTTTTTTCGGTGCTAGGGATCAACCCAGCAGGGCCTCAAGCATGCTAGGCGCATGCTTGGCTGCACCCCAGCCCTATGTAGCATGGCATCCTGTGCAGAACTGCAGCGTTTGGTCACAGCATCAGCAGCTCTTGGTTGCACAGTGCCATGAACTGTCTTAGGACTGACCTGTGCCAGTGGGTGATTATGCCCACTGTGGGAAATTCTGGGAAGTGTCTGTTGATTTGTTTCAATGGAGGGAACATGAGCCTCCATGACGGTCCCCAGAGACTTCAGAGCTGGGATCTGGGGTCCTGGGAGTGCAGAGGTGGCCCCACTCGGCAGTGGTAGCCAAGAGCGCAACGGTGTGGAGGGTGGGGACCTGCTCTGGGGTGAGCGGCACTCAGTGCTGCTGGGAAGGGTGGGGGTAGGCAGGGATCCCCCTCGCCAAGGAAAGACCTTGAGTGCCAAGCTGGGCGGCACCAGGGCCTGGGGGAGTGTGCTGCAGGGTGGGAAGGGGCCCTCTGGCTGCTCCTGTCCTCCTGCCCCTTGGCCTGGCCCTTGGCTGCAGCGGTCCTCGTTTCTGGGCGCTCTTCCTTTGGTGGCACTCTTCCCGTGGTGGTGCCCTTCCGTCGGTGGCGCCCTCTGCAGGGCCTTCCTGGGTGCAGGCACCCTGTGCTGCTAGCAGCCAGAGCCCTGGCAGTGCATCGCTGCGCCCGCAGCCTCGCATTTCCACCTAATTCTGCTGTGCCCTTGCTCACCCGTCAGATTTTGGGTCTCTGTGGTGATGTTGCACCACGTCCCACTTCAGAAGGAGCTGATAGCGTCCCAGGTTGGCTCGGGGCCTGCACGGCTGTCCTGCAGGGCTGGGCATGCAGCAGGCCCGCCAGGCTGGTGGCTGGAAGGAAGCCCTACTCTCCCTCTCGATTAGAACGTCTCTTGAGATCCCAGCATCATTGAGTTGTGAGATTGTGATACACAGACCAGTGAATAAAGCTCAAAACCAGCACGCAACACCATTTCACCCCAGAACGTACGCACACCAGCCCCGCCCCCCGCACCCCGCCCTCCGCTTCCATGGGCCGTCCTGGGTTTGTGGTTCTTGCTTCTGTGCCTTTCTTTGGTGTGTCACCACAGTGTAGGCGCCGTGTCAACATCGGGACTGATGTGCTGAGTAGCCTCATGACAGGTGCTCAGTGTGTGGCCTCTGGCAGCGTCATCCTGTGGCCCTGCCCTGGTGGCCGTGGTGCTCTCATTTTCCATTGCTGCGTAAGCTTCACCAGCTACTGCCCATTCTGCTGGGCTGAGTGGTTTTTCTGGACGCTCCACAGCCTTGGTCATCTATAACTTCCTGAGCCTGTGCTACGAATACCTTGGGGGAGAAAGCGCCATCATGTCGGAGATCCGAGGGAAGCCCATCGAGTGAGTAGTCTCTGGGAGCCCGTGCTCGGCCTGGCCTTCTGCAGGTGTCCCTGACCGTGGCCTGCCCAGCCTCTCCCACACTCCTGAGCAGCCCATTCGTTAGGACTCTAGGAAGGGCTCATGGCCTGATCTCTATGGGGATCCCCCTATGGGGGTTTATGCTGCCCAGTTCCAGGCCCCAGCTTGTCTGAGGGGGGAGAATGGCTTCCCAGCCACGCCTGCCCAGCTCACTGCCCTCTGCACTTCTCTCCCAGGTCCAGCTGTGTGTACGGCACCTGCTGCCTCTGGGGGAAGACCTACTCCATTGGATTCCTGCGGTTCTGCAAACAGGTGTGTGTCCGTAGCAGTCGCCTAGGTCAGGAGGAGCAGGCTGGGGACAGAGGCCAGGCCTGTGCCCTGGAGGGAGGGCCATGCTGGAGGCGGCCCTGGGCCCCACCAGCTCTAGCCCTAAGCTGTTCGGGAGGCACCAGGTGAGTAGCATGTGTTTGGATGGCAGTGACCTGCGTCCTGGGGTTTTCTGGACAGCTTTGGATACGCGGAAGTGGTCTCAAACTCTTACTCTTTTGGCCAAGTCTTGATGTGTGTGAGACTCAGACAAAATGCATGGAAGGCTCTAGAATCTCATTTTGAAAACGCCTCATCCATTGTGGCTGGCTCAGGAGGGTACGGCATTAAAGACACACAACAGACGGGCCCGTGTGGTCTCTGCTCTCTTCCTGAATTACCGGTGGCAGTCCAGTGGCTTCTGCTGTTCTCAGCCCCCTCCCTTGGCCCAGGGTGGCTGAGCGGAGGCATGTGGTTGTTCCTTCGTGCTAGGCCTAGGTCTCCGGCTGTTCGAGTTTGACTTCCAGCTTCTCCTCAGACTGTGACCTCAGGTAATTAACTTAACCCCTCTGCTTTAGCTTGCTCCTCTGTAAGGCAGCCACATGGCACTTTGCTCCAGGGCTGGTTGTAAGGAACAGGTGAGGTCATGGATTTTGTCTTTAACACAGTGCTGGCTCATTCAGGGAGGCAGGATCTGAAGTGCCGCACCCAGTATTCATGGCCCAGCCCTGGTCTCCACGGGGCCTCTGCCTGCCCCTCTCGCATCACCAAGAAGTCACCGGGAAAATGAAACCCACAGCGGAGCCTTGTGCCTGCCTGAGGGCTGGGGCTCCTGCTCACCTCTGCGCAGGGTCCAGGGCCCAGCATGGCGGGCCACAGAGCCTCCACCCTGACGTGCCAGGTCTGCAGCTCAGCTTCCAGGTCTTCCTTCCTCACCACAAGGACTGCAGGGAAGAGTGCAGGAAGGAGCCGGAGCTGTCCCGGCCTGGGAGGGCCATTCGGAGCCCTTGTTCACAGCTGGTGGGGCGCCCAGGTTCCAGGCCCAACTGTGACTCAGCCCCCTTGGAGGTTCTGTTGTCCACATCACATTTCTAGTTATTCTCCAGCCTGTGCTCGGACACTCTGCTGTTAATCCTGGAGGTGGTGGGAGAGGTAGTGGTGGGAAGAAGGGGAGAAGCCTCCCATTCCTGCCCCACGACCTGCATGCCCACAGCCTCGCCCCAGAGCCATGACGGGGCCTGGGCACCCTGTGACAGAACCCAGTGTCTGAGTCTTCTCTGGGGCTTGTTAGGAGTAGGTTCCTGGACCAGCCACCCAACCAGCTGACTGACCGGTGTGCAGTGGTGCCTGGCCTGGCCTTTGTGCAAGCTTCCGGGTGACTGACGTCCAGCCTGGCCTGGGAACCTGTCCCCATCCAGTTGTGGTTGGGCAGTGGCTCTGGGGCCTGCTGGCTCGGTTTCCAGTGCTGCCACTGACACCAGCTTCTCTGCGCCTCGGTTTCCTTTCTGTGACTGGGGGATGATGATGGCCTCACATCACAGGGAGGCACCACCCAGCAGCGCCCCACAGGCATTTGGGCACTCTCCCCTTTTCCCCCTTCCTCTGGGCCAGGTGCAGGGCCAGAAGAGTTCTGTGGGGTTTGCTGACCACTTGCCTCTCACGGGCATCTCTGCTTCGGCAGCCCCAGTGCGAGCTCCTGGGCCCTCTGGCCTGATGGATCCTGGGGGCAGCAGCGAGTTCTGCAGCTGCTCGTTCTACCCCAGCTCCTTGTACCCCTGGGAGCCTCCCTAGCTCAGCCTTGCTGACCAGAGCTCCAACCACCCCACAAGGGGCTTGGGTTGACTTCTCTCAGGAGAGTGGCGATCCCCGTGGCTCTGGGGTACAGTGGGTCCCTGGGTCTGCAGCCTGTGTGGGAGTTGAGAAGCCTGCAGAGGGCGCTGCCAGCAATCAGGGGGCTCCAGGGGACTCCCAGAGGTTTCTGCAGAGTGGCCTGGAGGGGATCCCTCCAGAAGCCCCCACCCCCAGCAGTGACCCTGCATTGTGGGCACTGGACACATCCCTTTTCGCAGGAAGGCAGCATTCAGGTCAAGGGACTGTGAGCCACTTAGCGCGAGTTGCCTGGCCTACACTCAAACTCGGCTTTCAGGACTCCAGAGCCTGTGTCTGGGCGGCCCTCTGCCCTCACCTGCTCCTCCTGGCCATCGCCAGCGCCACCTTCACAGAAACACTGGCCTTGGGCCCAGAACGTGGGACAGTAAACCAGCCAGGGGTGGACACGGGCTGGAGGAAGCCCCCCTGCCTGCCCCCTGTGGCCAATTCCCGAGCACTGAGGCTCGGGCCCTGCTGTTTCTCCCAGGGCCGTCCTCCGCACTTGTCCACTCTGCCCCTGGGCTTTTGCATGAGCTGCTCCCTCTGCCAGGAATGGAGCTGCCCATGTTGTCTCTGGCCATCTGATGGTCCCTTGTTGTCCCTGAGGCTCCCCTGCCCACCTTCCCCAGTGCCCTTCTCCTCACAGCTACATCGTGTTGTCATTGTCTCTTGCTTATTCTGTCCTACAGACAGCAGTCCCCTTGGGGACCCCTGTGGGGCCTTCCCCTCTGTCCCCAGCATTCAGCACAGCCATCCAAGGATGAGTTTGCACACATTCACCCTCCACCACCTCCTTGTCTCCCCACAGGCCACGCTGCAGTTCTGTGTGGTGAAGCCGCTGATGGCCGTCAGCACCGTGATCCTCCAGGCCTTCGGCAAGTACCGGGACGGGGACTTTGAGTAAGCAGTCTGTTGTCCCTCAGGGCGAGTGGGAAGAGTGCCTGTGCCTGGTCCCAGCGGGTGGCTGTGCCCTTCCTGGGTTTCACAGGCTCATGCCTGCGGCTGCTCTGAGCCCAAGCCTGGCAGTGGCCCAGAGTGAGCCTGCCGCTGCAGTTGTGGCCATGCAGACTACATGGCCACCAGGCTGAGCGCCAAGGCCAGGGAGCACTCTGAAGGTGGGGGTGGAGGGAGGGAGCCTGAGAGGCCAGCTCGAGCCCCAGGTGTGAGTGGCCCAGGCATTTCACATGGGGTTAGTGAAGGTGACCGCGAGCCTGGCCCACACGCTGCCCGTGACCCATGCCAGGGCCCCACCCAGGCAGGTGGGCAAACCGAGCTCAGAGAAGCTATACCCTGGCCCCATGGCAAGCTCCAGGTCAGCCGTTCGACACCATTGTCTGACTGTCGGGCTGTGGCCTCCAGCATGACCCTGGTTTTCCTGCTGGTGCGTTTCACCAGCAGCGGGACCCAGAGCTGGGACAGCATGGGCACAGCAGAGAGGGTGGGCTGACCGGCACCCTGGATGCACAGCCCTGTCCCCACTCCAGATATGTGCCCTCGACGACTGTCCCCTCCCCCCCTGCAGCTCACTGCACTCT
This sequence comes from Glaucomys volans, assembly GCA_020662805.1. NCBI lineage: Eukaryota > Metazoa > Chordata > Mammalia > Rodentia > Sciuridae > Glaucomys > Glaucomys volans. The sequence continues at coordinate 313,480 of JAJEJO010000201.1, read as the reverse complement.
GAGGAGGGGGGCTGGGGTGTCACGTGTGGCTGGCAGGGTTGGTCCCAGCCAGAACACGTCCCTTCTGCAGCGTCACCAGCGGCTACCTTTACGTGACCATCATCTACAACATCTCCGTCAGCCTGGCCCTCTATGCCCTCTTCCTCTTCTACTTCGCCACCCGGGAGCTGCTCAGCCCCTACAGCCCTGTGCTCAAGTTCTTCATGGTCAAGTCTGTCATCTTTCTCTCCTTCTGGCAAGGTCAGCCTCCTTCCAGCCTCGAGAGGCCCCTGTCCTGAGTCCCTTCCCGCCTTCCTTCTGTGTCCTAGGGCTGTGGAGCTCAGGCTCAGGGCTGTCCTAGGGCGTCCCAGCCTGGAGCTCAGGGGAGCCTCAGCCCACGGGGCACTTCTGAGGGGCTTTTCAGAGAAGCTTCAGGGAAGCTCCAGAAGAGCTAGTTCATGGATGGGGGACCCTGGTGTCATCCCCACGTAATTCATGTCCCAGTTTAGGTGACTGGCAAGGAGAGTGGGCTTTCTGGAGGTCTTGGCCTTTTGTCATCAGCCCTGTTCTGCATCTCTGTCACCTTGCCACCCCAGGGGGGCTTCAGGGTGTCTGGGGGTGAGTGGAGGAGGGCCGGGAAGTCCCGCTGGGCAGACAGCGCCTCCCCTTCAGGCATGCTGCTGGCCATCCTGGAGAAGTGCGGCGCCATCCCCAAGATCCACTCGGCCCGCGTGTCGGTGGGAGAGGGCACCGTGGCCGCCGGCTACCAGGACTTCATCATCTGTGTGGAGATGTTCTTCGCCGCCCTAGCACTGCGGCACGCCTTCACCTACAAGGCCTACGCTGACAAGAGGCTGGACGCGCAAGGTAAGAGCCAGGCTCTGGGGGACGACCCGACCCCACGAGAGTGGAGTTCCAGAGCACCCGCCCCCCGCCAGTGCCCTGCAGGGGCAGGCCCGTGGGGGGGGGGGGCTATCCCATGGCCAGCACTGGTCCTGGAGCTCAGCCCACCTGTCCCGTGCAGTGGGTCCCAGTGTGCAGAAGGATGGTGCAGAATGTCGGTGGGAGACGGATGCGTGGGCAGATCCCGGGGCTCCGACAGCAGGCCTGCTTCTCTGTCATCCTCCACTTCATTCTCTTTAAATTTTTTTAAAAACAAAATACCACGCTGACTTGTAAGAGGCAGTCCGCTGGCAAGAGCTCCCACGGCCCTGCGGAGCCGAGAAGGCCTGGGGCCCTCTAACCCCCACGGCCCACCGCAGCTCAGCTCGGGGTGTCGGCTGCCTTGTGTCTAGGGCAGCACTTGCCCTCAGAGCTCCCTGCTGCCTGGAGAAGCAGTGGGCTGGGAGGACAGGGACTTGTTCCTGGTGGAGGGAGAGGAGGCTGGGAGTGCCGGAGCTGACCTGCGGGGAGGAGGTGGGAAGGCAGGGAGAGGGGGCCTTCCCACACCTCGGCTGGCTCTGCTGCCAGCTCCCTTCCCGAGTGGCGGAGGCAGGGCCCATGCCTCCAGGTCTCGATGCCTGCTGCAGGCCTGCCTGAGTGGTGTGGAAGGTCACGGTGACCTGTGTCCAGAGCCCGTTGGCCCAGGCCCTCCCCTGCTGCTGCCCTGCTCGGAAAGAGCCTTAAAACTCCTCTGCTGGATTTTGTCTTGGAGGCACACCTGCTGGCTGCTCTCAGTCACGCTTCACCTTTGGTCACACTGTCAACCCTCTGCCCGCTGAGGCTTGTCAGCCGGTTCCCACCTGTTTCCCTCCAGGCCCCCCATGGGAAGGATCTTTGAACACCCCCAGCACTGAGGGCCTTGCCCCTCAGACCCGGTCTGGCAGAACCTTTGTCTGTGGGATGTTACCCTTGGGCTTGGACCCTGGGACTGTCTCCAGAGCAGGCAGGGCTGTAGTGAAGAACCGTTTCCGTGCCTCAGGGGCTCTGCAGAGGTTCCCTGCTGCCAGCCTGGGCATCTTTCCACACACTGACCCCTCAGACACACCCACCTCAGCAGGCCATGCAGCCCAGCCAGGACGAGCTGCCACCAGCCAAGCCTGCCTCCCTCTAGTCCAGGCCCATGGCCAAGGTGCCCAGCCCTCTCATCCTAGGCTGGGCGAGAGCCAGCTCTGCTGTGTCCCCTCCTGAGCCTCAGGCGTGTGAAGTGGGCTGCCCCATACAGAGGCGGCTCTGGTCAAGCCTAGGAGAAGGTAGAACAGGGGACACCACTAGCAGGGTGTCCCCTGTGTGTTTGCACCCCAGGAAGAGTCCTCCCTAGGCAGAGGTCCCTCTCAGCCCCGGGGCAGTGGGAGCAGTGAGGTGCCTGGTGCCTGGGTGGGGGTCAGCCGGGGGCCCAGGTGGCGTGTGTTTTCACTCAGCTCTCTCTTGTCTTCTCTACCTCCGGCTTCTCTCCCTGCCCCTTGCCTTGCATTTGCCCCGGGTTTGGCCGTGGGCAGTGCCAACATACGGCCCTTACGGTAGGTTCCACTCTTGTCTGCACGTCTGTCCTGCACGTCAGTTCTGGTCACTGTCGCCAGCATGCCTCTCTGTAGCTCCTGTGTCCCTTCTCCTCCCCACAGACACCTGGGTGGGAGCCCGAACACCTGCCTGCCAGGGTCCCTCCTCGCCCACGTTACTCTGGAATATGCCCTGCTTGGTTCTGGGGCATGGTGCCCACTGAGGGGCAGCAGGGCATTTAGTGACATTCCCATGGCAGAGGGTGGAGATACTCAGGTCTGAATCTAGGTCCAGAGTCGGGTTCGTCCCTTACTCCTTAGCTGGTGGCCTGGCCCTGTGGGGCTCGTCATTGGAGGGGAGAGGAAGCCAGCGGGCCAGCCTGGTCCCCTCCCCACAGAGGAACGCTGCCCCGGGCAGGGCGCGGGCCTGGCTCCTGCCGGCAGCTCTCCAGCCTCTGCTGCGATCCCTTCCCGCCTGCCCGCCCGGCTTCCCCGGTGGCGTGTCTCTTCTCCCTGAGACGTGGCCAGCTGCCCGATGCCCTGGCTGCTGCTGCTGCTCCCAGGCAGCGGAGCTCCTTCTCATGTCCCCGACCCTTTCTCTGTCCAGGAGGGGATGCCTGGGTGGCAGGCTCAGAGCTGAGTCTGCTGCAGGGTAGGGGCAGGGCTGAGCCACCTCTGGGCCGCGGCCGCCCCTCACAGGCCTCTGCCTCCTCCCGCAGGCCGCTGCGCCCCCATGAAGAGCATCTCCAGCAGCCTCAAGGAGACCATGAACCCGCACGACATCGTGCAGGACGCCATCCACAACTTCTCTCCCGCCTACCAGCAGTACACGCAGCAGTCCACGCTGGAGCCCGGGCCCGCCTGGCGCAGTGGCGCCCACAGCCTCTCGCGCTCCCACAGCCTCAGTGGAGCCCGTGACAATGAGAAGACCCTCCTGCTCAGCTCTGATGATGAGTTCTAGGTGTGGGCGCTGCAGGGAGGATCCACACCTGGGCCACGGCCAGGGCCAGGGCCAGGGACCAGCCGTGCCTCCCTCCCCGAGGGGCCAGGGGGCCGCACAGCTTCGGCGTTCCCCTTTATTTATTGGACCAGAAATACATATCGCTTTCAGAGGAACAGCCAGACGCCACCCGTCTGGAGGACATCCCAGCTCTCCCACGAGCCTTCAGGAATATTTATACATGGCTAACCCTGCCCTGGGTAACCCGGCCAGGGCAGAGGACACTGGGAGAGCTCCCATATGCCTGCTGCCCGTCCTGTGGTGGGGGCACCTGGGACCAGTTAGGCCCAGGCCGAAGTGCTTGTGTGTGGACCAGGGGCTGCAACCTCCGGGGCCCTCCTGCAGGAGGTGCTGAGGTCGTGGCCAGTGCACCCCACACACCATGCCCTGCCTGCCTGCTGGTCCCTGCCTGGGGACAGCTCTTCCCAGGGCTCTTCCCCACCTGCTTCCCTCCCCTCCGTGTTCACCTTTGTCTGATGCTAGATTTGGCTCAGCCTGGGCAGGGGGAGGGAACGTGGACCTTCTGTGGCCCCGCTCCTGTCCCAGGCCTGCCTGGTGTGCTGCAAGGATCGGAGCCAGACTCCAGGAGCCACGGGTGCCTCTCGGAAGGGTGCTCCGGTGCCTTGGAGCCCTTTGGTGAAGCAGGGGGTCTGTGGGCCTCGGGGTGTCCTGCTTCTGCCCATCTCCTCCGCCCCTTCCTCCTGGCCTGATGAGGACAGCCAGTAGCCGGCACTGCCCTCTCACTTGGTCCTGCCCTTGATGGCGCTGGGGGCAGAGCCTTGCTTCCCGGCTGTTCCACAGTTGGGCTTCCAGTCCTCCTCCCCAGACAGAGGAGTCAGCACCTTTGCCGAGTCTCTCCCTGCGGCTTCTCCCTCCTGTTCAGGAGAAGGGTCTGTGTCTCCATGTTTCAGACCAGCTTCCTGGGGAGGACAGAAGGGATGGCCATGTAGGGGGGAACCAGGAGGTGGAGGAGTGGCCCCCAGACTCCTCCCCAGGGTCCTCTGTCCACACGGGGCCTGGTGTTCTGCCTCGTCTGGCCCCAGCCCATCTCTTCTGTGCCTTAGTCACATATAAAAGCCCCCTCCTTAGCCTGCATCTGCCCCAGACACCGCTGGGGACTCCTTACTAAGCTGCTGGCACTCAGGATCCTGCTGGGCTGTGTGTCCTTGAACAGGCCTTAGGAGTGACCAGGAACCACCGGTTCCTGTCTTTGCCCTCCACACCTGTGTACCCAGGGCTGGGGTCCCCAGGCGGGCTGGGCTTTTGCCAGCCAGTCTTAGGAAGATCCTTGTGGCACATTCGTGCAGGCAGGGTGTCCTGGTGTTTGAAACGCAGGTAATACTTGGGTCTGGAGTAGAGAAGCCTTGATCCAGTGAGGGATAAGGGTCCCTGTCTGGTGGCACTTGCCAGAAGTTTTTTTGGTCACTGCTGGAATGAACAGGTTCCTGCCCCCGGATCTATGAGGAGGGTCTGGAAAGGGCAGCTGGTCTCAGCAACCTTCCTGCCTCCTACCCTGAGGCCTGCCCTGGGCACCCATCTGGGTGGGCGGCAGCTGGCAGGTGCAGGCTGTCCAAGGAGCGGCTCTGGCTCCCTCCCGTGTTTGCCTTGTGAGTCTGCCTCCCCGACACGTTGCCCCTCCTTCCAGGCCAAAGCGCGTTGCTGATTCCTGCCCCATTGGTCCTCCTGCCCCTCACGCTTGTCCTCGAGCGTGGTGGGTAGAGTTGGGGGAGCCTAGTGGCAGGGAACTAGCAGTCCCTGGGGACACTGGGACAGGAAAGTGTTCCCGACTGCTGCATCCCCTCCTCCTTCCTAGGATGCATAACATACCTTGTCTTTTTTTATTATTATTTTCCAGATAGAGTAGCCCTTTGTATATAAAAATACTTGAAAATTAATTGTATGATGTATGAGAAGACAGAGTCCCCTAGTTTTGTATCTCGTCGTATGACTGCCATGAGTTCCACCGAAAGCCGCTCTATTTTGGTCTCTGTGACATTTTAAATGCGTGACATAAGTGAGCAAATAAAGTGAGGAAGAAATATATATATGAGATAATATAGATTGTATTGAAATCCCTCCTGCCTGTGTGAGCTTTTGTTCCCGCCTCTTTCCTGCCTGTGCCACCTGGGTGGGCGGGGTGTCCACCTTGTCCTTCTTGAGCCTGGTGTCTAGGTGATGGGAGGGGAATCACATTGCCAGGGACTAAAATTAGCATCCAGGTCCCCACTGGGAAAAGTATCCCCCTTCTCCCAGCCAGCTGGTCACAAGAAGTTCAGCCTCCCAGTGCCACAGGGCTGGGCACAGGGGACAAGGCCTGGCCTGGTTTCGTGGGTGTACGCTGGCAGCCCCTCTGCAGGGACTTGCAGGGATCCTCCAGAATTCAGGCTCCCTTTTGCCTCCACCCTGGGACCCTGGGGGCTAGAGGCTGAGGCATGGGTCCTGGACCAGGGGCACCTTCCCGCCACCACCACTCTGCATTCCTTTCTGGGGCCCAGCCTCCAGCTGACAGGAGCCCTCAGGAATGCAGCGTGGGTGGGGGAAATTCCAGCCAGCCCGTAACCTCGAGGTAATGGCCACTGGTCCCTCCCAGTGCTTCCTGCTGCCCATGCCCCACGCCTTGCTCAGCATTTCACATATCTAGGACCTGGCAGAGCCCCAGCTGAGGCAGAGAGCTCTGTGGACCAGCCAAGCCCTGTGGTTGGCCCTTTCCCACACTCACGCTGCGCTTCCCCCAGCCCCGCTGTCTCCCTGCCCAGCAACAAGGCATTTGCCACCACGGACACCTGTAGCTCACTCACGACCTCTCGGCCCCGTGCTTTTCATGCCCATGCTCTGGTCGCATCTCCATGTCACAGACGGATAAGCTGAGGCTACAAGAAACCTAACGAAGCCCCACAGGTCCCACGGCAAGGGAGAGAGACCAGGAGCCAGGCCGATTCCCTGACCCTGTGGCAGTCCAGTCTCCACCCCAGGAGTCCTAGGAGCCTAACAGATGGGTGGGTATGGGCCTGTCATGACCCAGGAGTAAGAGTTAGACCTGTAGGCTGGGACTGAGGAAGCCACTGCCCTCCAGGCCTCCCTGTGCCTTCCACAGCTGGGAAAAAAAACTGACTTGGTCAAAGAAAATAAGACCTTGGTATAAAAGTGCTGGAAAGATAACTGAAACCCAGGAATTTAACCACCCCAGGGAGGCTCCTGGGTGCCCTGCCTTCTAGGCCACCAGGTAGAAGGCACAGGTTTTTGGTACTGCTCTCCTCTGTTCCTGCCCCCATGTCTCTGAGCAAGAGCTAGAGGCTCACCGTCCCACCCTCCAAAGGGCTCTGAGCACCTCATCTCAGGCTGCTTATTCAGAACACACACAAAACAGCCCAGGACATACACTTCTTAATGGAAAAGAGAATTGACTTTATTCAGGAAGTCTACAAAATACAGAAGGCAGATAATGCTCACTGTAAGTCAGAAAATAAATAAGTTCTGGGGGCCAGACAATTTCTTAAAAACATTTTTTTGTTATTGCCATCTGGCTTTCCCTAAATAGAAGATAAAATGTGATTTCTTTGCAGGTATAAAATATATAAAGTCCAGCTCAGGGCCACATGCCACTTCCCAGGGAGCAAGAGCTGGGCTCTGGCTGGGGAGAATAACTTAGATTCGTGCAATAAATAAAAAGTGGGAGGGGCGGCTGTACACAGTGTCAGGGGCCAGACTTTCCAGGAGGACCGCAAACAACGGGAGTAGCCAGCCCCCACCCCAGAGGATGCGCAAAGGTTGAAGGGGGCCCTTACTTCCAAGGACCCCAATTCCAGGCTTTGGGACTGAATCTGTCTCCTTTGTCTCCCTATCTGCCATAGTGGTCACCTCCACTGTCCCCTTTCTCTTGGACTAGCCAGCTCCAGGGCACCCTGGCTGCAGGGGGGGCTGGGTGTGGAGCCAGGCCACCTCCTTCTCTCTCTTCCACCTTGTCACCTCCTCTCTCCCTCTCTTACAGAGAACTGTTCCCCAAGCCAGGGAGGCCCTCTTGTCACCTTTTTCAGTCCCTGTTCAATGTCCCCTTGAAAATCACGGCTGGAATATTAGGGCAGCAGTAAGAAGGCCCAGCTTTTGGTACCAGCTCAGCCACTAAGTGATATGTGGCCGTGGCAATGTCCCGTCCACTGAACAGGTGCCCCATCTCGCCATTTCGAATGACCCTCCTAGCTTTGCAAAGCCAGGGATGCCCCAGACTCAAAGCAGAGATGGGGTGTCTCTTCAGGGCAGCCTCCCAGGACAGCCCGGCAAGTCACTCACAGGGCCAGGCCTAGCCTGAATCCCGGGAGGGTTGACATCGGCACAATTCGAGAAGTTTCAAGCAATGAGGCATGCCCTCCTCACGCGGGACTGCAAGCCGGCCGGATATCCCACTCCCCCCAATCTAAGAAGGCCGAACTTCAGCAAGGGAGACCCTGGACCCCGATGCCCCCGCAACCTAGCAAAGTTGCCCCTCGCCCCCTTCGCCGGGGCCAGCAGGTCTCAGTGTGGGGCACGCAAGAGGAAGACAGAGCCTGGGAAGGAAATGTGTGTTCACAAGGACTGGTGGCCGCAGAAAGACAGGACCTGGGGACCAAGCGGCGCTTAGGCACTTCGGGAGAGGAGCGCGGTCGGAGGGGCGTGGCTCGCGTGGGCGTGGCGGAGGGCGGAGGCGGGGCGCGCACTAGGAGCAGGCGGCCGGGCCGGGGGCGGGGTCCGGGCCGGGGGCGGGGCCGGGGCCCGGCGCCGACTTGACAATGGTGATGACGCTGGCGGGCGCCACGAGCGCGGCGGGCCCGCGGGCGGCGGCCACGGAGCGCGCGAAGCCCTGCAGCGCCTCGCACTTGCCGCGCAGCGCGTCGAGCTCCAGGCGCATGGCGGCGTTCTCGCGCGCCAGCTTGTCCACCTCGCGCTCCAGCTCCGACTTCTGCTTCTGCAGCTCCTCCTTCTGGCACACGCGCTTCACGCGGCAGCTGGCGGCGTAGCCGCGGTTCTTGAGCGTGCGGCGCCGCTGCTTGAGCCGCGTCACCTCCTCGGCCGAGAGCCCGCGCAGGTTCCGGTTGAGCTCGCGCACCGACAGCCCCATCAGCGCCTCGTCCGACAGGTGCGGCGTGTTCTCGCTCAGCTCGCGCTTGACCTGCGGGCCGCGGAACAGAGGCCCCGCGTCGCTCCGGCCGTGGGTCCGAGCCCCGGGCCTGGCGCGCGACCCGTGCTGGGGACGGTCCTCCCCTCCCCCCTCCTCCGTCACCGCCTTGGCCACAGAGGCGGTGGCTGGACTTGATCCAGGTCCCTGAAGGGGAGCAGGAATCCGGAAGGGGAAAGCAGGCCCAACCGGGGTCGAACTCGAAAGGAGGCCACCCGGCGCTCCGCCGAAATCTAACCAGGCGTCAAGTCCAGGACGCGGCCAGAGCCGGCCGGAAAGCACCTCTGAATGGGGAAGCGGGCCCAGAGCGGGAAGTGACCTGCCCCCTGCCACCATAAGGGCTACCATAAACCCTGATGTCTGCTGAGCCACCCACTCTGGGGAGGCCGGGAAGGGAAGGGGAAGTTAGGATGTGGAGGCTGTGTGGGCAGACAGGGGGCAGAGGACAACAGGAGCGGACTCCTCACCTTCAGGGCTTTGCTGGATAAGGGATCCACAGACATGGTTGCAGGTGTCCTCTGAGCTGCAGACCTAGGAGAGAGAGGTCAAGGTCACTTTTGGATCCTCCCTCACATACACTTAGAGTAAAATCCAGACTTGGTACTGTAGAACTGACACCTAACACCTTCCTCTGACCAGGATGGTCCAGCCTTCTTAAAGGGATCATTCTAGCCTCAGGGCCTTTGCACTTACTGTTTTCTTTGCATCCTCTCCCCATAGTGACTCTTTGTCATCTAGGTCTTTGCCCAGTGCCATCTCCTCAGAGAGCTCTTCCTTGACCATTCTGGCTAAAACACCACCTTTTGTCACATCATTAACTCCATTTATCAAGCCTCATAACAATCACCTCTTGTGAAGTCCTATTTGGTTCCGATCATGGCTTGTCTCCCTCCCACACCTCTTCCACCAAAATGTAAGCCCATAAGGGTAGAGCCGCAGCCTGCCTTACCACTCCATCAGTGTGCCCAAGTCGGAGACTTACATACAGGAGGCACTCAATAAGTAGGCACCTCCCACTGGCCCTTCTTCCGCAAGGGGCCAACACACGGGTTATTTGATGTTTTTAAAAACTTTCATTGAAGCATAACGTACAGAGAGACAGTGCACAACTTGGGACTTGGGTGCCACTCAGGTGGAGCAGTTGCCTGGACAGGATGCACGGGACCTGGAGTCCACCCCCAGGACCACCCAATAAACCAGAACAAAGAAACAAGTGCACAAAACACGTATACAGCGACTTCCCAAAGTACAGCCAGCACCCCAACAAGATAGGACATCCCAGTCCCCTCCCCAGGCCACCCTCATCCAGGCCTGTATTTTGGGAGAGCTTTCCAAACTGTCTGGGGGCTGCTGGGCATTAACTCAGCTTGTCTCCGGGCAGATGGGGTAGCCAGCCTGGACTGGTGAGGGACCACCGGCCCCTGGTGCCTTCCCTGCAGGCCGGAATGTTCCTCTAACTGGGAAATGGAGGTGAACAAAACACTCATGAAGGGCCAGGCGTGGTGGTGCAGGCCTGTAATCCCAGCAGGAGACCTCCTTTGCAGGCTGAGGCAGGAGATCACAAGTTCAAGACCAGCCTCTAACTTAGTGAGACCCTCCCTGTCTCAAAATTTAGAAAATTATAGCCCCAGCACAAACCCCAAAAACACTCATGGAGGGGACATTCGAGAAGTCAGTGGTCATCACTCCAGGCTGGAGAAGGGGACCATCTCCTGAAGGGGACCGTGCCCCTTTGAAGCAGCAATCCTGTCCCCTGCTGATCTGGTCTTTTCCCTGCTTTCGTGTGAGCCTCAGTTTCCTCATGGGACAATGTCCCTTGGGATGGGACGGTGGTAAGGAGCAAAGAACCCAAAAGGAAGGTGTTTTGTGATCTGAGGGTGGCATCCTAAGCACTGTCCTTAGCAATACCCAGACCGACAGAGCAGGAGGCAAAAGCCAGGTCCATCCTTGAGCTGTCCGTGGGGCCGACCTCATGGGTCAGCCCAGCCTGACACATTCTGGCAAGGTCCAGGGGTCCCCTGAGGACACTGCAGAGAAAAGGAAAGTGCATGGACCTGGTTCCAGGCATACCTGGGCCTTTTGGGGGCCCTATCCTGGGATTCTGGCAGGTACGTGACCCTCTCTGTGCTTGCTTTCCCGTTGGTGACAGGGTAGTTGGGTGTTATTCAGATCACCTCACGCCAGTCTCAGGGAGCAAAGCCAGGTCATCACAATGGCCACTCCTGCCCGATGTGCCCTCCGAAGTCACCTCTGACCAGCCGGGTGGGCGGCTTCCCCGTGGTTCCTCCCGCACTGTGTGCTGCCCCCTCTTCTGGTATGCGTGTCCCCTGGCTAGCCACAAAGCTTGCGCAACCCCTCGGGGGTCTCCAGATCTCACGTCTGTGCTGGCGGACACCCAGCAGCTCTCCTGCCTGCGTTTGAAGCACCTTTCCATCTACAATCATTTTCACAGGCACTTTCCGCATTTGTTCTCTGCCTCCCGAGAGTGCCCGCCGGGCTCCGGGCTCCGGGGAGAGCTTGCCTTGACCTCAGCCCCCCAGGGCTCAGAAGAGCGCTAGGCCAGAGCGCATGCTCAGGGGCTGTCCCTGAATTCTCAGCGTGACTCAGGCCGAGGTGGGGACAGTCCAGGGCTTTTGGGAACCCCCGGCCCCTGCAGGCCCACACAGTCAGGGGTCCGGCAGCTCAGAGGGAAGGAAGGAGCAGACAGGAAAGGGAAGTTGGCATTTCAAGAGGTTCCTCTGGCAGAGGTGGCCACTGCGCCCCGGGGCTGGGAGGGCCTTAAGACCACCAGGCTTCTTGTGGTGTCCTGAGAGAAGCTGGGGCCTCTGTTTCGGGAGAGCTTCCCCAACTGCCTGGAGGCTGCTGGGCACAAACTTGGCTTGTCCCTGGGCAGATGGGGTAGCCAACACTGGACTGGTGAGCGGCCACCGGCCCCCGTGTCCTCCCCTCCCACAGGCCTGAAAGCCTCCTAACAACTACGAGAAGGCCCTGGGCGGCTCTGGACCTCCTGGTGGGTACAGAGGCAAGGCTCTTCCTAGGGCGGACCCCGAGCTGCAGCCCCCACTGCCAAACACAGGCTCAGCCTGGGCTCTGGCCCGTTTCCTTCCTGGCCCTCCAAGCCCTACGGGGTCAGGCCCTGGCCACCCCTCCTGTCTGGAGAAACCCGATGGAACGTGCTGGCCCCCAGGCTTCACTTGGACACCTGGGTGTTCACACCCAGTCTTACCAATTCCAGCCTCTTGAAAGGTCGCCTGCCCCTGCCACCTACCCTGGGAGTCCTAGCACGCCTTTCTGGGGCCTCAGCTCCCCTCCCATGGCAAGGGGAGGATCTTCCCACCAGGTGAGTCTGACAAGCCACCACCCAGGTTAAGACCCCCCATGGCTCCCTCTGATCCTGAGGACACAGTCCAGGCCCACCCACACAGCACCCTGCGTGTCCAGCGAGGCCATTTCCCACCACAGGGCCTGTTCTGCATTCCAGCCACCAGGAATTTCTTTCACTTCCTCCCACCCCCACGTTGCTGCCTCGGGGCTGTCCCCTGCCTCGTGACACTTTCTGCTGTTCCCTCCTCCCCACTTCTCCCATCCATCTGCCCTGGGCGCAGACCTCTCCTCCAGGAAGCCCTCCTGAGCCCTAGGCCTTGTCAGACACCCTGCTGCCCACAGCTGTCCCAGGGTCCAATGGTGGGTTTCCTTGTCTCTCCATTGGAGCAGCTGAGTCAGCCCTGAGGGTTTAAGGCCACCCAGTGCAGGGCCCTGCAGGGCAGGAGCAAGCACAGAACGGGGTGGTCATCTCCGACGAAGTTGCCCAGCTGGTCAGTGTCAGGACCGAGTTCCTAGACCCTGCCTAGGGGAGGGGAAACCCTCCCGGCCCCATCTCCAGTCCTTCCTCTTTCCATCTGCCTCCTTGCCTCCACTGGTGGGGATGTTACAGATGCCAGGAGAATGGGACCCCAGGTATGTGCACCTGGGCCCCCAGGAGGGCCAGGGAAACAGAGAATGGGGTGTGGTCAGAGGCAAGCCTGAGTTTTGTCCCATCCCTGAGCTCTCCAGGCTGTGTGACCTTGGGCGAGCTGCTCAGCATCTCTGGGTCTTCACTTTCCCATCTGTAGGAAGAGAGCAATGCCTACCTCATGGGGTTTGGGTGGATGCAAGTGGTGTAACTGTAGAGGTCAGTGAATGTCCAGGAGGAGCCACCCAGCAGGGTTCAGGCCCACAGCCAGCACTGGGGTCATGCTCTGATTCAGCACCTCCCAGCTGGCCAGGGTCACACAGGAACTACAGGAAAGGCTTATAGACCATTTGGTTCCCCCTTCTTATTTCACCCAAGGGGAGGTAGTGACCCAGAGAAGGGCATCATTTGCCTGAAGTCACACAGCAGATGAGTGGCTGCCTCCCTGCAAAGAAGAATTCCAAAGCCTGTAAGACCCTGGTCTGAATCCTGATCCTTTCACATCATTATATCCCTGGCCCTCCTGACAACTCAGTGAAGTCACCCAGAGGGCAACGGAGTAGCCTACTGTGAGGAGGCCTTTCCCTGTAGCCTATTTACTCCTACACAGGGGAAGCTGGAGGTGATGGTCTCCAAGGCCCGCTCAGCCCTGAAACGCCAAGACTGTGTTAGGCCGCAGGTAGCCAGGCCTCCTCGAGGGCTGTTTGGGGAGCCAGTGTGTTGAATGATGTCTGGGCTACATGGAGACCCAACGGGGGAGGAATAGCCTGTCCTGGAGCAGGTTAACTGAGCCTGGTGGGTGCTGGGTGCTGGTGCTAACTACTGGGTGCTGTGCTTAGTACAGAACCTGGGTCACAAAGCCGGACCACTCACCTGGGTCAGTTTTCCTCTCTGGGAGCTGGTCTCCTCATTTGTAAAGTGGGGAGGATCATAATAGTATCCACGTACAAAACCCAAGCGGCTTAGAGAAGACCAAGGGTTTGCACATGGTTGGCTTATCCCACATCACCCCTCCCTTGTCTCCACCCCCAGCACCGACACCGTGGACCAATCACAGCCCTTCCCCCCCCCAGAGGTGAGACACAGCCCCTGACTCTTTCTCAACACCGCTGTTTTCCACTGGGCTTGCACACAGCCTCAGAATCCTTCCTGACACAGCCCTCCAGAGTAAGCCCAAGGCTGAACGGGCCACCGGCCTCTCTCTGAGGTACCCCCGAAGCTGGTCTTAGGCCCAGGAGGGCTTTGAGCCGGTTCTTCCCTCCTCTCCTCCATCCCACTCCCTCCTGCCTGGCCTCAGCCCCCTCGACCGCATCCTGGCTATGAGCTGGGCATCCACATTTGCCCAGGAATGTCCTGGCTCAGCAGTCAGGCAGTTGCACAGGCTAAGTCACAAGAACCAGGAACCTTCCGATGGCCTTGGGCTCTCAGCTTCCAGGCCCAGGCCTGGCCTCCTAGGATGTGAGCCAAGAGACCTGGGTCCTCCGCCTCAGCAGGCCAGCTGACCTGGGACCCTGCCCTTCCCCAGTGGCATCTCTTCTTCCTCAGAAGCCACAGAGCCGGCCTCCAGGTCTGGCTTCCTACCACCCTGTGGAGATCCGGTGGTGAGCTGTCTTTTGGGCTGCCGGCGGCCCAGGCGGTGGCCACAAACCCTCCCACACACCCTGCCTGGCCCCCAGGCCACTCCAGAGACACCCTATAGACAGGCCCACCCACTGGCACAGGCTCCTCCCTGGCTGCTGACCCCTCTTGCTTGCTCTGTGAGGACAGAGGGAAAAAATGTGTTTTCCTGGTTCTTGGCAGGAGCGCTGGCGGAGCCTCCTCCCTGCTGGAGCGAGCGGAAGAGCAGACAGGACAGCGACGAAGCGGCCTGGGAAACGCCCCCAGCTCCGCAGCCCGCTCACTTGCTGTGTGGCTTCAGGTGTGTCGCTCCATCTCTTTGGACCTCAGGTCCCCAACATGCCCGAGCTGGGTCCCTACCACAAGAACCAGCTCTGAGTTTATAGCGTCCCCACTCTAGCCCAGAATGGCGTTCCAGGACCACCAGCAGACAGGGGGCCCTGGAGGGAGGGAAGGGAACTGGCACAGGCATCTGGGGCAGAGGCACCAGAACACGATGCCATCTCAGCCTTGGTCATCCTTCGCCACCTGCACAGCCTGGCACTTCCTCTTCCAGCTGGACCAGGACCACAGCCCCCTCCCTGGCCTTGTCGTGCCTGCCTTCACCTCCAACCCCAAAAGTGGTCGGAGGGATCATTGCTGACCCCAAACTACACACCTGACCGTGGCCGCTGCCAGCCTGTCCTCCAGCAGAGGGTCCCTGGGGCCTCAACCCAATGAGGAAGAAATGAGCAGACTCCCCAATCTACTGTCTCCCAAAAGGGACAAAGGGACTGTGCGCGTGTGGAACAAGAGACTTGAACTCTAGGATCTGTGGGCTACGAGGAGGCTGCTTTGAGTCCCACAGCCCATGCCCTGGTTTCCTGCCTCCCTGGGGCTCTCAGGCCTTTTTCTCCACATGTCGTGGAACTCTTCAAGGACATGAACCCTGGGCTCATTTATTCAATCAGTAAACATCCAAAAAGCACCTACTGTGTGACAGGCTCTGTGCTGGGCTCTGTTCCAAAGGAATCACAGCCCCTGCCCTCAAGGGTTTCACAGACACTCACCACTCCACCAGCCTCTGCTCACTAGTCACCTCCCCAGGGAAGCCCGCCCAGATTGCCTGGCTAAGTCCCGTTAGATACTTTCAAACCAGAATGACGTCCTTGGATACCACCCGTCTCAGCTGGGGCTTTGCATAGTTTTGTGGCTCTTTCTTCCAGTTTCCGGGCTTGGCTGTAAGCGCCTGGGGGCAGGGTCTGGATCTGGTTTGTCCATCTCCCACAAGGGCCCAGTGGTAGTGCAGGACTAAAGGCATCAGTGAGGGACCCATGTTGGGTCCCGGGCCCTAGTGGACAGGGGTGATTTGAGGGGTGATTGAGGGGAGGAAGAACCTTTCAATACTAACTTTCCATCTGTGACTGAGCAAACCGGACACTTCCCTCATGCCCTGACCCTGAGCCCTCCCGGGGATGTTTTCTGCTGAGCCCTGAAGTGGGCCTGCCTGGTTCCTGTGCTCCTGGCTGCAAGCCCCTACTATGTGCAAGCCCCACATGCTCCCAGACAGCCCTGCGCCCGGGGCTTGGCTCTGCTCTCTCTCCTACAGTTGCCTGGGAAAACAGACTGTGTGGAAACTACTACTGATGGCCCTGTCCCCCTGCCATCCAGCCACCAGGGAGTAGCCTAGTTCCTGCTGCAGGTAGGGACATGATGGGGGTGGGGGTGGGGTTCCCAGCTGTGGTAGCCAAGCTCACCAGGGCTCATGGATTCAAAATTAGATCATTAGTTCCTGACCCCAGCAAACTCAACTGCCCCCTCCGGTGATGCCCGAGTCCTGGGGAAAGGAGGCCAGGAAGGCACAGTAGGACCAATGGAGCCTTAGCCCCAGCCCATCCTGACCGAACAGGTGTTCTCTGCAGGGCAGGTGGGTGGGTGGGGCTAGATCGGCTCCACCCCTCCCACCAACCCTTCGGGCAGGAAGAACACCTATCCCCACTGCCTGCTGGCCCTACACGCCAGAGGGGTGGTGAGGGACGACCCTCTAGGTCTACCAGCTCGCCGGGGTCCTTACCTAACCTCTGGGGTCTGGCAGTCCATGCAAGGGCCCAGTCTAACTAGTCCCACCAGTGAACTGAAACTACCAGGAGGGTGGACCAGCTCCGCCCCATTCTCCACGACCCGGCAGGTACAGCCTCCAGAACCCAACGAGCCAGGGTAGCCACCAGGCGGAGCCTGGGATCCTTCCATATCTCCACCTTTCCAGTGGGGTTTCTGGCCCTTCCTGTTTCTGCTGAGACTGAGGGGATGGGCAGTCCAGAGGTGAACGAGTCCCAAGGGTCCGCGCTCCCCAGGGAGCCCGAAACCCTGGAATCAGGGATCTGGGCTCCAACCCACTCTGTTGCCTGGTCCAGGAAACCAGATAAAGGTCGTTCTCACCTCACCCCCCGCCCCGTTCAGCTGGGTGGGGTTTTTTGATACCTCCGCCCCACCCTGTGGCTGCAGGCGCCGGCTCTGGGCGGGGGACAAACACTGGAGTCACATGGCTGTGGCCCTGGGAAACTCCGCGGAGAGCAGGGGCCGGGCAGTCCTGGCTGGTGGCAAGGGGGCGCCCGGCGTGAATGCCCAGACCCTGTGACCGCCTCCTTCGCTGGAGACCTTACTCCGCGTTTACCCCAGTGGTCACCCTGGGGCACACCCTCCGGGGCACACACCGGGGTAGCGGGCTCCAGGGGGCGCACGCACGGACACCCCGAGTACCCCGCGCACGCACCACCGGGCAGGATACCCAGGACGCTCGCCAGGGAACACACGCACGCCCGCGCCCTGGACGTAAACAAACCGCGCACGCCCGCCCGCGGGCACCGGTCCAGGGACTGTTCTCTCCGAGTCACGTACGTGCGCACCGCCGCCGCCCGCCAGCCTGCGCGGCCCCTTCCTCCCGCTCCGCCGCCTCCGCGCCGGGGAAGGGGCCGTCCCCCCCCCGCACCCCACCCAGCCGACTCCGGCCGCGTCTCGGTGTCCCCAGACTTCTGTCCCTCGCCCCCGCCGACCCGGTAATGGACACCCAGGGCCACCGACGGAGTGGGCCCCGGTGCCCGCGCCAGGCACACCAGGGGCGCGGAAGCCCTGCCGCCCGAGGGTCCTGCGCGCCGTCCCCGTCCGGGTCCCCGACCCCCGTCTCACCCGCCTCTCGGCCCGCTAGGCCTGGCGCCCTCCGCACGCGCACGTCTCGCTGCTGTCCCCGCGGCTGTCCCGGCCCGCGCCGGGTCCGTCTCCCTCCGGCCAGAACCGCGGGGCGCTGGGAGCCGGGCTCCCGGGAGCGCGGCGCCGAGTTTTGTTGTGGAGCCGCGGCGCTGGGGGCCGGGGCGCGCGAGTTGTAAAGCGAGCTTCCCGGAATTACTCACTCACAGGATTCCTTTCATTCATAAAAACCCAGTCATGCGGTGACGTCACCGCCAAGCCGCCCCCGGGCCCCCCGGCTGCCGCCGAGCGCCTTGGCCCCGCCCCGCCAGCCCCGGCAGCCCCGCCCCTGGGGCCGCAGCAGGCTCCGCGCCGCCTGGGTTCTTGAGTTCCAGGGTTCCAAGGATGCGTTCACGTGACACCTCCCGGGAGCCGCGTGGGTGGAGGTGGCGTTGGCTTCATTTTACAGTCGACGGTCCCGGCCTCTCCTTTCGACCGACACCCTCTGCCTGGATGATATCATCCAGTCCCGTGGTTGCAAAGGCCACCAGGTGCCTGCCTCCCGGATTTGTATTCCCAGAGAGAACACCTCTGAGTTCCAGACCCAGCCGAGTGCCCATTCGGTCTACGGTTCCACGAGGCTGTCAGTTGGGACTGCAAACACAACACGACCAAAATTCAACTCCTGGTCGTCAACCCTGCCTCCAGCACGACAGCATGTGCGGTACCAGGCACACGCGTCCGGGTTGTTCCAGTCTTCTGTGGCCCTCTGGCTCTAAAGCCTAAGTGGGACTAGCTCTACCTCCAACAGTCCTGCAGAGAACCACGCCAGGCCATCTCCCTGTCCCCAGTTTCCTTCTTCTAGGGATGGAACTCAGGACCTTCTGCATGCGAGGCAAGCACTGCACTGCTGAGCAATGTCCCCAGCCCCTTTTAAAATCCCTACAGGCTTTCATGTACTAGGCAATGTTACTGGGCCCAGTGACAGCAGAGTCCCAGCTATTTGGGAGGCTAAGGCAGGAGGTTTATAGAGCCCTACCCATCTGGCCCCTGAGCAACTCTCTGACATCACCCCTGCCACTGTCTCTGCCACATGGCTGGCTCCCCCAAAGCGCCAAGCTCATTTCTGCCGCGGTGCTCTGCGCGTGCTGTGTCCTCTTCTGTTCACTGGCCTGGCTTTTTCTCCTCTTTCAGGTCAGCTCAGATGTCACTATTTTAGAGAAGCCTTCCCTGCCGTGCTTGGTTAGAGGAGTCTTCACCTCTGAAGTTTATTCTTGTGTTACCTTGCTCTCTCTCTAGGGCAGTAGTCTATGCATTTGCTAACTCTTTCTTGTCCGTCTTCCCCCGTCAGAATGAAGTGTCATGCAAGCAGGACCTTGACTGTCTTGTCACGACAGCATGTGCAGTACCTGGGATGGCAGGGCCACACTAAATTCGAGTGGAAGGAATAAATGTGTGGAGGCTGACTTTGGTCACTTTGGTCGACCTAGTAAGACTGTCTAAAGTCACTCAGCTAGGAAGTTCAAGAGCTGAGATTTGCATCCATGTCTGACTCTCTCCTGGTCCAGATGTTCTGGAGATCCACCAGAACTGGGGAGGAGGGCAGCGCCCACGTGAGTGGTGGGCACAGTGGCTGGGAGTCCCCCGGCTGAGGAAGTTTGGGAGGCATAGGGAAAAGGCTTTCAGTGCGTTCTCCTTTGCCTTTGCTGCGATTCCTGTCACTGCCTGAAGTGCTATCACCCCAACAGCCAGCACTCTGTGACGTTCTTTTCCAGTGCTGCTTATTCTACTGCGCTGGGTGTAGGACCTCAAGGCTCCTTCCCGTGACGTAGCATAACTAGATTTCAGGGTCCTTGTTAGGCCTTCCTGCCTCCCAGCCATGGTCCACCTGGCACTGTGACATCTATCCCTTTCCCCCTGGGGGTTTCCATGCAGTTGACGCACTCACTTCCAAGTGACCAGATGTTGAGCCAGCTTTCTCTAGTGCGCAGCCCAAACCAATTGCACACTGCTCTCTGCTTGCACGGCTAAGAGAGCCACTTGGGTTACCTCTCAGGGCACAGAAGTCCTCAGTTCTAGAAACAACACATGTGCGACTTGTCTGTCATCTCCGCCACCCATTTTCCACACGCTCCTCAAAAACTGAGGCCATGCCTGGAGCCTAGTAGGTGCTCAACTAATGAATGAATGAATCTGTGGACCTATGCAACACTCCTGGGCACCGTGCTGCCTAGATCCCTTGCTCCGGTCCTCGGCTTGGAGGAACACGACAGTCAGGACTTCATTATGCTCCCTGCAGGGACTGCTTCCCACAGTGGCTCCCTTTCTGGTCAAGGTCAAGGGATGTCATGTAATGTCGTATTTAAAAGTTCCTTCCCACTGACCAAATTTGGGACAATTTGAGCATCCAAATCAGTAGTGGTAATAATGACTTATAACGGGTCGAATAAGATGAGACTTTGTGAGTCCATACCCATGTAAGTATGTAATCAAACCAAGGGGAAGGGAGCCTTCTCAAACAGAAGGCCTGATGGCATTGGAAAATGACCATCAGGACGCCATTACTACCGTGGGACTAATGGATCGCCACAGGAGTTGTGAGTGTGTATGAAAATTTGATGAAGCTGGGTGCGGTGGCGCACGCCTGTAATCCAAGCGACTTGGGAGGCTGAGTCAGGAGGATCGCGAGTTCAAAGCCAGCCTCAGCAACTTAGCGAGGCCCTAAGCAACTCAGTGAGACCCTGTCTCTAAATAAAATACAGAATAGGGCTGGGGATGTGGCTCAGTGGCCGAGTGTCCCTGAGTGCAATCCCTGGTTCAAAAAAAAATTGAATGAGAAGCAAGATATTTACATAGTTTTAAGATATTTCCCCACAAGACAATTATTACTATGGATGGAAAATAATAACTCTACATTGGAGAAATCTGGCAGATCCAAACCTTCCCTAAGAGACTCAGGTTAATATCACCAGTTAAGTTAGTGAAGAGTCAGGAATGGCAGCACAGGCCTGGAATTCCCGTGACTCAGGAGGCTGAGGCAGGAGGAGGGCAAGTTCAAGGCCAGATTCAGCAATCTAAGGAGACCCTGTCTCAAAAAATTAAAAAGGAGCGACTTGGGAGGCTGAGTCAGGAGGATCGAGAGTTCAAAGCCAGCCTCAGCAACTTAGCGAGGCCCTAAGCAACTCA